>JBBPBS010000361.1:8489805-8766145 GCA_037974835.1 Cicer judaicum
TTTTAGTTTAGGGTTATATAATTTTGGTGATTATTACTTATAATTTTGGTCATTGTTGGTATACTTATGATTCAAGTATATTTTCTTCTATTATTTAAATTTAGACAAATTTAGTATATGTTGTGGCGTTGTTCTAGTTTTGCTAAGATATAATTTTTATACAGTTGTGACGTTGTTGTAGTTTTGCTAAGATATAACTTCAACAAAACCAACGTCAAATATAATTACGAGTAAGAAAGATAAACCAAGGAAGCCAGTTAAAAATATAGTCAATCAAAGTCCGTTTGTGAACCTCGAATGAAAAGATAAAAAAGAAAAAACAAGCTATAATTGACATGTTTTGAGTTAGTGATAGGTTCACCATAATGTAGTTAGTGGCGTTAGAATCACACTTTATGTCTCTTTTTTGTTTTTGTTTTTGTGAACAAATATGTATAGTTAAAAATTAGTGTGCATTAGATGTTGATTTTTATGAACAAATATGTTGACTTTAGTGTGCATTAGTTGTTGCTTTTATATCTTGTCTATAAGAATGACCAAATTTTCAGTTTGGATCCATTAACCAAGTTATTCATATAATTAACCATATTTTTTTAAGCCATTAACAAGGTGTATATCTTGTATATAAGAATGATCAAGTTTTAAGTTCAAATCCATTAACCAAGTTGTGCATAGAATTAACCATATTTTTTAAGCCATTAATCATATTTAAATCTTGTCAGAATGACCAAGTTTTCAGTTCGAATCCATTAACCAAGTTGTTCATAACATTCATCTTATTTTTTTAATCTATTAACCAAATCTAAATCATGTCTATAAGAATCACAATTTTCAGTTCAAATCCATTAACAAGTTGTTCATAGAATTCACCATATTGTTTTAAGCCATTAACCATATTTAAATCTTGTCCATAAGAATGACAAGTTTTCAGTTCGAATCTATTAATCAAGTTGTTCATATAGAATTAACCATATTGTTTTAAGCGATTAACCAAATTTAAATCTTGTCTATAAGAATGACCATTTTTCAGTTTGAATTAATTAACCAAGTTGGTCACAATATTAACCATAGTTTTTTAAGTCATTAACCAAATTTATATGTTGTCTATAAGAATGACCATGTTTTTAATTCGAATCTATTAACCAAGTTGTGCATAGACTTAACCATATTGTGTTAAACCATTAACAAGATGTTCTCTTCACATGAAAATTCATCTTCTTGTTAACTTTGAGCAACGTTGCCTTTGTAGGACTCGTCTCATGAGTATCATAAGGTTCAAATTTTGTAATGTAACACAATCCATCTTCATCCAACTTAATAATAATTTTGGCGGGACAATTATTTACTTTCGTTGGACGTGTTTTTAAGGTACACATATTTTTTCTCCATCGTGCCCATTTCTTGAAGATCTAATATTCCACTCAAAACCCTTTCTCGAAGCATACTCTTCATAAAATGATTTGACTTTCATTTAAGCAAGAAAAACACAATATCGTTGCAGGCTCCCAACGATATTAACCACATAGTATGAAATGTGTTAGACCTACCACATTTAGACAGAAATAATTCCTTAACCACTTATGATTCAAGTATATTTTCTTCTATTATTTAAATTTAGATAAATTTAGTATCTGTTGTGGTGTTGTTGTAGTTTTGCTAAGATATAATTTTAATACAGTTGTCAACTGGTGATCCTAAGATATAATTTTAATACACTTCAACAAAACCAACGTCAAATATAATTACGAGAAAGATAGATAAACCAAGGAAGCCAATTAAAAATGTAGTCAGTAAAAGTTCGTTTGTGAACCCAGAGGAAAAGATTAAAAAGAAAAAACTAGCTAAAATTGGCATGTTTTGAGTTTGTGGGAGGTTCACTATAATGATGTAGTTAGTGGCGTTTGAACCACACTTTTTGTTTTTTTTTTTTGTTTTTATGAACAAATATGTATAGTTAAAAATTAGTGTACATTAGCTGTTGATTTTTATGAACAAATATGTTGATTTTAGTGTGTATTAGTTGTTGCTTTTATATTATGTTTATAAGAATCACCAAATTTTCAGTTTGAATCCATTAACCAAGATATTCTAGAATTAACTATATTTTTTTAAGCCATTAACAAGGTGTATATCTTGTATATAAGAATGATCAAGTTTTTAGTTCATATCCTTTAACCAATTTGTGCATAGAAGTAACCATATATTTGAAGCCATTAATCATATTTAAATCTTATCTATAAGAATGACCAAGTTTTCAGTTCGAATCCATTAACCAAGTTGGTCATAACATTCATCATATTTTTTTAATCCATTAACCCGATTTAAATCTTCTCTATAAGAATGACAATGTTTTCAGTTCAAATCCATTAACCAAGTTGTTCATAGAATTCACCATATTGTTTTAAGCCATTAACCATATTTAAATCTTATTTATAAGAATGACATGTTTTCAGTTCGAATCTATTAATCAAGTTGTTCATAGAATTAACTACATTGTTTTAAGTGAGAAACCAAATTTAAATCTTGTTTATAAGAATGACAATTTTTCAGTTTGAATAAATTAACCAAGTTGTTCTCAAAATTAACCATAAATTTTTAAGTCACTAACCAAATTTATATGTTGTCTATAAGAATGACCATGTTTTCAATTCGAATTCATTAACCAAGTTGTTCATAGAATTAACCATATTTTCTTAAGCCATTAACAAGGTGTTCTCTTCACATGCAAATTCATCTTCTTGTTAACTTTGAACAATGTTTCCTTTGTAGGACTCGTCTCATGAGTATCATAAGATTCAAGTTTTGTAATGTACCACAATCCATCTTCATTGAACTTAATATCAACTTTGGTACGACAATTTATTACTTTCGTTGGAAGTGTTTTTAAGGTACACATATTTTTTCTCCATTGTGCCCTTTTATTGAAGATATAATATTCCACTCAAAACCCTTTCTCGAAGCATACTCTTCATAAATTGATTTGACTTTCATTTAAGCAATAAAAGCACATCACCGTTGCAGACTCCCAAAAACATGTGTTGTCATTAAACCACCATATGCACTATACTAAATAACTATTAGCACATCATTAACCACATAGTATGAATGTGTTAGACCTACCACATTTAGACAGAAATAATTCATTAACCACTTATGATTCAAGTATATTTTCTTCTATTATTTAAATTTAGTATATGTTGTGGCGTTGTTGTAGTTTTGCAAAGATATAATTTTAATACAGTTGTCAACATGTGATCCTAACGTGAACACTTCAACAAAACCAACGTGAAATATAATTACGAAAAAGAAAGATAAACCAAGGAAGCCAGTTAAAAATATAGTCAGTCAAAGTCTGTTTGTGAACCCGAATGAAAAGATAAAAAAGAAAAAACAAGCTATAATTAGCATGTTTTGAGTTTGTGGGAGGTTCATTATAATGATGTAGTTAGTGGCGTTTGAACCACACATTTTATCTCTTTTTTGTTTTTGTTTTTATGAACAAATATGTATATTTAAAAATTAGTGTGCATTAGTTGTTGATTTTTATGAACAAATATGTTGATTTTAGTGTGCATTAGTTGTTGCTATTATATCTTGTCAATAAGAATGACCAAATTTTCAGTTTGAATCAATTAACCAAGTAATTCATAGAATTAACCATATTTGTTTAAGCCATTAACAAGGTGTAAATCTTGTATAGAAGAAAGATTAAGTTTTCAGTTCAAATCCATTAACCAAATTGTGCATAAAATTAACCATATTTTTTAAGCCATTAATCATATTTAAATCTTGTCTATAAGAATGACCAAGTTTTCAGTTCGAATCCATTAACCAAGTTGGTCATAACATTCATCATATTATTTTAATCCATTAACTAGATTTAAATCTTGTCTATAAGAATGACAACGTTTTCAGTTCGAATCCATTAACCAAGTTGTTCATAGAATTCACCATATTGTTTTAAGCCATTAACCATATTTAAATCTTGTCTATAAGAATGACAAGTTTTCATTTCGAATCCATTAATCAAGTTGTTCATAGAATTAACGATATTATTTTAAGTGATAAACCAAATTTAAATCTTGTCTATAAGAATGACCAAATTTCAATTTGAATCAATTAGCCCAGTTGTTCAAAATTAACCATAGTTTTTTAAGTCATTAACCCAATTTATATGATGTCTATAAGAATGACCATGTTTTCAATTCGAATTCATTAACCAAGTTGTGCATAGAATTAACCATATTTTCTTAAGCCATTAACAAGGTGTTCTCTTCACATGCAAATTCATCTTCTTGTTAACTTTGAACAACGTTGCCTTTGTAGGACTCGTCTCATGATTATCATAAGGTTCATGTTTTGTAATGCACCACAATCCATCTTCATTCAGCTTAATAACAATTTTGGCAGGACAATTTATTACTTTTGTTGGAAGTGTTTTTAAGGTACAATTATTTTTCTCCATCGTGCCCTTTTCTTGAAGATCTAATATTCCACTCAAAATCCTTTCTTGAAGCATACTCTTCATAAAATGATTTGACTTTCACTTAAGCAAGAAAAAAACATCACCGTTGCAGGTTCCCAACAACATGCATTGTCATTAAACCACCGTATACACTTTAGTAACTAACAATTAGCACATCGTTAGCCACATAGTATTAAATGTGTTAGACCTACCCCATTTAGACATAAATAATTCATTAACCCCTTAGACAAATTTAGTATATGTTGTGGTGTTGTTGTAGTTTTGCTAAGATATAATTTTAATACAGTTGTCAACAAGTGATCCTAACATGAAAACTTCAACAAAACCAACGTCAAATATAATTACGAGAAAGAAAGATAAACCAAGGAAGCTAGTTAAAAATGTAGTCTGTCAAAGTCTGTTTGTGAACCTGAATGAAATGATAAAAAAAAAACCAAGCTGTAATTGGCATGTTTTGAGTTTGTGGGAGGTTCACTATAATGATGTAGTTAGTGGCGTTTGAACCACACTTTTTGTCTCTTTTTTGTTTTTGTTTTTATGAACAAATATGTATAGTTAAAAATTAGTGTGCATAAACTGTTGAATCAATTAACCAAGTTGTTCATAAAATTTAACCATAGTTTTTTAAGTTTGTAGTACCCTTATTTTTTCCAATTTATTAAAAATAAATCAGAAAGGAAAATATATATTAAAAATGGAAGTAAATATAATTTCAATAAGTAAGCTCATCAATTTACAATGTCAAATCAATTTATATTTTAAAATTAAAATCACAAAAAAATTGCAACCATAAATATTAAATCAAATTAAATTACAATAAGATTTAAACTGAACTAAATTAAGCCAGTTTGTTTTGTCGCTGTTTCTGATGTAGTGTTTGGCTCTGTTTTGTTGCTATTGTTGCCTTTCTGTTTCTGATGTAGTGTCATGGTTGAGGCGCTGATATTTGCTTTGTAACTAATTAGAGAAAAATAAAAACATAATTTATAAGTCAATCTTTGTACGCATTATGCAGAACAAAGAGGCAAATTTTTTAGTTTTAAAAACAGAAACTAAAGGACAAATAAAAGCTCAACAAATATTCAAATAAAAACAAAATAAGCTAAAATTATGAAGGTATCAGAGATGTAGAAAAATGCAGATGATGAGCAAAGAAAATGAAACATCAAACTAGGATTTGGAAACAGAGGCACAAACAAGAAAACAACTAGTATATTTAACACTTATTGTCACCATCGTCGTTCGAAGTGGTGCCTTTTGGAGCGGTTGATTCTCTTCTCTTTTTGGCGGCCTTATCTCGGTATCTTTATGTCTCTTTCTCTTTGTTTCTTTGCTTTTCTTTATCTCCAATACTATTATTAGTGATCCATTCTTTCTCTTCAATGCCATTCGTGTTTTTTTCTTCTAGGAACCAACATGGCCGCCGCTCTCAGGTTTAATTTAGGGTTTCTATAACCTTATTTGTGTGTGTCTGTTTTCATTTGGGCCTAAAACACACCAAAATAGAACCAACCCATTTATTTAACACTTAGCCTAGTTTCTTTTCTTTTTATGATTTGAAAATTAATTTATTTCATGATAAAAAAAATAAAAAAAATAAAAATTCATAAAAATATAAATAAATATTTCATTAAAGATTATTTAGATGTGACATCTTTTTAATCTTTGAGTTGTGAGTTGTTAAGACACAAGTGGTATAACTCGATAATTCTAAAACTCTTTTTTATTCTATTTTTATTTCTTTTTTCTTAAATAAATTAATATAAAAAGGACATGAATTTATTTATTTAGATGTAATTTTTTATTTGATTTTTTATCTTTGAGTTATTAGGATACAAGTTGCGACAACTTGGAGGCTCTAAATTTTATTTTTATAGATAAATTAATAAATTAAAACTCGTAAATAAATTAATAAATATAAATTATTAGAGGTTAACTAAATATGATATCTTTTAATCCATGAGCAGCATAACTATTTTATACAACTTGGTAGTTGTAAAAACTTATTTTTATAAATAAATAAATATGAATTTAACTTTTTAAATTTGATTTATTTAAATGTGACCCTTTTTTTAGTACTTGGTGATTTCAAAACTCAATAATAATAAAAATATTTTTTAAGAGGATTAAATTAGACGTGACATCTTCTTTACTACTTGGATCTTGAGACACAAGTTGTACAACTTGATCGTCTTAAAACTCATATTTTAAGATATTTATTCAAACGCAACTCTTAATTTTTTTTTTTTGTCATTTCTTTTTGTTATCACAAAACAAATTTTCTTTAAAACACACTCAACATATATGTAACTACGTAGCATTGATTTCTCCATCGCACTAAGAGATACGTAGGAGTACGATCACATTCTTGTCAAGCGCATTAAAAAAATAATAATAATTGTTATTCATATTTAATTATTAGAAAAAATAAATATACTTAAGCTCAAATTAATCTTGCACAATTAATTATAGGTGACCATATTTTAATGGATGTCGTAGGGTGCTAATACATTCTCTACGCATTAAATTCGAGAAACACTCAAAGTTTTAGGCCGCAACAGCTGGTGACTCCACTAGAGAAATTTTGGAGAGTCAGGTCTAATAAATTAATTGTGCATAATTCTTAGCTTTTTATTTTTTTTCATTTTATTTTCTTTTATGCGTTTATCATTTCTTAATAAGTATTAGTGGACATTGTAATATTTTTTAAGCTTGTAGATCATTTTTATTAATTTGTTTATTTATTTATTTATATATTTATATATTTATATATTTATATATTTATATATTTATATATTTATATATTTATATATTTATATATTTATATATTTATATATTTATATATTTATATATTTATATATTTATATATTTATATATTTATTTATTTATTTATTTATTTATTATGTATATATGTTTTATTATCGTTATTGAATTATACTTATTTCACACCCTACACTTTTACTAAGACACACACTTATGAGTGGAACCTTACACTTGGGTTTGCACAAAACGGAAGTTTAATTTCGAGGTTGTGTAGTGGTAGCCTTCTGGATGTACATCCTATTTGGTTAGCATGAAAATCCCTCCTAGAGTTTGATCATATTGAGGACATTGTCACTCCTAATAGTTTACTATTGTTGTTGACAATATTCCAAAATGAGATTATTGACTCTAGGAACCGTGTTTAGGACTATAGAATCACCCTTGTGAGAATTTCACTACATAAACCGATAGACCCTTTCATCATAAGAATATTTATATAAGAAAAAATACCTCATACATTTATTCAAAATGTTATATATTCACAACTGTCATTCTACATAATTGCATTCATATCTCATGACATTGTTTCTTTTGAAAATGAATTGGCATTTTACATCAATTTTTAGGATTGTTGGGGAATCATAAAAACCTCAGTCACGTGTTAAATTAAAGTAGACAATGGGATCAAAAAAAAAGAAAAACTTTACTTTTAAAGTTCAAGCAACCTGATTTGAAAAGTTTAAGAGACATCGACAATCAAATGAAAACTATACAACTTGATAGTTTCTTTCATAAATATGGGAAGATCCTAAATCTCTTGGCAATGAATGTGCAAACACGGCCCTCACGGCATTGGCTCAGTATTACGAACCTATCTTAAGATGTTTCACCTTTCAAGACTTTCAATTGGCCCCAACATTAGAGGAATTTGAACGAATATTGGGTTACCCCCTAGAGAAAGGAAATCCTTATCGATATACTGGGCAACCACCGAGTTTGGATGGAATATCTGAAGTATTGAAAATCAACATAAGAGAGTTGACCAGTATAAAAGAGGAAAAAGGAGTCATTCATGGTTTTTCAAGAAAATATCTAGAGCAAAAGTGCTTGGATTTAGCTGCTAAAAAAGAATGGAGTATTTTTATAGATGTTTTAGCTCTGATTATCTATGGTATTGTTTTATTCCCAAACCTTGATAATTTTGTAGATTTCGCTGCCATCAATGTCTTCTTAGATTTTAACAAATATAATCAAAATCCAGTTCTCGCGATTCTTGCTAATGTATATTCTCTACATATGCGACATGAGAAGAAAGGGGGAACAATTTTTTGTTGTGCTCCAGTGTTGTATACCTGGTTCATGTCTCATATGTTTAAGAAATGGTATCATGTTGGAATTAAAAATAATCGGGAAAGGGCTTAGAGTATAGCTAGCCTTACTGGGGACACAATTTCATGGTATCATAAAGAACAAGGGGTGGAGGAAGTAATATGTCAATGCAGAGATTTCCCAAATGTACCTCTCATGGGAACCAAAGGATGTATTAATTACAATTTGACGGTAGCTTTGAGATAACTTGGCTACCTTATGTTGGAAAAACAAGATGATAAGTCGTTAGAAGCTTTTATTTTGCACAATACGGGTATAATAGACCTACCAATGTTGCAAAGGATAAGTCGAGCTTGGAAAAAGATCATTAGAAAAGGAAAAGTACTTGGATGAGAAGTTGTAGCAAAAAAGAACCCTATCAACAATGGCTAAAAAATAGAGTCCAAGAAATCAAGTTGCCTTTCCACAATACACCCTCGAGTGATCAGGAAATATCTGAACCTACCCTTACTACCAATGAAGAAATAGAAGAACTCAAAACATTATTGTTGAAATCTGAAGACGAGAAAAAAGAGCTACATGCTAGGTTAGAAAAAGTCTCCCAAGAGAATGAGAGCTTACGATCAGAAAACACATGTAAAAGTCAATTTATGGAAAGAAGTAACAAGTGGTTGAAAATTGAAAAAGAAAATAAACTTGACATAGAAGATTGTTTGAGAGGTGCAAATTAAGAGTTAGATGTGTGAAAGCAAGAAAATAATGCAACTATCGAAGAGGTCTATATGTGGAAGCAGTTGTGGAAAAAATCAGTAAGCTCCAAGAAGAAGATAAGAAAAGAGTTTGAAGATTTAAAGAAACAACTGAAAGAAATGGTAGCTGAGTATGAGAGTCAAGTAAGGAATGAGAGGCAACACAATGAAGAAATTGAAGAATTACTCTCAAAACATCAAGACGCACTAAAAACAGAAATGGAAAATTCTAGTGAGTTGAAGAATTGCATGGATTCCCAAGAAAATATCTATAGTGACCTAAAGGGCGAAACAATATATTGGGAGGATCGTTTTAAGATGGTGCTAGGTCAATTAAAGAATCAAGAGATCTATAAAGAGCTGGAAGATAAAGGAAGACATTGGAAAGACTTATTTTCAAAATTGGCAATGCTAGCTAATCAAGCAGTCTTAAAAATTCCAAAGCATCTAAGAGAGATTGATGCGGTAATGCATCCGTTGAATACTCCAGTCAAAGTCTACAACTTTGTTGAATATTGCAAAAGTTTGGTAGAAGAATTAGAGGAGAAGATTGGTTGTCCTATTAAAAGAGAAGATTGAAAACCCATAGTCAATGTAGTTTTTAATTTAAATGTGATATATTCTATTCCTTATCAATGAAGGATTTTCTATTTTGATTTCCAGTCCTCATATTTTTTTCACTAATAATTTGTTCTGGCTATTACCTAAGGCGTATGATTCCCCAATATCCAACTATCATAATTCATTAATTGATTTCATTTCCATCACATTCATATTTTAATACTCATATAAATTTTATTTTTTATTTGAAAAAATAACAAAAAAAATCAATAAAGCTGTTACCCCGACACCCTTAACGGATGCACGCGAATTCCAAGATCATGGATGAACTCGAACAAAACCAAGAGGTGATAAGAACGGATGTCAACCAACTGAAGGAAAAAATCGATCGAATCTTGGAAGCTATATAGGCTTTGGCAATGAAGGAGAATACATATGGGGATCCTCCAATTGTAAATGAAGAACACCAAACTACTCCTTCTCATCCACCGGGTTTTACCCCGACAAACCAACAATTTCGCACAGCAGCTATGCAATTTCCTATATATGGTATCCCACCTAGTTATAGTCTGCATGTAGTCATCAACCCCATGGACAATAACCAGAACCACTCAGTTGTCAACCCCCAAAACTTAAACCAATCACTATGTGCCACCCTAAAACACTATACCCACATAAAATATTCCATATAGTGTACCTCAAGTGCCCCATTTTGATGCTAACGGAAATTGGCATCAACCTCACATTGGGGATGATACACGATCAAAGGAAAAATTCCATGTCTTAGAAGAGCGAATAAAAGCAATTGAGGGGCATAATGTTTATGGTCTTGAAGCTTTCGACATGTGTTTGGTTCCTAAAGTGACCATCCCTCCAAAATTCAAGGTTCCTGACTTTGAAAAATACAAAGGCAACACATGTCCTAAAAATCATCTAATTATGTATTGCAGAAAAATGGCTTCTCATGCTCATAACGATAAACTTCTCATTCACTTTTTCCAAGACAGTTTGAGTGTGGCATCGTTAAGTTGGTATATGTATCTCGAGCGAAATCAAATTCGTTCATGCAAAGACCTAGCTGATGCCTTTTTGAAACAATACAGGTATAACATTGACATGATCCCTGATAGGATGCAATTGTAAAATTCATTGAAAAAGGACAAAGAAGCTTTCAAAGAATACGCGCAACGGTGGAGGAAAATGGCATCACAAGTAGAACCTCCTTTAACTAAAAGAGAAATGGTTGGTATGTTTATGGATACTCTCCAGTCGCCTTTTTATGATAAGGTGATTAGGACTATGTCATCAAACTTTTCTGACCTTGTCATGATAGGAGAAAGGATAGAAAGTGGGATGAGGAGTGGCAAGATCGTATGTGCAGCAACTGGCATAAAAAGACCCTAAGCGACATTCACAAAAAATAAAGAAGGGGACGCTAACGCTGTAATGGTAAACCCTAGAGTCTCTTATTTTTCACTCGTCAATTCTTATCAACCCCCAAACTTCTAGCCCCTGATACCACAAACTCCTTACATTCCTTATCCATATGTGGCCAGCTGAGGGGATGGAGCATAATAAAACACTACATAATCTCTGTGAGGTGTCATGATCATATTCTTGCATGAGTGCTAGTTGATAACAGTTCATTGTTAAATGTCATGCCAAAATCAACACTATCAAAACTATTTGTTGATGGGGCTTGCTTGAAGCCAAATACTATGGTGGTGAGAGCGTTTGATGGATCCAAAAGACAAGTTGGTGGAGAGATTGACCATCCGATTCAAATCGGACCCCATAACTTTGGAATATCCTTCCAAGTGATGGATATTAAGTCGGCGTATAGTTGCCTTTTAGGGAGACCGTGGATTCACGCTGTTGGAGTAGTAAGATCCACTCTCCATCAAATGCTAAAGTTTATAGTGAACAATAAGCTGATGATAATATCTAGGGAAGAAGATATGATAGCGAGTCATCTATCTTCTACGAGATACATTGAAGAACCAGAGGAAGCTATTGAGACTTCCTTCCACGCATTAGAAATCGCCAATGCTGTCTTCATGGGTGAAGGATTTCGTTTAAAAGAACCAGAAAAGAAGGATAAGTACATGTTGGAATATGTACCTACTAAAGCTGATCAAGAGAATGTTGTAAAAGAAAAACGAGAAAGCAAGCTAGCTCGTTGGGAAAATCGGGTACCAAATGCACAAAAGATCCCTATATGTGACATTCATCAAACCTTTCAAAGCGCTGGAATACTATATGCTGATCAAGTGGCTGTTGTGGAGGAGGATCATGTTGATGATGATACCCTCAAATTGGTGTACCCTTGTTCTCCAAACACCAATCTCAATAATTGGAAGATCATCGAGTTTCCCGTGTTTGTTAATTCATGTTCAAAGTAATTATGTATTTTAACTCCTTTTGCTCTGCCCAATGCTATAAGGATAACTAATAGGGCACTTGTATTTCAATTTCGTATTTATTATTAATAAATGCATTTTTTTAATTCTCCAGTTGTTTTTGTTTTTGTTTTTTCTTTTTTTAGCAATCTTTATTCATTTTTTTCCTTTTCCTCTTAATTTAAACAATGTAGAGATGAAAATGAACATGTTGACAATAACAACACTAGAAACCTTTCTTGTAATTTGGAACACTCAATTAATCACGCTACTGAGGATTGCGAAGACGAATGTGAGCCTCCCCCAGAACTAGAAAGGTTAATTGAACAGGAAGCTAGGATAATCCAACCCTATCAAGAACTTGTTGAGGTGACAAAATTTAGGGACTGATTATGATAAGAAAGAAATTAAAATTGGTATGTCTATTAATGAAGGTGAACGAGAAAAGCTGGTTAAACTTTTATTTTAGTATGTGGATGTGTTTGCATGGTTATATTAGAATATGCCTGGGATAGATACTAACATAGTTGAACACAAGCTACCACTCAAGTCTGAATGTGCTCCAATTAAACAAAAATTGAGAATAGGTCAAAAAGAAATTTGATGTTGGTTTATTATCAGTGGCAAAATACCTTTAATGGGTGGCTAATATTGTCCCAGTTCCAAAAAAAGATGGAAAGATTCGAATATGTGTTAATTATCAAGATTTAAATAAAGCGAGTCCAAAAGACGATTTTCCTTTGCCTCACATTGATGTTCTAGTAGATAGCACTGCTCAATATTCTCTTTTCTCCTTCAGTGGATAGTTTCTTAGGGTATAATCAAATCAAGATGGTTCCCGAAGATATAGAGAAAACTACATTCATAACACAATGGGGAACTTTATGTTATAATGTGATGCCATTTGGGGGCAACCTACCAAAGAGCAATGGTAACTTTATTTCATGACTTAATGCATAAAGAAATAGAGGTTTATGTGGAAGATATGATTGCAAAATCATGGACCGAAGAAGACCATGTTGTTAACCTTAAAAAGTTGTTTATGTGACTAAGGAAGTTCAAAATTCGTTTAAACCCTTGTAAATGCATTTTTTATGTAAGATAAGGCAAGTTACTTGGGTTTATCATTAGTACAAAAGGGATAGAAGTAAATCCAAATAAAGTAAGAGCGATACAAGAAATGTTTGCTCCACGCAGGGAAAAAGAAGTTTGTGGCTTTTTGGGCAGATTGAATTACATTGCCTGGTTCATATCGCATATCACTGCTACATGCGAGCCAATGTTCAAGTTGTTGCGCAAAGACCAAAAGGTTGAATGGAATGAGAATTTTCAAAAAGCTTTCGAAAATATTAAGCAATACTTCTCAAAACCTCCAATATTAGGGCCTCCAGTTCCTAGAAGACCACTTATTATGTACTTAATAGTACTCGACGAGTCAATGAGTTGTGTAATAGGGCAACATGATGAATTTGGTAAGAAGGAACATGCTATTTATTATTTGAGCAAAAAGTTCACCAATTGTGAAACAAGATATTCACTACTTGAACGAACATCTTGCGCATTAGCATGGGCTGCTTGTCGGTTGAGGCAATACATGTTATGTCATACAACTTGGTTGGTGTCTAAAATGGACCCAATTAAATACATCTTTGAGAAACCTACTCTTATTGGAAGGATTGTCCGTTGGCAAATGTTGTTATCAGAATACAATCTGGTATACGTTACACAAAAAGCTATCAAAGGAAGAGCCCTAGCGGAGTATTTGGCCCAACAACATGTAGAAGATTATCAATTAATGCAGTGTGAATTCCTCGATGAAGGTATCATGACTTTATTTGAAGAGATCGAATCATCTGATAAAGAAAAATGGAGTTTGGTATTAGATGGTGCGTCTAATGCATTAGGGCATGGGATTGGAGCCATTTTGATTTCCCTAGAGAACCAATTCATTCCATTTACGACTAGATTGTGTTTTGATTGCATAAATAATATTGCAGAATATGAGGCATGTGTTATGGGCATTAAAGCAGCCATTGAATCAAAGGTAAAATTTCTAGAGGTATGGAGACTCATCTTTGTTCATCCATCAAACAAAAGGAGATTCAGAAACTCGAGACTCTAAATTGATTCCATACCATACGCATATCGAAGAATTGGTAGAACACTTTAAGCATATCACTTTTCACCATATTCCTCGAGAAGGTAACCAATTGGCTGATGTCCTGGCCACAATGTCTTTAATGTTCAAAATAAGTGTCGATCAGGATGTGCCATTCATAAAAATTCAACAAAAGGATTAGCCAGCATATTGCTTATCGATGGAAGAAGAGCTTGATAGCAAACCATGGTTTTAGGATATCAAATCCTATGTTAAGAATAGGGAATATCCATCAGGTATTTTAGAAAACGACAAGAGGGTTTTAAGGAGGCTCTAAATGAAATTCTTCTTAAATGGTGATGTGCTTTACAAGAGAAATCATGATATGGTTCTCCTCAGATGTGTGGATCAAGCATAAGCCGAGAAAATTATTCAAGAGGTTCACAAAGGTTCTTTTGGAACTCATGCAAATAGACACACATTGGCAAGAAAAATCTTGAGGGCTGGCTATTATTGGTTGACTATCGAACCTGATTGCTTTAGTTACGTAAAGAAATGTCATAAATGTCAAATATATCTTGATAAAATACATGTACCGCCCACCACTTTGAATGTTTTAACATCACCATGGTCGTTTTCAATGTGAGGGATGGATGTTATTGGTCTTATCGAGCCTAAAGCTTCCAATGGTCACCAGTTTATCCTGGTAGCTATTGATTATTTCACAAAATGGGTCGAAACCGCTTCTTATGTCAATGTGACGAGAATCCTGGTTGTCAAGTTCATCAAAAGAGAATTGATTTGTCGATATGGCTTGCCAAACAAGATAATCACTGATAACGCGACTAATTTGAATAACAAAATGATGAAAGAGTTGTGTGATAGTTTCAAAATTCAGCATCATAATTCTTCGCCATATTGTTCGAAAATGAATGAAGCTGTTGAAGCAGCAAATAAGAATTTCAACAAGATCATACAAAAAATGGTGGAAACATATAATGATTGACATGAAATACTTCCATTTTCATTACATGGTCATAGAACCTCTGTTCACACCTCAACAAAGGTAACTCTTTTCTCATTGGTGTATGGAATGGAAGCGGTACTTCGTGTTGAAGTTGAAATTCCCTCAATCAGAGTATTGATGGAAATAAAACTAGAAGAGGCTGAGTGGGTTCAATCATGATTGGACCAATTAAATCTCATAGAAGAAAAAAGAATGATAGCCCTATGTCACAGCCAGCTATATCAAAAAAGACTTAAAAAGACATACGAGAAAAAAGTTCGTCCTCGAGAGTTTCAAGAAGGGGACTTATTGTTAAAGAAAATATTGCCCATAAAAAAAGATGCTTGTAGAAAATGGACTCCGAATTACGAAGGACCATATATTGTGAAAAAAGCTTTTTCTTGGGGAGCTCTAAGATGCATGTCTTTTCCTTGGTTTATGATGTAAATGGTGTGGGTCATATTCTTTGCTTAAGATGCTAGTTGTTTTTCTAGTTTATGGTGCAAGTCATTTTTTCAACATAAGATGTAGATTTCTTTCTCGTCTTAATTTGTAGATTGTTTTTTCGTTTCAATTATTATTATTAATATTTTTTTTTACCTTCTTACGGACATAATTCTTAGATTAATGGATGAAAACTATGCAAACCTTCAAATAATTAGTTGTATTTGTCCTTTTGATCTTTGACAAACATTCTTGTAACGACTTGATCTCTTATTGACCTTGTCCTCTGTCTAAAGACACCATACTGGTATTGGCCTCTTAATATTTATTGACGTTAAGTTAGCACATATTTTTGCCCAATATATGATTATTTTAAAAGTCATTTTGACAAAAAAAAAAAGCAAGTTTAGGCAGTGATATAATGATTAGATAAAATAATTATTGCAATAAAAAGGGAAGTTAAAAAGAAAAAGAAGATAAAGTCAACTCATGGGTGAAAGACCCTATTTGTTAGTAGTACTTCAAAAATCAAGTATGCTAATTACTCATGCCACAGTTTCAGTTATGTTTTTCTTTTCTTTAACCCCATTCTATCTTTAGACTTGCTGGAGGAATCAATTATTCTTTGACATTGATCTTTGTGTTAAAGCCATTTATTTGCTCATGTTATCTTATTTTTCAACCTAATAAGTGTTGGGATTGATTGAAGCAATACATGTAAAAATTTGAAAAGGTCCCACATTTCTTGGAAGTGTAAAGGAAGAGGGAGCTCAAGGCTATATATATAGCTCTAATTCTTCATTAAAAATTGCACCGGTCAAAAATAATTTAAACTTGAATCTGATTCTTTTCTCAATATTGGGTTAGATTGTTGTGAGATGTAGTTCAGTATTCTATGTGGACAGTGTGAGTGCACTAGAGGCCATGTAGAGTATGAAAGAAGTGTATGTATTGTAACAATTTTCACATAAGATTATTCTCTAATTGTCATTAGACTATGGTCATGGTTTTTTTATTTGGTTTTGGAGTTTTTTTGTTATATTCTTGTGGTGTGATTGTATTATTAAATTTCTCTATGTCTTTTTCCCCAACATCAGGCATTAGAGACGTTGGTTTGATTCATGGAAATAGATTTCTTAATATGTTTTGGGGTTACAACATTATCAAATCTTACACATTAGAAAATAATGGCGAATACTAGTAAAGTGTTGTTTGGAAAGACTATGAATGGGAAATACATGGTTTTTAATTGGTTCTTTGTGATTCACTTCTTTTTATGAGAACCTACTTGATGTACAATTTTAGTATATATGTAAAATTCTGCTGTAAAGTTTGGGATAAAGAAATTTGACGGAAGAATCAATTTTGACCTATGTTGTGACACCCAAAATAACATATATAATAATTTATACTAGATATGTTTTTAAAAAATTTCAGATCGGATAAAGAAAATCAGTTGCTAAGGATATAAAAAAACTTTGTAACTAATTTAGGACATCACGTTTTTCAAAGTATACATGGAACAATTCAAACATTATTCCTCAATTAAAACAACACAATCTTAATGAACTTGATTTAATTATAATTTCATAATTTAATTCCAAAAACTTACTAGTACTTATAAGGTTTTCATACAAAATAATTTTTTAATTAAATAAGTAAAATATAAATTACAACTCTTATTTCTAGTATTGCCTATCAGAGCTGGGTTTTGTTCGCAAACTTGAACTTCAAGACTCATTGATCAATAATAACTGCAATTTTGATAAGGCAGATCCAAATCTTTCAAACATAAACAACGAAGAATGTGAATTTCAAAATCATATTGATAGTATAATATAAGTAAGAAGAACACACCAATAATCATAATAGATTGTATCATAACACATCATGATATATCAAAATATTCATGAAAAATAATATCATATTATAATATCAAAATTACTCAAGTAAAATCAATATATTGTCATCTCGTCACAAAATCCAAGAGAAAATATTATCACTTTTGAAACAATTGAATCACAACAAAACAATCACAGAAAAATGCAATGTTATGCATGAGCTTAAACTCTACTCCTTCACAATTTGGTATTATTCTAACTTTGAGGTACTTTGTTGTAAGGCTAGATACTATGCCACCACACAAGTGGACGAACAATTCAAATTGGTCATGTCCTCAAAGATCCCCTCAACTGAACCTCCACTCGAATACCTCCAAGGTCTAACAATCTTGTCTTAAGACTCAACAATAGGCCACCATGACCAAACTCGTTCAGTTGTACTTCATCAAAATGACTAGGCTTGTCAGACCCTACCTATATGATGAAAAAATAGTCCACTTCAAAAAATCTCAACATCTATTTTCCCCCCTTGTTGGCCTAGACTACTCCATTAAGAGCATTATCTTTAGCACAAGTTAGAATTGTGACTATTTCATCAACTATGGGGTGGGGTTACTTCAAAATTCTCATAATAAATTTTAACATCATTATCATCAATCATATATCATGATTACATAAACTTATAACAAATTTATAAGATCACTATCATCACCATCACATGAACTTATCATAACATCTCTATCTCTATCATCATCATCATCATCATCATCATCATCATCATCACATATACATATATCATACAATGCATCCATATTCTTTTTTATCACCTAACATAAACTCTTCTTATCAAACATATGCACCAAATTTATTCGACATCCAATATCACATTAATATCAAATACCACACATTCAACGAAATTAAATCAATCAAAACCTTATAATGTTTCTATTCCATATTTTAATCTCACAATTTTCATATTTGCACATCAATCAATTTATCACTGAAAGGGTCATCATTGTACTTAACAAGCCCTAGATGAATAGTTGGAAAATATGGTTCTCCCATTTATCTCACAATATATTATAGTCGTGCAAGAAATTGGTGGGAATGAATTTGAGAGAGAAGGTTTAGCATTTTTTTGTTTGTTGTAGTTGTCATCTGTTTTTCTTTTTTATTAATTGTAGTTGGAGGGGTGCAGATAGCATATGTATAGGTATAGGGGGAAACAAAATGTAAGGCCCGACCCAGGGGAGTATAGTCTAATGTAGAAGTAGGGGTGAAATGAGCAACTCGCATGTGTAGAAAAGAAAAGCTCAATTCAGTAACAATAATAGCCCAAATTAATATGCAGAAGTAAAAAATAGGGGTGTAAATAGTTTAGTCCAAAATCCATTTACTAGTCTTTTTAAAAGTCCTTAATAAACAAATAATTTATTATACTCATCTACACTAGAAACTTTTTCTCCAAACTACTTATTTTAACATGACATTATTTTTCCTTAACATAAATAAATAAATAACCAAATATAATTTTAAGCACTAAATCAAATATCTGTAAAATCATCAAATCATAGAAAATACGCATATAAAGAAAAGTAATTCTAATATTTATCAACATATATCCTAAAACACTTTAAATATCAAATTTACTCGGTTAAATAATACTTTAATTAATTAAATTGTCTACTCTAAAGTTTGAGGTATTACATTCGTAAAGTCCAAGTCAAGCATATGTTTATACAATCAGGATTACCAAGAGGTTGAATAGCACATACGTATTGGTTAGCATTGATGCAAGGTGCGTTATATAATTATGTTGATTGTTGAAGAATGAAGTGGAAATTCTTGGAGTAGTTTCGCTTTAAATTGAAATTTTTGAAGGGGTTTAGCTTCAAGTGGATTATACTCGTTATGGTGGAGAATGATGATTCTTTAAAGTACAATCATCAGTTTCGACAGTGGAAGCATAAGATATATCATTTTCAATTAAGGTGTAGATTGTTGGAGTTGATTGAAATAGTAAGTGTTGCGATTGGAAAAATTCTCACATTGATTTGAATTGGAAAGCAAAAAGGAGCTAAAGTCTATATATATGACTCTACTTCTTCATTACAAATCGCAAGTTCTTCATTACAAATTACACTAGTCAAAAACACTTTAAGCTTGTGTGTGATTCTTTTTCTTTTCTCTTGTACTCTTGTGTTAGAGTATTGTGAGATTATCGTTCAAGTATCATCTTTAGAGAGTGTGATTGTGTTTTGGGCCTTGGGGAGTATTAGAGAAGTCAATGTATTGTAACAATTTTCACACAGTGTTAGTCTCTGGTTGTCATTAGACAATGGTCGTGATTTTTTCTCCAGTTTTGGAGTTTCCACATTATATTCTTGTGTTTTGATTGTATTATTAAATTATATGTGTTTGTTTGTCCCAATAATTTGTTGAGGAGTCTGGGGGTGCAAGAGCCAAGACGGGTTAATTGCTTTAGGACCACAAGAGACTTTGGCACTACATCACCACTCTAAATCTTAACACATTAGGTTTGTGTATTATCTCTCTTATATATCTAATATTTAACTCATTCATAGTCAATGTGATATTTAACTACTCACAATTGAACCCAACATTTTTCCTTTAAGTGTGAATTTCCCACATCATATACTTGCATTGTCATTACTACCAACGAGACGCACTTCCTAACTACATCATCATGAAGACTTTTGGTACAAGGATGAGAGATTAAGATCCACTTTTGCTCTTCCACCAAGCTGGACCAAGGCTCTGGTACCATATGTTGGGCAGTCAGGGGATGCAATAACAAACAATGGGCTAAATGCTTTAGGACAACAAGATACATGGACACCAATTCTCTACCCAAAACCTTAAGAGATCTATGGGTCACCTCTCTTATATGTCCAACAGTTAGCTCATTCATAGTCGATGTACGACTTTACCACTCACACTTGAGAATAGTGATCTCCCTTCATTCTATTTTTTTCCTAATTTTTGCTAAGATTTCCCTTTTGGATTATCAACCTAATTGACATATTTTGTCATTTTTATTCATTTTTTTATCCTAACTTTTTCCTAGGTCGCCCTTTCTAGTTTTTGACCTACCAGGTCATGTTTATTTATTTATGTATCATGATGTTTGCTTAGGTCACCCTTTTGTGTTCTCAACCTAACAAATTTTTTCTTTATGTATGGATACTAACCTTTTCCTATGTTTCCATTTCCGGTTTTCAACATAGCAGGGCTTATTTATCTTTTTATACCAATACTTTTTCCTAGGTTGCCTTTTTGGGGTTTAAAAAATATAAGCTTTGTACCATAAATTTTGCTTAGGTCTTTATTCAGTTTTAAACCCTAATTTTTAATTACATTACCATTTTGGGTTTTTAACCTAACGATTAATTTTATTTATATTTTTGGACCCTAACTTTTGCCTAAAACGCTCTATCGAGTTTTTGACCTAGCGAGTCTTTATTCAACTTTGTACCCTAACTTTTGTCTAGGTTTCCTTTGTATTTTTTGACCTAGTGGGTCTTTATTCAGGTGTAATATTCTGAAGCATAAGAGTTTATAAGGTGTTCTCCATCCAAATTTGTGTGGATCAAAGTCTAACATTAATTTCTTTTCCATAATATAGGATTTCATATTATTGGGAGTCTACATGCAATGATAATCGTTTTGGATGGAATATCTTCATGAATTATGAGCCTTTTTCTTGAAATTAATCTTAAGGACATAACTTTTCTTGTAAGATTTCTTCGACCCCTCTTGGAAGAGTTGTCCATGGAATAAGGTAATCAACATTTTCTCTTTAATTGAATTAAATTCACTAAAAAAATTTGTATATAACTCCTTTTGATGAGAGGATTTCTACTTCAATAGACAAAATTGCCTTTATTCCATATACTGAAGAATAAAAGGGGGCCCTAGGTGTATGTGCTTATGAAGGGTTTGCCATATTTATGAGGTGATATTTGGTACTATGATACAAGGATTTTCTATCTAACTTTTCTTCTGCTCATGATAGTAAGAAGGATGTGATCAAAATGATTAGCTAGTTGATTATATTGTTAAGGGACATGATCTAAAATGACTTCATCAAATTGTTTAGACAATTGTTTGATTGTAAATGGTAAAGGATCATCTTCTTATCCTACTTTGGCTTCTAAGACAGTTTGGAGACTCATGGTACAAGCTTCGTGTTACTTCATGTTATTGATATAGTCAAAGCACAACCAGAAAGCGATAACGATAAAATAACCTTTTTACGGGATTAACGTAGCATCAACTGAGTGCCCCAATATGTTGAGATCCCTTCATAATAATATTCACTTTCACCATTCTTCCTATCAGTGGAATTAATAGGATAACTAAAATAGTATAACAGGATATTATCAAACTTATTTATGAATGAACTACTTTTAAATATACATGGTTTTTGGTTAAAATAAAAGGGAAAAAAGTGTTTGGTAAAAAATGGTTAAGCATATGATGGAAAGAAAGAGGAAACAAAATGCATTTATTGATATTCTTAATATTGAGAAAACAAAAGTGTGTCAATTCTACAATAAAGTATTGTAAGAGATTAGGCACAACAATATAGTGCTTTAGAATTATATCAACATGGTATCAACTATCATGAGTAATTTGATAGTATTTGAATTGTAATCCTTTAAAAAATTAATCATGCACTTAAAATAATTTTCTCAAAAATGAACTTGAAAGACAAACAAATTTTACCTTGTAAAAAATGTTCTTAAATACATTTATTAATATAAATATCATTTAAACAAAATTACTCCAGTGTGGGGTTAGTGTGATTAGTGTATACTAAAAGTAAAAGGGTAAGTTAGAGACAAACACAAAGATAAATTATCTTGGTTCACCCTTAACCTTGAGCTATGTCCAGTCCTCGTATACTTTGTGATATTTTCCACTATATTACTAATCAAAACTTTCTCAACACTTTATATCACAACTAAACCTAATACAACTTGTATTATCAAAGCCTCGACATGTATTATCATAGCCTTAACATGCATACAACCTGTATTATCAAAGCCTCAACAGGCTTACAACCTTAATCTAAATAGACTTTACACAATCTTATATCAACAATTACAAAGGAAAGACTTTGAGACATTTTTACAATATGTGATGTAGTGTTTTTTTTTGTCATGAAACTAAAAGACCAATTTGATAAGCAAAGAAAAATGTATCAACACACTTAGAATGTATGAGACACATATTTGGAGTGAAGAGCTGAAGTGTGTGTTATTGAGTAAGAGCTTTAGTAACTTATATACAAAAATAAGTGAATGATGTTTCTTGGTTTAAGCTGTTACTCTTCATGTTCAGTAAACATCCATATTTATAGGTGAAAAAACCTTCAAATTTCTTGTAGGAAAATAGAGTTGTTGGGCACACCAATCTATGCAAAACACAACCTCTTTGATGGGTTGTTCTCACTTTTAGTGCAAAACAAGGAGAAATTTCTCTTCTTGAGAAGAACAATTTTTGGCTTTTTGTAAAGGATGAATGGTTGCAAAAATTGAAGCTTGTGCCACCTCAAAGTTGTTTAATGTAACAGCATGGGGAGGAGAAATATTTTGACTGGCATATTTACTTGCTTTTTGTTGGAACCAAGTAGGTTTTATACTTAGAGTTTTGATGAAAACAAAAATATTTTATGAAAACAATATATTTGACTTCACATAGTATGAAAGAAGATTGATATTTATAATTGAAGAAAATCTAAAATAAGATTTGATTCAGATTTATAATTGAAGAAAATTTAATATAAGATTTGATTGAGATTTATAATTGAAGAAAATCTTTGACCAAGTTGAAAAGAAGATATGGTCAAGATTTGAAGAAGATTTTGATCAAGATTAATCTACAACAAAATATAAACAATATCAATATGAAGAATTTATAAACTCAATATGAACATAGTCAATCTCAAGAATTTACAAATTCAATTTGAATTATTGGATTAAAACCTTTTGATTGAGGGAAATGAGTGTAGCCATGTTAGCGGTGATCCAAGATAAATCTGTGTCAAATTATTTATGCTTTCATTGTTTGTTACCTTTGAATCCGATTACTTCTTATCTAAGTAATTCATAAAAACCAATCAGTCTTCATCAAATTAGCAAAAAGTTATCAACTTTGCCAAACACAGTTCAACCTTGTATTCTCAAGTTTGCAGCTTCACTTTCTCCTTTTTGTACTTTCTAATTGGGAGAACAATGAGAATGTTCTCTTCAACACTACCAGAACATTCTCTATACAAGCATAAGGTTCTCTTGTATTTTGTGTGAAATGTGTTTCTTGAAAACTTCATATTGTGCCACCTCTAAAACAATCAGTTAAGTAACTTCCGAAATTGCAAACGATGTCAACTACCTTTGATAATTGCTTGTACTATATTTGTTATTTAGTAGCTTGCAAGTGGTACGAATGATAAAAATATTCTCTTCAAGTCATGTGCCATTCTTGGAGTGTCAAAGCTTGTGTTGTTGAGCTCTTATTTGACCTAAATAAATCCAAAATCGTGATGACATCATTGTTGGATCAAATGGTGCTTGTATGATACGTTCCTTTTGCATGGTATCATAAAGAATTTTCTTCACATTATCCTTCAGTCATTCTCTTTCATCAATGTAATTTTAAATACAATAATCTTGAGATGATTTCAACATCAAAGTTGTTTCTTGTCCATTACTGAGTAAACTTAAATGCATTTAAGGTGTTATAACTTTCTTCAACGTGTGAGAAAATACTTTGCTATGAATTTCCAGCAAGTAGAACATTTTTCTCCATTAGGGAAAAACGTCTTGTCATCATAGTTGAGAATGATTTCTTCTACATAAAAGAATAATATCTCTTTGGCTAATCATCCGCATAGAATTTTTTTTTGAAACAATGCTTTCCTCAAGTTGTGTTAGTGTTTTCACACTATGTATTCTTCATTGAGTACTTTTGAAATGCTTCAATATAAGTAAGAATGTACCCATCATGAGTATGCTAATTCATAGATGTTGTAGTGTATAAAATAACCACAAACATCCCCAACTTTTAGTTGTGCCCTTTGGTATGGCAATGATGACATAGTATACGACTTGGAATATTGTGGTATTAAGATACAACCTTTGTTATTCGTTATATAGATGAAAGGTGCAATTGATGATCCATCATTGCAACATCATTTTGTTTTTGTTTCAATCAACATTTTTATGTTTAACCTTTTTAGAGGATTTTATAGAGATGATACTCAGGGTTGATTTGTTACTAACATAGAAAATTCTCATGGTATGTAACACAAAAACTCAATGTGAGTTATCACATAAATTTCAAGCATAGTTTTGTATAGCTTCAATGCATGAGAACGTTATGAGGTTTCAAATAACATTCTGAACATCATGACTTGAAAGATCTATTTTCATATTTTGTGACCTTGCAAAACAACTATTGTAATATTCTAATTCTAGTTTGATTCTTTCATTATTGAATAGATCTTATGCACTTGTTGATGTGAGTGCTTTTAGCTTGTGCACTTAAGTGATTCTTATTCCTTAAACAAAATTTAAGTGTAATTATCAGTAGATCACCATTCGTAAAACTTAATATTTTCTTCATGAGTTTTGTTATCATTAAAACATATATCAAAAAATATTTTGACCTCAACATTGATTTCGCCTCTAGGATATATAGGCATACCCTATCAATTTCTTCAATAGTAAGACTAGTTAAGGTTTCATCTTTCGGTTGTCCTTAAAGGTTAATCCTAAAGTTCCATTTTTCTTTAGATGAATGGTTTTTTTTTTTCAATTGCATGGAAGTAACAAGTGGTTGAGGGTTGTGATGAAAGTTCAACATCTTCAGCACAACTTCTATAGCCTTGCTTGTGGCGAAAATCTAAGAAGCACGTGCATGATGCAAGACTAGGGGATATATGATGAAGGGGAATTGGAATCAGGTTCAATTCTTGTGGATCATTATTAGGAGAACAAGTGGCTTGATTTATTTGGTGAAAAAAATTACTTGAGGAAGGGTATAATCCAAAAGTAAATCCTTGGTGAGATTTATTAGTAGGCCTTAGTAGATTGAAATGTAGGAGGTAAATTGAAATTCTTGGGATATTTCTTCCTCCCATGAAGGATACCCATATTTCATGTATCGAGTGCTTTCAAGATTTCAATGTCTTTGGCCATATGCTTTTTCAATTGGTTCACATCTCGTATCTTTATAAAGGTGCAACTAACTACATTTTTTTCTTACAATTACCTCATAAAAATGAAGGAAATATGTAATTATGATTTTTTTAAAAAGAAAAAGAAAGGAGAATATTTTAAAATAAATAAAATGAAGTATGTATAAATATGAAATATAGTCTAAAGAATATAAGATAGGGGTAGAGTAGGTTTTTCATCATATGTACATGTGACTTAAGTGGTTCGTTTTCTTATTTGAGTGTTCTATGATCTTTAATATGAACCTGTTGACACCTAATTTTGTCTGATTTTTATTTATTTTTTATTTTTTATTAAAAAAGGAAATAATAATAATAATAATGACAATAATAATAAATATATAAATATATGTGAAGAAATATAAAAATAAAAATAAATAATAAGGGATATAAGCTTTAAACAATCACAAGTGTTTTCGGTTCTTGTTTGCCTTTAATTCTTGTTCAGACTCTTTTTTAAAATATAAAAAAAAATAATAATAATAATAATAAGAAATAAAAATAAAGAAAATTGAAAAGAAATGAATTGATTGTCATAAAAATCGATGCAATGATATCAAAATAAATGAAAAAAAAAACAGAAAAAAAATTGATTGATAGTCATAAAATTCAGAATAATGGTGATCAATTGAATAGAAAAGAAACCTAAGAAGTGAATCATGGGCAATAAGAATTGGTATAATTGTGGTCAATTAAAAGAAAAGAAAACCGGAAAAAATAGATTAATGGTAATCAATTGACAATTATTCTCTTGTCTTTTGCAATCTACATCCAAAAGTCTATAAATAGTCTGCCACAAGAGGGCAAAATGGAGGGGGAATGGAAAAACACAATGGAGAGCACAAAAAAGATAAAAGAAAAGAAGGAATAATAGAGAGAAAAGAGAGAAGAAAGATTATAATCAAGAGCTAGTAAAGAATAGTGCGGTAAACACTTATTTGTCTCCTTGTCTATTTTTTTTTTACGTTATTATTGTTATAGAATTTTTTTTTTTTACTATTCTATGCATGTATGATATAAGCAACAATTTTTTTTTAGTTTCACGATCAAGTTTTATAATCAACTAATAAGAATCAATTTTATTGTTGTATAATCGTTTATTTTTTTTTATCAAATTCGTGATCTCTCATCTCTATTGTGTTTTATTTCTTGTATGTTAGATTCTAAATTCTCTTATTATTACCGCCGTCGGTCCGTGCCACATACGCGTCACTGACTCGCGAATCTGGTATTGAATTTTTATTCTTTACGATTTATAAAAAAAAAATAAAAAAAAAAATAGTAAAAGTGTTTCCTTAAAATAAAACGATACACAAATCAATATATAACACATTATTATTATTATTATTATTATTATTATTATCATTATTACTATGATTATCACTATTTTGTATAAAGTAAAATTAATAATAAAATTGGTCAACATATAAATATTTTCTACCCAAGAACTACGTGTGTTTTGATTTTCCTATTGCACGATACGTAGAAGCAAGGTCTTTCCCTTGTCAAACCAAATTAATAAAAAAAATATTTTTTTTCTTCTTTCATTAATGTAAATAATTTATTTATTTTTATTATTTTTCTTGAGGTAAAAACAAACAAATAAATAAATAGTTTATATATAATTAATTATAGGGTAATCGTTTTAACGGACGTTGTAGGGTCCCTACTCGTAATGGACTCCCGAATCCAAATTTTTAGTTCAAAAATATTATTTTAAGTTTTATCCAATTTTTCCTAAAAAAAAATTGGTGGCGACTCCTTTTTTTCGTGAAGAAACCGAACGCGATAGAACCTTTATTATTGGTGGCACTATATTTATAAATTGACTCCTAAAACATACAATCCAATTCTAAAATATAAATCATATTAATAAATAAACTATTAAATAGTAATATTATAGAAAAGATCAACTCTAGATGATATTTTTTTTTGACAATCAAACAAAATGTAAGAAAATTATCACAACCAATACAAGAACATTGGGAGGCTGTATTGAGAGTAATTTTATATTTAAATGGATATCTATGAAAAGGTATCCAATGTACAAAGACATCAACTTAAAGATATAAGGTTGGTATGACTCTAATTGGGCCAGTTGTCCCATTATATGACAATCACATACAAGGTGGTATGAATCTTATGGTAACTCGCAAATTTTTTGGAAAATCAATAGACAACATGTTGCT
This sequence comes from Cicer judaicum, assembly GCA_037974835.1. Classification (NCBI taxonomy): domain Eukaryota; kingdom Viridiplantae; phylum Streptophyta; class Magnoliopsida; order Fabales; family Fabaceae; genus Cicer; species Cicer judaicum. The sequence goes on from JBBPBS010000361.1 coordinate 8,517,934, forward strand.
TCTATTCTTAGCAATATAGGATAGGTTTTAGTGATAAAAAGTTATTTATCACAACGAGGCTGAACTCCGCAAATCCTTTGATGTGTTTTAATTAAAAAAACTTAAATATATATTTGATTCCTGCAAGTTGGTGTTTTTTTATTTTTATTTTTTTTATTTTTAATTTTTACTCTTTGTAATTTTAGTGTCTATTTCAAATTCAATCCAATAGACTCAATTTTATTTTAAAATCATCCTTACTGTTAGTAACTGTTAAATAAAACTGAGATGACAAATGAAGAAGGGACAAAAAGAAAAAAAATATGAACTTACATGGACATAAGTAAAAGAAAGCATATACGTTTGATCCCTAGAAGTTTACACTTTATTTATTTACTGTTGTCCTTGTAAGTTCGCGCTTTTTTTATGTTCGTCCCTTTTTTGTTTGCCATTTCAAATTTCAACATTCATTAACATCAATGATGATTTTAAAACAAAATTGAACTTATTAGGTTAGAAAGAGAGAGTGCATTTTTAGGACAACCCTATTTTATAAGAGACAATGCTTAAAGAATTAATTACATGATAAAACACTAAAAATAATTCATAAAATTAGTATTAGAAGTGAGAATAGACCAAACCGACATGACCAACGACCTAGCTTATCCTAGACTTAGGATAGGCTAGACTTTTTTTAAATTAGACAAAACTAAAATTTCATTAGAATTCTACTTAGGTAAAAATGTTATGCTACAAGCCACAAAATGATCTTTTAGATCTACTAGACCATCTATTTAGGTAAATATGACTAATTTTATTTTACTATATATTATATTTTCAACTTTATGTTAAATTATAAACTTATTAACTATTTAGTAATTCATATATGTTAGTGTACAATAATTTTGGCCATATTTAAATGTATCCTCTTGTTAGATATGTGTTTAATAAAATTTTAAAAGATGTTGTTGGACAAATGGTTAGCCAGCAGAAATAAAACCTACCAATACTGGACCAGAGCAGACCATACCTAGCCCATTGAACCAAAGCAGACCAGACCCATTGAATCAGCAGAACCAAACCAGACTAAACCCATTGAATCAGCAGAACCAAAGCAGACCAATACTTGCCGCTATTGAACAAGAGAAAACCAAGCCCATTGAACTAGCAGAACCATACTTAGTCACTACTGGACTAGAGCAGGCCAATACTGAAACAATCCCAAAATCGACACAGAACAAAAACAAAATGCTAGAACAGACCACACCTATCTCATAACTTGTTGAACCAGAACCAGTTTACCGTGAAATAGAATTACAGAATACTATGCAGCCTAAAACATTACATAGGTTGTAGAAATGAGATCAAAATGTGGCTGCGCATGCACCTATCAACGTAGGCAGCGTGGTTTTCTCATCTAAGAATTTGGATGATTTTTCTTCTATAGTTCTGAAGGATATGAAACTCATGGGAAGACACACCAAGATGATTAAGACACCTATGTTGACAATTAATTTCAATTAGTTGTTTCAAGTTAACAGAAAAAAGATGAAAAGGCTAAGAAAGCAATATAGCAACTCTAGCATGTAAATCACCCAAGGTAAGGGAGGTTTTGTAACACCTCCTCAATTAAGTGTCTCTTTTAGAATGCCAGAGGACTAGCCAACTCCTCTATTAAGTATTGGATCTGTTGCTGATCTGCAAATCTTGAACAAAAAGATGATAAAATTGTTGATGGTAAATGTTGCACCAATAAATTTTAAAGCGTATGTTCACGTTAAACTTTAGGTTCAATTCGCCTCCACCGATAAAGTTTCAACAAGTGTACTTAATCGTTGCAAGTAATAATAAAACGGTAGTACCGAGTGTCAAACTCAAAAATTGCGTTTTACTATTCAATTATATTTAATTATTAAAATTGAACAAAAAATTTCCAAATTGATTGAAATAATATTTAAAATTAACAACTATAATAAAATTGATCCTTTATAATGAGAAAAATGTCAGGGATGAGTTTCAATTCGAATCAAATCTTGGTGTCTAATTTGATCCTAGTTATTGAATTCCTTTATTGAATTATTGGCGAATTCTCTTTATTATTCTTGCCATAATGTCTTAGTGACATAACCTTTAATTCCAAAGTAACCCCTAATTCTTTAGTAGATTTAAGATTATAATTAAATATTACCGTACAAGAATCCTCTATTTAAACTATTGTGTTTGCAACTAATTTAATTGGTTTCATGACCTGCATCTATCCCTAGACTACAAATTCATGAATTTCTCATCTCAAGCATTCGTAAAGTGCACTACTGTTTCAAAATACGAATCGTAGAACATTTTAATGTTTATCAAGCAATAAAAAACATTAAGAACATAGATGAGAAAAAAATTTCAATAAACTCATTCATATAAATAGAAATCAAATTAAAAAGATAAAGGTTTCATCTTGTTACACTCATCCCTAACAAATAGGGTTTAGTTACTCATGATAGAGATATAAAAGATAGAGATTAGAGAAGAATTACAAGAATGATTCATCGATGATTCTTGATAAAGCTGCACCAATGATGTTAGAAACGACCGTCTTTGAGTTTCTATTGTAGGGCACAAGTCTCTCCACTTTCCAATAGTCAAAAAGATCCCTAGAAAGTAAAAAATATACATTTTAATGAATGCTGATGCGCGTCGTGCGCCCCAGCCGCAGGGTTTGCGCTCTAGGCGTGCCTGGACAGTGTCACTAGTCTGGAAATGCGCCCCATGCACAGGTTTTGCGCTTCCAGCGCATCCTGGCAGTGGCAAAATGCTAGAAATGTGCCCCAGGCGCGACTGTTGCGCATTAGGCATACAACTTTTTCTGATTGATGTATTCTACAGTTTTCATCTCTTTAGAGTTTGAATTGGATTCCGGTGTCTTCATGAAAGTTTTAGCTATGGATTTTAGCTTTCATTTGAATTTAATTTGACCCCAATTGGACATCTACAACTCCAGATATGGCTGAAATATTCGATGTAGGTCATGTTGATTTCTAACCAAAATTCAGCACTGCACTAAAATAAAGTAAGAACGCAAAGCTTCGAAAAATCTCTACTTAATCAAGGAAATAAGAACATAAACATTTCATTAAATCAAAGAAATAAAATTAACAAAATATATAAAATAAATTCTTAAATTAACTAATGAATAAAAGATAAATAAGAGTAAAAACAATAAAAATATGCATATTATGAAGAGTTATCACAACCCCAAACTTAATCTATTGCTTGTCCCCAAACAACAATTTATTTCCGATTTGGTGCAGTTAAAAGCAAATTTAACCTCAATTTTTCAAATCAAATCAAACTCAATTTTCAAAGTTCCAGCTACTACAAAATATTCATCATGCTCCATGGTTGCTTAAAAAAAAAACAACACAATTTGTACATTGTAGCATTCATTCATCAAGTTCAACTCTCTCTTCACACAATCTCACCAAAATTTCTCTCAAGTGTTTAGAAAGGGTTATGAATTTATCACTCAAATCCTAGAAATGCATCACGCTATCATAGACTTCAAATAATTCTAGTTAGCAATCACAATGCAGTAAACACATACATTTTTGGAGGACTTTCGGGTTGTAATGAGGCTTAGGTAAGGGTAGGACATTTTGGAATAATAGGCTTTACTACTTGGAGTTAGGCATGAATTTCCAAATTATTCTACCATTTTATTTATTTATTTTTCTTCACGTTTTTATTCTAGAGATTCTCTAACATTAATAAAAGAACCAATAATATATTATTTATCAAAGTACACAAACTGACTTTTTTTTCTTCGTTTTTTTTTCTTTATTTTTTTTTTCTTTTTATGAGAATCACTACCCCAAACTTAAAAGGTTGCTATCCCATGAGCAACCCCAAACTTAAAACTTTATCAAGACAATAAATTTTTTTCTACCTAACTCCAAGAAAGGTGATTTAATTAAAGTCAGGTAATTGGCTTGTAATGTGGTTAGTAACCGAAATAAAAAGGCAAGGCTCAAAGGGGCTAGCAAAGGGTAAACTTTTTATAGGGTAGTTAGAAAAGCTCAAAAGACCAAACAAAATTTCCTCAATGTATGCGCGACTGTTCTTCCTGTCATACATGCCACCTTGACAATAGTTGAGACGTCAAGCTAATGACTTTAAAGAAGCGCTTCGTGGGAGATAACCCACAGGTACTGACTTGCATTACTGTAGAATACATCAATCAGTACCTGTGGGTTATCTCCCACGAAGCGCTTCTTTAAAGTCATTAGCTTGACGTCTCAACTATTGTCAAGGTGGCATGTATGACAGGAAGAACACATCATCCTTCTCACAAAGAGATACATATTTCAAGTGAGGAGGCAACTACTTGAAAGGGACAAAAGACTTACACTAGCCCCAAGATCACACAGAGCTTTCTCAAAAGTTCTATTTGCAATAGCGCACGGGATTGAGAAGCTTCTAAGATCCTTGAGTTTCGGTGGTAGCTTCCTTTGTAGTATAACACTACACTCTTCGGTAAGCATATGCATTGATTCAATAACTAACAAAGACATTAAACTCAAACATTGCAACCACTTGGTTAAGTGATACATTAATATAACTATTAGAGAATTCTAAATATATTTTAAAAATTTCCCGAGTATTTGATTCTCAAAATTTTATCACTCATCAAATTTAATTATTAGTATCTCGGTATTTATGCCAGTAATAATGTACAGTCTGAACCTTTTGATACGAGTTAAATGTGTTACAGGCCTTAGTATTTTATGGGAGATTTTCATGTGGTTCTAGTTGGTCATGTATATTGGGGTCGTGGTTCCTGAGTTGTAATTTGTGTTAATTTTCATGAGTAGATAAATAGCCATAACTTAATTCATCTCCCTAGAGGTGTTAATAGGTAATGTCAGGTTAGGCTTTGAAAAACTTGAACTTGAGCTACGATTAATTTTGTAGGTCTAAGCTTGGTATACGACCTATCATAGGCTTTTTTTTCGGCTTATCATAGGCTTTTCTTTCGGCCTAACTTAATCTTTCTAAAAGTCTGATCTGACCTGAAAGCCTATTTAAAATCCTTATTCACATTAAAATATTTAATTATTATATTTTACATTTTTAAAAATAATAAAATTATAAGTAAATCTAATAAAATAATAACTAATAAGTCTCTAATGCAACAATCATCCAATAAAACAAAAAAACAAAATGTATCCATAATTAACAACTCTAGCAACTCCTTCAAAAAACTACAAATAACCATAAACAAAAGTTACACAAATCAGCCATCAAAACACATTCAAAGCCCAATGAATGAAAAAAAATATATCAAATCTTCAAGGTGATTTATATCTCTTGTTTATTAACCTTCAAAATAAAAAGAAAAAAATACATATATGTAAGACATTGAGCGAAAAAGTACTAAATAAATAAATTCTTTAAAAAATGAATAAATACTACTTGATAAAATATCATATCAAATAAAAAATATCAACCTTTGATTTTTTTCTTCATGTTATACTTATGACTAAAGCAATCCCCGCCATAAATGAGAGCTTCAACAAATTCTTCGTTTAATTTAGAGCGAAATTCATCAATAACTCTACCTCTTGCATTAAATATGGACTCAAATGCCACATTTTAGATTAGAATAGCTTGTACATCAACAACCATCATAGACAAAATCTTATATTTCATGCTATTGTTCCTCCACCAGTCCATAGCACAAAAAGATTTAGTCTTAGGAACGTAAATACCTTCATCAAGATAATCTTGTAATTCAAATTTTATTGGAGGCACGATTTCATTTAGACGCAAAATGCTCTTAATTTCATCATATTCAGTGATAATTGCATCATTCTCTTGAGAGAATGATAAATTATTACTATCCATATTAACAATCAGAGACGAAGACTCTTCCAAAGATAAAGCCACATACTCATCATATAATTCTTCCAATGAACTCATGACCTTATTTATATTCTCATCAACAACTTCTTTAGATTTATATATCAAGGGAAAACATATATGCATCATATGAAATTTGCACTTAGGATCCAAAACACTAGCAATAGTCATCAACATATTAGCCTCCCCCCATTATTTGTCAAACTTTATTTTCATTGGACCTACCGTTTCTTTCATAAAAAGATCTTCGTCTTCATCAGCTTTATCAAGTCTTTCTTTAGCATTCAAAACTTATGCTAAATAAAAATTTGCAGTCGGATAGTCACTACCTACATTTGAAATAGTCATGATATTAAACAGTTTAAATAATAATAAAGTGACCTAATAAAATACAAAAATAAACAGTTGATAAACTACCTGAGATCACATGAATTGCACCATTAAATACTTTTAACAGTTTGCAAACTTTTTCAACTTTGTTCCATTCTTCAAGTGAAGGAGCATGATGGTAATGAGGCTCTCTTTCTTTATAGGCTGCAAAGGAAATCTTAAATTTCAAAGCAATTGACAACATATTAAAAGTTGAACTCCATCTTGTTGGATAATAAGTGACGAGTTTCCTTTCTTTTAAGCGCTTCTACTCAACCACATCACAAAATACATTTAGTATTGCATCGTTGTGGTTAACATATTTGACACTTTCATGAATACTGCAAATGGTATCCTTAATTTTACTAAGGTCATCTTGCACTAACAAATTCAATATGTGTGCACAATATCGAAAACAAAAGAAAGATCCACCAAGGATTAACTTACTACGTATTAAGCATGAATCATTGTAAGAAGCATTATCAACAGATACAGAAAAAACTTTAATCCCCCAAGTTTCAAACATTTATATATAGCATCAACCACATCAATACCACGCCTTAGAGGGGGTACATTCACAAAACTCAAAACTATTTTTTTGAAAACTCCATCCTGCATCAATGAAATGTCATGTGATAACCATATATTTGCAAACAACTTTCTCACACCTTTAGAGATTTCAACCACATCAAAATCATTCCAGACAAGTGATGGTTTTTTTCCTCTTTCTCCCAATTGGACTTTTGTTTTCTAGAGCGATGTCATTTTCATTTGCCTGTGTGTTAGCTTCTACTTGAGTTGAATCTATAGGCATATGTTCGCTGGCCTCATTATTAGTCATATGAGTAGATGAAATTGATTCACTTTTTTCTAAGAGATAAGACATCCCTAGAAAAAATAAAAACAAAATAAAATATATTTACAATTATACAAAGTAGATAAACACAAGAAATAATTCCAAATAACAACAAAAAATGATTTTTAACCTGTTTGTATAAATTTTGTAAAATTGTTTTTTTTAAACTATCTCATGTCTCCCTTTTATCTCAAGAAAATCAATGAATTTATGTCCTTAATTTCACAATTTTTAGATACTCATGAAAAATAATCACATAAGTAAAAATTGGGCCATAATAAAAAAAATTAGTCTTTATACACATATCTAGCTATATAATGCTCTACCCATATCAATTTACATAATGTTGTACACATACCAATTGACATGATGGTCTCCACATACCAATACCAATGTATATATGTATATATATATATATATATATATTAAACAATAAATGACTTTCTAACAAAATAATTTAAAAAAAATCTGAAACAAATATCCTTTAAATCCTAAAAAAATGATTTTTGGTTTAAATGAATAGTTTTTTTCTTCAAACAAACGCACCCATTATTACCTCTTGATATGTTGTCATACACGGGTCAAATACAATTAATAAAATGTAAATAGAGATAATAACTCGAATCGTTTCGCAAAGACTTCTGATACAATAATAATAACTTAATTGAAAGTTGAAATTAAATACGGTTTATTTATTTATTTTTTATTTAACAGATGAGCAAAACAATTAATCCACTAATTAGATTTTAGATTTTCGCAAGATCTTCTATCAATGAGTTTAATTTCTAATTCGTGATACGATTCTTATTGGACTATAGAATTTATCAAACAAGTGTAATTAATCTTGGTGAACTTGGTTTCTTTGATTGGATTAAGCATCACCATCATCAAAATATTACAATAAACGATCAAGCGTCGCAAAATTATAATTCAATTAAATTAGAAACCGAAACCAAATTCTGTCAAGTAATTTTAATCGATCCTATTGAAATTCAATTTAAGCAATCAAAATATCAATATAATCAAATAAACAAGAATATAATCATGAATCGAAATTGACAGTGTAACCTAAATCTCAAGGTGTTGATGAAACTTTGAAGTCGTGATTAATCTTATAAAATTAGCCTTTCATGAAATTAAAATAAAAACTATTTATTTCTTGTAGCAATCTAAATCCTAATTTTTCAGTCATAGAAAAGAAACAAATTGTCAATATATAGTACTTGATATTGGGCTTTACAGTTTAGGGTTAAAAACTATGTGAACCGCTAGTTAAAATTATTACAAAAATCGAGATTACGAAATCTGCAATTTAGGCCTAGTAAAGTTTGGAACTAGTCTTTTCTTCCAGCACAAAAGTTATAGCTCTAATTTTTAGCTTCACAACGTCTGCTCATGTGCGCCGATCCGATATCCAGAACTCAAGTTATGACCTACAGAGCGAGAAAGAGTCAAAATATATAAATAATAAAATTAAAATGCAAATAATAAAATTATAATTCAAATTCGACCCAAAGTTTAGAAACAAGCTAAAAATATTAATCTAAGCTATAAAGAGCTTTTAAAATACCAAACTAAAAAACTTGAAACATGTGCCCAAATACTATGATCAAATTCCCCCACACTTAAACTTTTGCACTCCGAGCAAAACAATGCATGTGATTCCAAATATTCTTATGAATGCAAAGTGGTTAGAGAAAAAAATATTTCTAGTTTAAGACAATCATGAATAGTTTTGTTATTACAACCAAGGCAAACAAGAGGACAAATTAACTAAAGAATGCATCATAAGTGATAGAGTCCTTCCAATATATAAAATTGTCTCAAAGTGACACTCAAAGTGTTTGGGCTACTGTTTACATTCAAAGCACTTCATGAAAGCTACTATTTACATTTTTCCATCTTTTTTTTTTCTTGTGCTATATCACACATGATTGCTAGTTACACAAGAACTTAACTTGACTCTTGTCCGCATGCATATATTGAAATGAGCCTTATGGTGGGAAACACATCGCCTAATCACCTGGTCACTACAAATTATTTATAGATATGGATCATCCCAAACATAGTATTTGGCATCACTTTTAAGTTTGTGTATTTGTGTTCTGGATGCATCTGTAGGAAAGACTCCAGCAACTAGATAATTAACCAAATTAGTAAACTAAGGAGTTACCTCACGCAACTGTAGCAGTTGCTCATCAGGGAAGTCATCTTGAATGGTGATGGGGTCCTCATCCATTTTTATTTTGCTCAAATGATCTGCCACCAAATTTGTAGCTCCATTCTTATCTTCAATCTCTAAATCAAATTCTTATAGTAACAACATCCACCAGATCAATCTCGGTTTTGCTTCTGGTTTCTTTAGCAAGAACTTCAAAGCTACATGGTCAGTAAAAACAACTACCTTTGAACCTAAAAAATATGATCTAAACTTATCAAGTGCAAAAACAATAGCTAAAAGTTCCATTTCAGTGGTAGTATAATTAGCCTGTGCAAAATCAAAAGTCCTAGAAGCATAATAAATAACATGGGCAACCTTACGAACCCTTTGTCAAATAACTGCTCCCAATGCATAATTAGATGCATCACACATAATTTTAAAAGAGAGGATCCAATGGCGTGGCTGAATTATGGGAGTAGAGGTCAGTGCTGCCTTTAAGAAATCAAACACCTTCTTGCATTTGTCATTAAAGGTGAAACTCACATCTTTTTGCAGCAAATTTGACACTAGAAGAACTATCTTGCTAAAATCCTTGATAAAGTGCCTGTAAAAACCTACATGGCTGAGAAAAGTACGAATCTCGCGGATGCAAGATGGGTAAGGCAAATTGGAAATCACATCATTCTTGGAAGGAACCACTTCTTTCCCATTTTTAGAGATCACATGTCCCAAAACTATGCCTTGTTTAACCATAAAATGACATTTTTCATAATTCAGCACAAGCTTAGTTTTAATACATCTACGCCAAACTCTATCTAAATTGTTCAAGCATGTATCAAATGAGGAACCATACACAATAAAATCATCCATGAAAACTTCAATACAATTTTCTATCAAGTCAGAGAAAATACTAATCATGTAGTGTTGGAAAGTGCTAGGAGCATTGCATAAGACAAAGGGCATCTTCCTATAAGCAAATATGTCGAAAGGGCACGCAAACGTGGTCTTTTCTTGGTCCTCTAGTGAAATATGGATCTGAAAATAAACAAAAAACCCATCAAGAAAAGAATTATGTGACTTACTAGCCAACTATTCAAGCATCTCATCAATGAATGGTAAAGGAAAATGATCCTTTCTAGTTGTCTGGTTTAGTCTCTTGTAATCGATGCACACCCTCCAGTTGTTTTGCACTCGTGTGGGGATAAGTTCATTATTTTCATTTTTAACCATTGTGAGTCCAGTTCTCTTAGGGACTACCAGTACTGGACTCACCCATTGACTTTCAGAGATTGGGGTATATAATGTATGCTTGCAAGAGCTTGGGCACTTCTTTTTTTACAACATCCAAAATTAATGGGTTAAGTCACCTTTGGGGCTACCTGACTGATTTTACCCCATCTTCCAATAGTATCCTATGCATACACATGGATGGGCTAATACCAAGAATATTAGCCAAGGCCCATCTAATTGCCTTCATATATTTTCTTAAAATCTATGACAACTTCTCTTCCTACTCATCTTCATTTTTGTCTGAAATAGTCACAGGTAACTTGCCACTTCCTTCTAAATATACATATTTAAATTTTTCAAGAAGTGATTTAAGCTCTATTGTCGGTGACTGGTTAATAGAGGGAACAACACTAGTGGTCGAAGCTAAGTCTACAAAATCAATTATGTTAGTAGAAATATCAATATTAGCACAATGATCTACCTGTAAGGCAACTTCAATCTCAGCACACACATAGCACACTTGAGTATCTATACAGAATTCACAAGTATAAGTATTATCAAAACCAGACAATGAAGGAAAATCAGTAGCAAATATATCGAGGTAAGTGTCATCAACCAAATCAGTGAGCAATTCAATTTTCTTCCATGGGGTGTTTCATAGCATTAAAGATGTTAAATTTTACAATGCTATCACCAAATTCCATGGATAGAGTTCCAGCATGCACATCAATTTTTGTTCTAGCAGTTTTCAAGAATGGTCTACCTAAGATGATAGGCGTCCTGTTTAACCTTCTCTTGTCTGTGCACAAATATTTTAGAAATTTTGCATATCTTGGAATATGTTTAATTGCTTCAAGGAGGGGAATGTTCACCTCCACCTTCCTAAATGTATCTAGGATCTCATTGTCCTTATCTTCCTCGTCCATTTTCTTAGTCTTCACTGCTCTTTGATGAAAAGGAAATTGTATATTTTGCTCAACATCAACAGTTTCAGATATTCAAGTGTCCTCAACAACCTTGTTATTTTTCAAAGCAGTTTTAGGTATGTTTGGTATTTCAACAACTTTCGTAGACCTCAATGTAATTGCACTGACATTGGGAGTTTTTGGATTTACTACTAATTGTGCAGGCTATTGATTGGTCGCCTTAGTATACAATTGATAAATTGAAGTGGCTAGCTGACCTATCTTTGTTTCTAAATTTTGATGGTGGAATTTGTTCTTTGTTGACATTGGAGATTCTGGATAGCCATGTGCTTAATGAGGTCCTTTAATGAAGGTGGGTTATTTTGCTGTTGAGGAATATTTTGTTGCTTCAGCTTCCTAGGTTGTAGTTTTGCAAATGATTTCTCCCATCTCAAGTTGGGATGCTTTCTCCAACCAGGATTGTACCTGTTAGATGATAGATCATAGTTGGCTTGAGGATTGTATATATTTGCTGCATATGCTTGAGCAACATCAGTAATTGGATCTTCATACAATGTAGGGCATGAATATGTACGATGCTCTAGTGATGTGCAAATACCACAAACATCTGCTTGGGTTTCACCTATTGCCAATTTTTTTTACTATAGGTGTAAGTTTATCAAGTTTACCTTCTAAATTCTTGTAGGAAGAAGCTTGAATTTCATTTACACCCCATGTTAACACTACTGAATTGCTTCTATTTGTAAACTGCTGAGAATTAATGGATATGTTCTCAATCAAAGCATTTGGGCCTTTTGGGGTCTTATCGACAAGTGCTCCCCCACTAGCAACATCCAAAATGCTTATATCCATTGGTAGCAAGCCTTCATAAAAATATTGGATAAGTAATTGTTCAGAAATTTGGTGATGAGGATAGCTTGACACTAATTTCTTGAATCTCTCCCAATACCCATGTAATGATTCCCTGTCAACCTTCCTGATGCCACATATTTCTTTTCTGATTGAAGCAACTCGTGAGGCAGGGAAGATTTTTTCTAGAAACAATATCATGAGATTATTCCAACTTGTAACAGAACCTAGTTGAAGGTAGTATAACTAGTCCTTGGCAGCATCTTGGAGTGAAAATGGCAAGGCTCTCAGCTTATACACAATGCATTATACTTGACATTAGGTGCAACAACTTGTCTTAAGGTTCTATTATTTGCATCAGCCATATTTTGCAGCAAGTTGTCACTTTCACTATCTGACTTTGTCTCGTTAACACTATCAACTATATGAAGTCTACGACGTAAATGAAGTTCCTATGTATTTCAGGTTCAAAGGAATGAAGATTCACAGAACTATCCCTATTCATGCATCATCATAATAATGCAATACAAAATCACAATTCTGAAAATTTCAACAATGTCTCTATTTCTAAAATTGAAGTGAAAAATCGAAAACCCTATCAAATAAAATCCAAAAAGTATAAAAATACCATAAAAAATTTCTAAAAATCAAATAAAGACAACACAATTTTTATTGGAATTTTTGGAGGATATGAAAAATTCAAACAATTAAACGAAGGGTGTAAACGAAGGAATTTGGGATTTTGACCGTTGTTTCCCAAGTTCCTTATATAGGAGTCCTATTCCTAAATTTTTTTTTCTTATGATTTTCTAGCGAAATTTTGTAGCAATCCGAGATAGTAGCTTGAAAACAAGGTTAATATCAGTTAGTATTGTTATTAGAGAATTCGCGGCAACGACGCCAATATGATCTGCTATTGCACACGAGTCAAATACAATTAATAAAATATAAATAGAGGTAATAACTCAAATCTTTCCGCAAGGACTTCTACTATAATAATAATAATAATGATAATAATAATAATAATAATAATAATAATAATAATAATAATAACCAAATTGAAAGTTGAAATTAAAAAGGGTTTTTTTTTAGATTTTTTATTTAAAAGATGAGTAAAACGATTAATCCACTTATTCGAGTTTTAGACCTATCGCAGATTCAATCAATGAGTTTAATTTCTAATTCGTGATTCTATTCTTATTTGACTATAGAATAGATCAAACGAGTGCAATTAATCCTATGTGAATTTGGTTTCTTTGATTGGATTAGGCGTCACAATCATCAAAATATTACAATTAACGATCAAGCATCGCAAAATTATAATTCAATTAAATTAAAAACCGAAACTAAATTCTGTCAAATAAATGTAATTAATCCTATTGAAATTCAACTTAAATAATCAAAACATCAATTTAATCAAATAAACAAGAATCTAATCATTAATAGAAATTTACAGTGTAACCTGAATCTTAATGTGTTGATGAAACTATGAACTCATGGATTAATCTTATAAAATTAGCCTTCCATGAAATTCAAATAAAAAATATTTATTTCTTGTAGCAATCTGAATCCTAATTTTTTTGTTCATAGAAATGAATTAAAACTGCCAATATATAGTACTTAATGCTCGGTTTTAGGGTTTAAGGCTTAAAAACAAGTGACCCGCTAATTAAAATTATTACAAAAGTCCAAATTACAAAATCTGCAATTTAGGCTCATTAAAATTTGGAATTGGTCTTTTCATGCAACACAAAAGTTGTAGCTATGAGTTTTAGCTTTCCAACTCCTGCTCATATGTACCAATCTGATATCCAGTGCTCATGTTATGACCTACAGAGCGAGAAATAATCAAAATACAAATAATAAAATAAAAATGCAAATAATAAAATTATAATTCAAATTTGACCCAAAGTTTAGAAACAAGCTAAAAATATTAATCTACGCTATAGAGAGCTTTTAAAATACCAAACTAAAAAGCTAGAAACATGTGCCCAAATGCTATGATCACCTCTCAAAAAATCCTCTCAAACAAACTCGAACATATTTAGTAATAATACAATTAATATTATTATCAATTTTGAAATACTTCTAAAGGGACTACACCTATTTTATACTTTTCTTTTTACTCCTTTTTAACAAATTCACTTATACTATTTTGATTTAAGATTTATTTTAATTTATAAAACCTAAAATTAGAACAACTTTAATGGAGTTTCTAGAAGATTTGTAAGAGATTTTACAAATGCTAACTTTATTAAAGGAATACAAAGATAAAAGAAAGAAAAAAAAATGATTTTTAAGTAGTAAATATTGAAATCTTACCTCTATCATAAGAGTCTTGAACCGATTCAATAGGACTTTTGTTTAATCTGCTTCCCTTAATCGATTATAATTGTAAACAATAAACAATTATGGTTTCTAAACATTATATACTAATAATATATATATATATATATAAAGGAAACAAATAAATAATATTTTTTTTTTTTAAATGATGTTGCTTACATACCTGTTGGAGTGTCTAACCTAGACGGAAATTGGAAAGAATGGAGAATGGAAATTGGTAGTAATAAATAATAAGATATATATATAGGTCGGTCTGTCAGGCCTAATAGACTTTTTTATAAGGCTAAGTCTGACCTATTAAAATAAATAGGCTTTAAAAATAACTTGAGCCTAACCTTTTTATTAAAAAATCCAGACCGTGCCATAAGTAGGTCAGGCCATAGACCCATGACGGACGATCTAGCCTATTTCATCCCTAATGAAACTCTAGTAAGGTTATTTCTCTTCTTTTCTCCCCTTTTATATTTATGTTTGTTTATCATTGTTAACTTGATATTAAAGAGTGATGGTTGGTTTTGGATTCTACTGTAAAGTGGTCCATACCTTAGTGGTATTAAAAAACTTTGTACGACCCGTTTTGCGGCCGATACCAATTTCCTTCCATCATTTCCGATCCAATTATGACTCTTTGTTTTCAGCACAATTTTGCTCTACTATTTTTGGCGTGGCTTTACTCTTCCTATTTTTGGCACAATTTTGTTAGGTTCTTGATTAACTCTGCTATTGACAAGTTATCCGTAATTTCTTTTGTCACAGTGATTGTGTTCTTCGTATTTTTATGTCATTATTTGTATGGATGGTGCTAAGGATGATTCTCTTTAAGTTGTTAGTGTCCACCTCAATGAACATAATTAGTCTTATTGGAGTTATGTGATGAAAATATTTTTGATTGGAAAAAATGTATGAGGTTATGTTGATAGAAGTTCTATTAAGCCTATTGATAAAAGAGATGAAGCTTAATATGCAAAAGATTTGAAAACATGGAATGTTAGTAATTCAAAAATCGTTAATTTGATTAATAATTCTGTTGATCTGTCTATAGGTGTGCAACTAGTAAAATATGATACTGCTAAAGAGATTTGGGATCACTTGAAACGTTTGGATATTCAGTCTATTTTTCCAAAATGGTATCAACTGGAAAGTGATATTAGGGCTCTTAAGCATAACAATATGACCAATGTGATCAATATTTGGCAATCACTAATTTGTGGGATCAATTGGCTCTTATAGAATCAATTGAGTTCAAAGTTGTCAAAGCGTACATTGATCAGATAAACAAATAATGTATGGTTTGGTTTCTAATGGCTCTTTGTGATGATTTTGATGGCCTTCGTGGTGGTATTTTGCATCGTTCCTCTCTTCCTACCACTAAACCAGTAGTGAATGAGTTATTGGCCAAATAAATCAAACATAAGATCTATTCTACTTTGTCAGATAAAGGAATTCTCTTAACTCCTCTATATATGTTTGTTGCTCTTATTCAAAAAGGAAGATCTCATATGAGAGTTGGATAGTGATGAATGTGATTTTGCAAAGAAAAAGGACATTGGAAAACACATTATCTAAAATTGGGGAGAGCACATAAGAATAATTTTAGGGTTCCATTGTTCAATATTGTTTCTTCTGCTCTTCCTACTATTTGCTCTAGTTCTTGTTCTATATACTCATATCATATTGCTTCCCAAATATCTGATATTGTAGAACATGTCCAAAAACTTCTTGCCACTCAATCACATGCCATGCTTGCCTCCTTTACTAAAGGTTTGTCCTCCTCTAGTTTCTCAGGTATATCTCCTTCCATATGGATTCATAACTATATAGCATCTCAACATATGACATATGATGATATATCTTGTGTTTGTGAATCATGCCTTGTCTATGTCAATTATGACTTCTAATGGCACTCATATGCCATTAGCTGACATTAATTTTGTCTCCACACCTAACTTGTCTTTTTTATTTTTTATTTTTATGTTTATAATATCCTTAATATCACTCTGAGTCTTAATTATGTTAGTCAAATATATGATTTCGATTATTCATTTATATTTTCTTCCACTTCTTGTTGTGTGTAGGATCCAAAATTTGGGAGGCTAATTGGGACATGCGATAGATAGGGGGACTTTATATTTTGGAAGACCTGCAAGTCTGAAATATTGCAGCCTCAACAACCATTGTTGACTTATTATCTAGTTTTCACACGAATTCTTCGTATCCTAGTTTTTATTTATGGCATTCTCGCTTTAGACATGTTTCTGCTTCTAGATTAAAATATTTGTCTTCTAATAGAACTTTAGAAAAGTTACAAGTCAGTGATATTTCATATTGTTATGGTTGTAAACTTACTAAATTTTCAGCTTTACCATTTAGTAAAATTGTTTTTGTTTCATATGCACCTTAAGATTTAGTTTACACTGATGTTTGGGGGTCCATCATCGGTTATCACCAAAGGCAGATCTAGATATTATCTTTAGTTTATTGATGATTACACTCGTTATTGTTGTTTTTATCTTATGAAAAATTGGTTTGAAGTTTTTGACATTTATCATATGTGTTGTGCTATGGTAAAGAATCAACATAATGCCATTATAAAGTGCTTTTGTTGTGATTTAGGGGGTGAATAAACCTATAATAAATTCTTTGAATTACTTGCTTATGATTGCACCCCCCATCAGACATCTTGTACTAATACTCCTCTACAAAATAGGATTGTTTAAAGGAAACACCATCATATTAATAAGATTGCTCATTCCCTTTTGTTGTTTGCTTCGGTTTCCATGAGTGTTGCGGGATATTGTTGAAGTAGCTAAAATATAACTAGAAAGAGAGTCGAATAGATATATTTTAGTTTTAAAATTTTCTTAAGAACCTTTTAAAATTGTATTCTCTAAGATAGGATAAAATGTAGTTTTATGAGGATAGACGTTTGTAGCCGAAATGTGAGTAAGACAAAATAATAAGTAAACAGTATAGAATAGACACACACAAATTTATATTGGTTCACCCAAAATGAGTTATGTCAAGTTCTCACTAACTTGTGAGTTTTCACTATGGTTCAAAATGGCTTGTCCTCTAACGAGAATTTTTTTCACTATGTATGTTCTTAGCCTCACTAGGCTTACAATTTATTTCTTCTTGATTTACAACTATCACCAAGTTTGTAATAACTTGAGGATATACAAATTTTGAAAGCATTGATAAGTGTAAGATTATTTCTGTCTAACAAACAATCTAAGACGATACCTTCAAAGATATAATTAAGAGCAATAGAAAGTATTATGAAAGGATAAGTGTGCTCTTCTCAACATTTTGTAATTCTATTTTGTATGATTAGTTATGTGTTCAATGAGGAAGCATTCATCTCCTTTTATAGAGGCAATGATGCTTTAGTTACAAAGAAAAGTACAAAGTATCAGTTAGAGTCATGGTTAATTATCCACGATCTTTATTTTGAATTGCAAAATTGCCACCCAACTCTCCTTGTAAGACAAAAGCTTAAGAGGATGAGTTTTCAGTCCGTCCTCAGATAAAAGGATTGAGCTTCCATGAGTTATGACATGTATTTTGCTTTTGACTTTTTCCTTTTCCAACAACTGTAAGGTCTTGCTTTTTTTTTCCCCTCAAGAACAATACCTTTTGTACGTTGGTATTTTTACTCCTTTTCCCTTGTATGAGGATGAATGGAAGACAAAAGTTCATTCTCTCTTCTGTTTTATTTATCCTCTGACATAGATGACATATATTTATCCTCCTAATTAGTATTGTTTGTCTTCAGACATCCTTTCTTCAGTATTGATTTATCCTCTATCATAGAGGTTATACTTTCATCCTCTAATAATTTTTCCTCTCACATAGCAGACTCTTCTTCTGGTCATGAAGGTGAAAAACATGTTTTCTAATTTTAATACACTATATAGCACAAATTATATAGCATATATAATCATAATATTTGAAATAAATTTGTTATCATTGTAACCTTCGAAAGTTATTTTGTCTCAACAATAGTTTTTATTGTTATCAATGTTATTAATAGAACTCCATCTTCTTCATATCAGGTTTGTCTCTCTTTGAAAAGCTTTGTGCTTCTATCTCTTATTACTATTCTTTGAAAGTCTTTGGTTTTAATTGTTTTGTTCTTCATCAATATATAGAGCGCAATGAGTTGCCTTCTTGGTCTTCTATGTGTTTTTCTTGGTTATGGAAATGGTCAAAATGGTTATTATTGTTATGATCCTTATGCAATAAAAATTCATGTTTCTCGTAATGTTGTTTTTCTTGAGTACATCCATTTTTACTATGTTTCTTCTGATTCTCATATTACTAAGTATTCATAACTATCCCATGTTGATCCTTTTGATCCTAATGGTAATGCTTCTAGTGATTGTAATGTTGAGAATTGCAACAAAAATACCATTATTCCACATGATGACATCCCTCTTGTCCCACCAGTTGTCCAACCACCTCCTATAATTGTTGATCCTCCGCCTCCACCTCCACCTCCTCTTTACCCCTCTCATCATCATAAGTATTCCAAGTTGCCTGAATTTTTCCATTCCACTTACTCAACTTCGTTTGCTTCTTTCTTAACATCTATTCACAGTTTTTCTAAGCTATCTTTCTATAAAGAGGCTATTTTTTATCCTCTTTTGTAGAAGGGTATAGAAAAAGGACTCTTTGCATTGTACAAATTAGATACTTGAAAATTGGTACCTCTTCCTCTTTGAAAAATGTGTTATTGGGTCTCAAAGGTATACAAGATCAAAACTAAGTCTGCTGGATCAGTTGAGCGCTACAAAACATATCTTGTTGCTAAAGGATTCTCTCAACAGTATGGTATGGATCATGAAGAAATTTTTTCTCCTGTAGCGAAGATGACAACTATCGGTATTCTTATTGCAATTGGGTCTATTCTTTAGTGGCATATTTCTCAAATGGATGTAAAAAAATGCGTTTTTAGATGGTGAGATTCATGAAGGAATATATATGGTCCCTCCATAACGAGTTTCTCATAATTAGGGAGAAATTCTCTAATTATGGTCTTAAAAAAGCTCCTCGAGATTGGTTTGAGAAATTCTCTATTGTGATCACTTCTCTTGGTTTCCATTTTAGTGAACATGATTCGGCATTGTTTATAAGGTCTACAAGTTATTGTCACATTATACTTTCTTTATATGTTGATGATATGATTATTACAGGTGATGATGTTAGTGGAATCAATATGTTGAAATTGTAGTTTGCCAAGTAGTCTGAGATGAAGGACTCGACAATTCATCGCTATTTCTTGGGGATTGAATTTGCCTACTCTTCTAGAGGCTACCGTACTTCTCAATCCAAGTACATTGACAAAGTTTTTGAATAGGCTCATCTGTCTAATACTAGAGTATGAGACACTCCTCTTGAGTTGAATGTGAAATATACTCCGTCGAACGGTGTTCCTTTACGAGATTCCCATTTGCACCGTACTTTGGTTGGAAGCTTGATGTATCTTACAATTACTAGACTTGAATTTGCTTATAATGTTCATGTTGTCACTCATTTTGATGTCTCTCATAATATAGTACACTAGACATTTGTTCTTTGTTATCATCGAGGAACTCAATTCCAGAGCCTTCTTTTCCCATCATCATCCTCATTTGAGTTATGTGCTTATTTTGATGTTGATTACATTGATGACACCATAATTGTATTTCCACCGCATGATTTTGTTTCTCGCTTTTCTACAAAGACTCTTATTTCTTGGCAGAGAAAGAAATATGACATTGTTTCTCGCTTTTCTACAAAAGATGAGTATCCTGCTATGACATCCATTATTGCTAATGTAATTTGGTTGCGTTGACTTTTGTCTGATATGAATATCTCAATTTTTGAGCCAAATCTGATGCACTACGATAACAAGAGTGTTATTCAAATTGCACATAACTCGATCTGTCATTAACACACCAAGCACATTGAGATTGATTGTCATCTTACTCGTTATAACCTTATGCATGGAATCATTACTCTACAGTTTGTATCTTCTTCCTTATAGATTACTTATTTGTTCATAAAGATGGATTCAATTAACAGTTTTCGTTTTTGAGTTGACAAACTATCGATGCTCCATGTTAATGCATCGTGAATTGAAGGGGAGATGTTAGATAAGGGTATTTTATACTTTTTAATTATATTGTATATATATTTATTGTAACTCTATTATTACCTTTGACCTTTGTTCATTTTGTTTATGAAACCCTAGTGAGGTTGTTTCTCATCTTCTTCCTCCCTTCTATATTTATGTTTGTTTATCATTATTAACAAAATAATCTTGAAATTGTTCAACAACATACTCATGTTATAGGTCTAGCTAAGGAGCTTCAATTGCAAGAGGATCAAACTCAAACTATCATGTTATAGGTCTAGCTAAGAAGCTTCAATTGCTAGAGGATCAAACTCAAACTACCCTTGATTTAGCGTTGAATTATCAAGAGCAATTCTGGGTGGAAAAATCTTTAGCTAAATGGCACACACATCGAGATCAAAATCGAGGTAATTTCACCAGCTAGGTAAGGTGGTGTACGCTACGAAATATATTTCCTATTTGAAAGTGAGGGAGGATATTATTAGTCATGTGACGCATATTTAGCGAAATGTTGTTCCCCACTTTGAATATATTTTTGGCTTGGATAACGGTTGCATTAATGGTCTAATTGATGAGGTAATTCCTAATCATATATCTATGAGGCGGATAAAAATATGCTCTATGCTTTGCCTATCAGTTGTGATGTTTCGAAGGGTAGTTTTTGAAATTAATGCTGATGGGACGATAGGTCTTAATGGTTATCAATCATATTTGGTTTATTTTTTTGGGATATTATTAAGGAGAATGTTTGGTAAGCACTGCTTCGATTTTTAAATCAACATCGATCGTTTCTAATTTTAATTTCAATACTTGATTGCTTGGACTCGGAAGGTGGAAAGGTTGAGATTTTTGACCAATTTCTTTAGAAAACTTTATATTTTAAATTATCACTAAAGTTTTGGCTGGCAGATCGGCCATTATTTCCCATACTTTCATTTCAACTCAATAAAGAGGCTTTATTTAGGGTCGTCAAATTTAACATGATGTTTACCTTACTTCAGAAGCCATTAATTTACTTGATAAGTAGGCATTTTGAGGAAATCTCGCTCTAAAAATTGGCATATTAAAAAAACTATTGATACTATAGATTTAAATCTCATTAATGTACTCAACAAGTTTTGTTTAAACTTTAAAGTTTGCGGTGATCATTTTGAGTTATGTCATGTTTTGCTTTTTAGGTCAAAATTTGAATGAAAAACATCACAAGAAAGAAATAGACATCCAAACTATGTTGGAATCCATACACTCCCACCTATCATTTCACCACCCTAATTAATATAACTAAACAATAAGAAAAGGCTTGGGGGACTAGACCACAACTCATGAAAGGTATAAGGAAAACGAATTAATTCATTAAAAATGTTACATAATATCTAAAGAAATAAAACTAAACTGGAGAAAAAAGAGTGCAACGTCACGATTGAAAAATCAAACGCTGTGTGACTGGTGCAGAGACTTATATTCCAAGTCTATCAAGCCTAGCGACAAATTTAACAATTAAGAAATTAAATAGTTTCAAATAACCATTGCTTCAAAAAATAATATTTTTTGAGATTTTGACAGAGTATCTTCTATAATTTCAACATTTTCAAATATAAAATCTTGTTTCAAACTTTTAACCCAGTCAATATTTGAAAATACGAAATATAAAAATTTAATACATTAAAAAATTACTTTCTAGACTAAAAATAGCTGCAAATTACAACACGACTCAATAGATACATAACAAAAGGGCCACCAACCAAAGAGACCTACATACAAAAATGAGTGTTGAAGAATGAGAAACACAAGAAAGGAAGGGTTGAATTGTGTTTAATTTTAAAACGGTTTTAACAGAAAACAAAGATCAAATAATAACATAGAGCGACATAACTAATTTATCCTGATACACCACCAACACAGTAGCTAAAATCAATCTCTTTTGTTGGAACTAACTTGCAAAAGTTAAATCCACTAGCTGGAAAACTTAGCGCATATGTCTCTGATAGCGTACTTTGGGTAGTTCAGTGTATTTCTGCATCTGCGTTTGCCTTTGAAGATTGAAGCATGCTTCTGGTTAGCATGTCTCTGATGAGTCTGCGCGTCTGCCTTTGAAGATTCAACGTGCCTCTTAAGATTCAACGTGTTTTTGGAGTTTCCATGTCTCTAATGAACAATAACTTCAATATGCCTCTGATGAAAAGTAACTTCGACATGCCTTTGATGAATAGTAACTTCAGCATGTCACTAATGAACAATAACTTCAGCATGCTATTGATGAACAGTAACTTCAGCATGCCTCAAATTGTGACACCCTAAACCCCAAATTAATATTCTTTGGATTTTGACATTGAGTAATGAAATTCTTCAAAAAAAAAAAAAACTCTCAAATATTTTTGCAAGGTAAAGAGTATCATGTAATCACCTAGTAATAATCCAAAAATATCCATCAAGTTTAACGACTCTAAGTCATAATATTAGGCCACAAAATTCATTTGAAATACCCATAAATAAGTTTATTCCCATCCCGATGTCACCATTAGAGCGGAAAAACCCAAAATAAAACACGTTAAAAAATGACGTCAACACAATGCATATGATAAGAGTCTTCAAGACAAGATGACTTCTGACACTCTAAGGAAACTAGTCGTTACTTGCAGCTTGTTTGTGTCCATCGCTAACGCCAAACACAAACAACGAGGGTGAGTTTGGAAATCATGTAACAATATTAGATAAACAAGGAGAACACACAAGTAGTCAAAATAGCACAAACATGATAAACATTCAAGCACATAATATCGAAGGTTAATCTAAATCAATCAGAATAAAAAATTCACAAGGATGAAATGTTATCCATGTCCTATACTCTATACTTCATCATTTCGTAACATTATACTCTAAAGTACTTGGTTAAGGAGGTCTGATACTATGCCACTACAGGAATGGACGGACAATTCATGAATGGTCAAGTCCTCATAGATCCCTTCAACTTAACCTGAGACACATATACGCGACGGTCGGGGTACACTTGTGTTACACGATAGCTCTCGGCCTTAGGGAATAACCCATAAATCCACATAGGAATTCCCCACCAGAGATACCCTAAGGTCTATCACTAGGTTTGTCATACCCTCCTTATATCATGACAAAATAGTCATCATTCCAAAACTTACAACATCTATCTCATACTTATTCGACTATCACAAATCAACAGGTCTCAATTGGAATTCACAATATTCATCCAAATTTACATCATTATATATGTATATCAGTCAATCACAATAAAATCCCTATGTTTGGTCTACACCATTCACAATATACAGTGTAGTTCTATAAATTACATAATAGAAAATCAAACAAGTGGTGAAGTCAAGTAAAATCATAAAACAAGAGCGCTCAACAACATATCATTCATATAATAAGAATTAGTTTAATATTCCATAAAATCAAATATCATGCAATCTTGATATAAATTAATTCACAATAATTCTATAGGATTCTAAATTATATTTTAGTCCTCACTTTTACAATTCATATGTTAATTGATTATTATTACTCAATAGGGTTCGATAGTACGTAGTAAGCCCCAGATGAATCTCTAAAAATTACAACATTTCCGTTCATCCCACGTTATATTATATTCGTCGACCATCATCTCTAAAAATCCGTCATGGTAATAAAATCACACAACTAAATGAAATACAAATAAATTATATAAATATAATAAATAGCTAAAATTTATACTAATTATAATATATCCAAAAATATTTTAATACTGTAGATACCTATAACTATATTAACATAAAATATGTGTCTTAGTTGATTTTTTTAAACAATCAGAATCTTTAATAACTATAATATATATATGTGACATCGACTTGAAATAGGAAATATGTATGACAATAACTAATCAGAATCTTTAGTGATGTTGTGGAATTATAAAATTATGTGGAGTTGGAGGACTTAGTGCATCAAGCTACTAAGGTAGAACAAAAAATGAAAGGAAAACGTGTCAAAAAAAATTCTTCTAACTTTAACTCATATAGTTGGAAGGATAGAACTAAGAAGAAGGGATTTACTTCATCAAACACATCCACGATTGCACCTCAGAGAATTCAAAATAAATCCAATGATGCTCATAAGAAAACAAAAACAAAAAAGTGAAATTAAATATTTCAAATGCTTAGGAAGAAGTCACATAGCTTCTAAATGTCCAACTAAGAAGACCATGCTACTTAAGGAGAATGGAGATATTAAAAGTGGATCATCTTCTAAATCTACTACATCTAGTAATGAAGAGAATGAGGAAGAAGTTGTTGAGGGAGGAGACTTGTTTATGGGTAGAAAAATGTTGGGCAGCCAATCAAGGGACTTGGATGAAACACAAAGGAATAATATTTTTCATACTCGATGTCTCATCCAAGGTAAGTTATGTTCTTTAATTATAGATGGAGGAAGTTGCGCTAATATTGCAAGTGCAAGAATGATGTCAAAAATGAACCTAGTGACTAAACCTCATCCAGAACCATACAAACTTCAATGGCTTAGTGAGGAAGACGAGCAAATTATGAGTGAGCAAGTGGAAGTGGATTTTTCTATTGAGAAGAATGAGGATACAATTATATGTGATGTAGTTCCAATGGAGGCTTGTCATATACTTCTCGGAAGGCCATGATAGTATGATAAGCAAATCAATCATGATGGCTATACAAATAAGTTCACTTATATACAAAACGAACGCCACAAGAATTAACAACCTTGATAAGTTCAAAGTGAATTCTTTCAAGAACTCTAGAGTGCAAAACCTCACAAAAAAAAATATTCAAAATCTGCCTTCAAATAAAAATAAGGGTTTTCCTTTTATAGTGTCAACTCCTTACATGTTCTTTAAATTAGACCCGACTGAAGTTTTTACAGTTAGACCCAAATTTTCTTACTAATGTAGTCTATTATTTTGATAAAAACTAATAATAAAATTTGATAACACATAGATGTAACATTCATTCCTGAACTTCTTCAATTTGGATTAAGCAATTGACTATCTTGGGCTTCAATTCTTCATGAGTTGTACTTGCTTCAAATAAAGTGGTTATCAAGTTATTAAGAACCTCCTTTGCCTTCTTTGACCTTGCTCTTATCATTGGAGTTCCAAGACCTTGAATATCCTCTAGGCTTCCTTCCTTGGTTATACATTTTATGTCCTCGTCGATGTTTCTGTTGCATTTTCAAGAAGGTATGTTTTGTTCTTTACTTTTGAAACTAAGTTTATTGGTTTTGAGGTAATTAAGAAATTGTATGAACATGATCCCAAATTTTCTCAAATATATAAATCTTGTGTGCATGCTACCTAAAATGCATATTTTAAGAATAATATTGACTATTTATTTTAGGAAAAGAGATTATGTGTGCCGAAAAGTTCCATTAGGGATTTACTTGTGAAGGAAGCACATGAGGGGGGATTAATGGGACATTTTGGAGTACAAAAGATTTTAGACATGTTGCATGAACATTTTTATTGGCCACACATGAAACGTGATATACGTAAATTGTGTGAAAGATGCATTGTTTATAAGAAATCAAAGTCTAAAGTTATGTGGATTGATATTTCTATGGATTTTGTTTTAGGTCTTCCTTGGTCTAAGAGCGGAAAGTTTCAATTTTTGTGGTGGTGGATAGATTCTCCAAGATGGCTCACTTTATGCCTTGCAGAAAAATGGATAATACTTGTCACATTGTAGATTTGTTCTTTAAAGAAGTAGTTAGACTTCATGTGTTCCCAAAAGCATTGTGAGAGACCGAGACACTAAATTCATTAGTCACTTTTGGAGGACACTTCAGGGTAAGCTTGAAACTAAACTTATATTTTCCACGACTCATGCCACCCACAAACTGATGGCCAAACTGAGGTAGTGAATCGAACTATTTCTTCTCTTCTAAGGATTGTAATCCAAAAGAATATTAGGACATGGGGAGAATATGTTCGAAAATTACATGAGAAGGGAAAGGAAAAAATTGAAAAGAAAGTGAATAGCTATGCTCGACAAGCTAATAAAGGAAGGAAAAAGGTTGTGTTTAAACTTGGTGATTGGGTTTGGGTTCATTTAAGGAAGGAAAGATTTCCTTCTCAAAGAAAATCTAAGCTTTAACCAAGTGGATATTCAAGGAAGGAAGCCTAAAGGATATTGAAGGTCTTGGAACTCCAATGGCAAGAGCAAAGTCAAAGAAGGCGAAGGATGCTCTAAATAACTTCATAACCACTTTATTTGAAGCAAGTACAACTCATGAAGAATTGAAGCCTAAGATAGTCAATTGCTTAACCAAATTGAAGAAGTCAAGGAATGAAGGCTGCATCTATGTGTTATCAAATTTTAATATTATTTTTAATTAAAATAATAGACCAAATTAGTAAGAAAATTTGGGCCTAACTGTAAAAACTTCGGTAGGGTCTAATTTAGAGAACTTGCAAGGAGTTGATGTACAGTAAAAAGAAAACTGATATTTTTTTAAGGCATATTTTGAATATTATTTTTGTGAGATTTTGCTCTCTAGAGTTATTGAAATAATTCACTTATCAAGTTTGTTAATCCTTTTAGCGTTATTTTTGACTTATCACTCCCTATATTGAGGCGCCATTTTGTTCTTGGTTCGTTTCTGAATAATAATTTTCAATTTCCTTTACATCAAACCCTAATACTCAAAATCTATCAATTTTCATGGTCAGTAACCTGCGATCAACTTTTTTTCGAGTTCTACATACTTTTTTTCGGTGATTCAACAGCCTAACTTGGATTTCAAAACGTCGTCTTTCACCTCATTTTAGAATCGTCCGACTCAGAGTTTCGTAGCTCTGTTTATCGTGTTCTTCAACAATACGTGATTTTAACTCAAATATGTAAATTTTCAACCTAAAACGATCCTTAAAATGAATCATGACAAATACGATCATATCATAACCTCCAATATCATTATAAACAAAAAAGCAAACCCATTTGTTTCATATTTCATCCCATTATATTCTATTTTTTTATGATTTCAAAATCATTTTTTTCATAAATATAAAAATAAAATTTCATAATAAATACAAATAAATATTTCATTAACGATTAATTAAATACGACATTTTATTAATCTTTGAGTTGTTAGGATACAAGTGATACAACTTGATAGTTCTAAAACTTTTTATTTTATTTATTTGTAATAAACTAATATAAATAAAAGACTTATAAATTTATTTAATTAGATGTGATATTTTTTTAACTTTGAGTTATTAGGATACAAGTTACGACAATTTGGCTGTTCTAAATCTTATCTTCATAGATAAATTAATAAATTATTAAACTCATAAGTAAATTAATAAATAAAAATTATTAGAGGTTAATTAAAGATAATATCTTTTAATTCATGAGTAGGAAAACACAATTTATACAAATTTATTATTCTAAAACTTATTTTTATATATAAGTATAAAACTTTTTAAATATGATTAGTTACATGTGATTTTTTTTTAAAATCTTGGGAGTTGTTGAGACACAAGTTGTACTACTTGATAGTTTTAAAACTCAATTTTATAAACCGAAAAATAATTTAAAATATTCTTAAAAAGATTAATTAGATGAGACATATTTTTATTCTTTGAGTTTTTGAGATACAAGTTGTACAACTTCATAGTCTTAAAACTTGTATTTCAAAATATATTTTTTTTAAGTCAGATAATATTTATTTTCTTTTCTCGTCAAAATATTTTTTTTATAAATATAACAAAACCTATTTTCGTTAAAAAAAATCAACACATCAACATTTTCTACCTAATAACTATGTAATTTTGATTTCTCTATCGCACCGGGAGATACGTAAGAGCAATATCGCATTCTTGTTAATCGCATTAATAAATTTTATTTTATTTTCGTCTTTTATTTCTTAAGCACATATTTATTCCAAAACCGTATTTTAAAAAATAATAATAATTATTTTTCATATTTAATTATAGGGAGAAATAA
Source organism: Cicer judaicum (assembly GCA_037974835.1). Classification (NCBI taxonomy): domain Eukaryota; kingdom Viridiplantae; phylum Streptophyta; class Magnoliopsida; order Fabales; family Fabaceae; genus Cicer; species Cicer judaicum. The sequence goes on from JBBPBS010000361.1 coordinate 8,546,654, forward strand.
ATATACATTAAGTTAATATTAAATTTGCACAATTAATTAATTATAGATAATCGTATTTTACTGGATGTCGTAGGGTGCTAATACTTTCCCTACGCATAATCGACTCCCGAACCCAAATTTTGGTTTCAAATACCATTTTTTTTTCATTTATAAGGGTTTTCCAATATTTTCCCTATTTTAAAATAAATTTTGGTGGCAACTCCATTGAATTCGAGAAAAATTCGAAATTCTAGGCCGCGCCATTAATCCTTGTGGCGTTCTTTTTGACTTATCAATCCCTAGATTGTGGTGCCATTTTGTTCTTGAATCGTTTGTTGAATAATAATTTTGAATTTCTTCTACATCAAACCTAATACTTAAAATCTATCAAATTTTGTGGTTAGTAACTTGCGATCATATCTCGAGTTCTACATGCTTGTTTTCGATGATTCAATGGTCTAACTTACATTTCAGAACATCATCTTTCACCTCGTTTCGAAATCGTCTGATTCGAAATTTCATAACTCTATTTATCGTGTTCTCCAATAATACGCGATTTTAACTCAAATATATAAGTTTCCGACCTAACCGTAAAATGAATCACGACGTCGCAAGCAAAGTTTTTACCGGATTTGATCGTGGTGCCGTAAATCGATGTTAAAGCTAACGTTAAGGTAAGGGCTCCTTCCAAACTTTTAGTTTGCATTTAGGGCCTAATATGTGGTTGTGTGGAGAAGAATTTTGTTAGGGTTGGAGTATTGATTTGGGGAAAATGTATATAAGGCTATTTGGGTAAAACCTTAGAGTTACATTTTGGTTATCTTGATGAATGAATCGTGGAAAATGAATTTAAAACTCATTTATGTATGATTTTGAGTAAATGAAACTTGTGTGTTTGAGTGGTGGATTGTGTTGATTTGTGTTCGTTGTTTTTGACGTGTTCTTATTTGATACTGATGGAATTTGATATGTGTATGGTTGAATTTTGTGGAAAAATGAATTGATGTGTTTTGATGTGGATTGATAATATGTTTGAGTTGTTTTGCGTGGAATTTGAAAACCACTAAGTCAAATGAGAATTAAGAATGGGGAATCTCTTAATTTCTTGTTTACTTAATGTTCGTTTTTGAAATGTTTAAGTTAACTGGGCGTTAAGAATGGGGAATCTCTTGATGCCTTGGTTACTTAATGTTTGTTTTGAAAATCGTTTAAGTTAACTGGGCGTTAAGAATGGGGAATCTCTTAATGCCTTGGTTACTTAATGTTTGTTTTGAAAATCGTTTAAGTTAACTGGGCGTTAAGAATGGGGAATCTCTTAATGTCTTGGTTACTTAAGGTTGTTTTGAAATCGTGCTGACCCGTGATAGGTGGCACCTCGGTAAACAGTACTGGGCGTTAGTAAATCGTGCTGACCCGTGATAGGTGGCACCTCGGTAAACAGTACTGACCTGTGATAGGTGGTACGTTTACGATTTACATTTTTTAGTAGATCGTGCTGACCCGTGATAGGTGGCACCTCGGTAATTGGTACTTTGGCCTGCGATAGGCGGTACAATTATGATTTACGGCCCTTCGAGGAGGGTTTTAGTTTCGAATTCCAAGTCCATGCATTTTGGCATATACGCATTGCATTAGAGTGCTTGGCACACGAGTCGTATTTTGATTCAAGTGTATGATTGAGAGTTTAAAACTCGAGTTGTCATGGTAACTATGTTTAAATTGTTAAGTGTTATGTTTTGGAATTTGGTGATAGCATGTTGGTTGCAATATTATTTCAAAACTCATGTTGTTCTAGCGATTGCGTTATCAATGCTAAGTGTTAAGATGTGGATTTGTGTATGAATGTGATTGAGTTAGTTTATGTATTTTTGGAAGAATATGCAGGGAAATCGATTGCCCAATCGATTGGCATTAAGTCAGTGGCTCAGCAATGCTGTCAATCGATTGCCAAATCGATTGCCCAGTTGATTGCCCAATCGATTGGCATTAAGTCAGTGGCTCAGTTATGCTGTCAATCAATTGCCCAATCGATTGCCCAGTTGATTGCCCAATCGATTGGCATTAAGTCAGTGGCTCATATTTTCATATTTTTCAAGTAAAATGAATACCATTTTTATTCATATTTTCATATTTTTCAAGTAAAATATAATTAAATAGGGGCAGCTGTAGTATCCCAATTTTGTCCAGTTTGTTAAAAATAAATCAAAATGGAAATATATATTAAAAAAGGAAATAAAAATAATTACAATAAATAAATTCATTATGTCTCATTAATTTACAATGTCAAATATAATTACAATTTTAGAATCAAATCAAATTACAAATTAAAAATAAAGCCAAATTAAATTACAATAAAATTTAAACCAAACCAAATTAAGCTAGTCTGTTTCGGCTTTGTTTTGTTGTTGTCCTTATTGCTGCCTTTTTGTTTCTGATGCAATATCATGGTTGAGGCACTAGCTTTTGCTTTGTAACTAATTAGAGATACAGAAAAGCATAATTTTTAAGTCATTCTTTGTACACATTATACAGAGAAAAGAGACAAATTTTGAGTTTTAAAAAAAAGAAACTAAAGGACTAAATAAAGCTCAACAAATGAACATATCAAAACAAATAAGTTAAAACCATGAATATATTAGATGTGTAGAAAAAACACAGGTGATGAGCAGAAGAAAATACGCATCAAACAAGGAATTGGAAAGATCAAAATCAAACAGAGGCACAATCAGAGAAAGCAACACAACAAGTTAAAAAAACTCTATAAATAGAGTCTCGTTTTTTTCAGAAAAGGGGGAGATCAGTAAAAAAAAAGATTTTTTAGTTTGAATATTTTGAAACATGAGATGATTGATAGAAAAATATATTAATACTCATTAGAAGAGTAAACATTACAAGAGCAATCATTACAGTGAACAAATATCCAATTTGTGTGTAAAAACAAAAAGAATAGACAGAAAGAGAAAACTCAAACCTTCATATTGTCACCATCATCGTTGGAACTGGTGCCTTTTGGAGCGGATGCACCATCCTTCCTTGGTCTCTTCTCCTTCTTGCGGCCTCAAGTCAATATTTTTCTGCCTCTTTCTCCTTATTTCTTTGTTTTTCTTTCTCTCCAATGCTCTTTATTTGTGTTTTCTGCAAACACCAACAGCAGCCACCCTTTAGAGTTACATGATTTTTTTAACTTTTTTTGTGTTATCCTAAACTTGGTTTAACTTGGGCCCATTATAAACAAAAAAGCAAACCTATTTGTTTCATATTGCAGCTCATTTAATTCCTTTGTTTTTATGATTTCAAAATTATTTTGTTTCATAATTAAAAAAATTCATAATAAATACAAATAAATATTTTATTAACGATTAATTAGATGCGACATTTTATTAATCTTTGAGTTGTTAGGATACAAGTGGTACAACTTGATAGTTCTAAATCTTTTTATTTTATTTTATTTATTTTTAATAAACTAATATAAAAAAAGACTTATAAATTTATTTTAATAAATACAATGTGATTCTTTTTTTATCTTTGAGTTATTATGATACAAGTTGCGACAATTTGACGATTCTAAATCTTATCTTCATGGATAAATTAATAAATTAAAACTCATAAATAAATTAATAAATAAAAATTATTAGATGTTAACTTTAGTTAACATCTTTTAATCCATGAGTAGCAAAACACAATTTATACAAATTTATTATTCTAAAACTTATTTTTATAAATAAGTAAGTATAAAAATCAACTTTTTAAATTTGATTAGTTACATGTGATTTTTTTTTAAATCTTGGGAGTTGTTGAGACATAAGTTATACTACTTGATGGTTTTAAAACTCAATTTTATAAACCGAAAAATAATTTAAAATATTCTTAAAAACATTAATTAGATGAGACATCTTTTTGTTCTTTGAGTTTTTTAGATACAAGTTGTACAACTTGATAGTTTTAAAACTCGTATTTTAATTTCTTTTTTTAAGTCAGATAAATTTATTTTCATTTCTCGTCAAAATATATTTTTTCAATATAACAAAATCCATTTTCGTTAAAAAAAAATTAACACATCAACATTTTCTACCTAATAACTATGTAACTTTGATTTCTCTATCGCACCGAGAGATACATAGGAGCAAGATGACATTCTTGTTAAGTGCATTAATAAATTTTATTTTATTTTCATTTTTATTTCTTAAGCACACATTTATTCCAAAACGGTATTTTAAAAAATAATAATAATTGTTATTCATATTTAATTATAAGGAGAAATAAATGTACTTAAATTAATATAATTTTGCACAATTAATTATAGTTTCAAAGACCCTTAATACATTCCTTATGCATAATCGACTCCCAAACTCAAAATTTAGTTTCAAAGATCCTTTTTTTTTCTTCTATTTTTAAAAGTTTCCCAATATTTTCTCTATTTTAAAATAAATTTTGGTGGCGACTCTATCGAATTCGAGAAAAACTCGAAATTTTAGGCCGCGACATTAATCCTTGTGGCGTTCTTTTTGGCTTATCAATTCGTAGATTGTGGCGCCATTTTGTTCTTGAATCGTTTGCTGAATAATAATTTTGAATTTCCTTTACATCAAACCCTAATACTTAAAATCTATCAAATTTCGTAGTTAGTAATTTTCAATGATTCGACAGCCTAACTTACATTTCATAACATCATCTTTTACCTAATTTTGAAATTGTCCAATTCAAAATTTCGTAACTCTATTTATGGTGTTCGCCAACAATACACGATTTTAACTCAAATATATAAATATATAAGTTTCCAAACTAAACCATAAAATAATCATGAAAAATACTTAAATATATAAATATATAAGTTTCCAACCTAAACCATAAAATAATCATGAAAAATACGATTATGTCATAACCTCCAATATCATTATAGAATGTCAAATGTTTTGTAACATCCTGCTGCACCAAGTCCTGACTGTACCCACTCAAGCAATAACTAGTGGGTCCGTCCTGTACACACAAACCATTAAACAAAGTGTTTAAAGTAAAAATAAAAGCTGCTGATTTTATTTCTCTAAACACATTTTTATATTCCATAATTTCTCACTAAACATATTTTGAGTCAGAAAGAAATTTCTCAATTAAAAAACGTGGCAGGTGGTTACTGACGAGAACTATTTATAGTATATTATGCTCATTCCTCAATAAAATAAATCTCACTAAAAAAACGTGGCAGTTGTTTTCTGATAGTAGTCACTAACTAGAAGTAACCGTTTTAAATCCAAAGCTCTCTAATAGTACTAGCCTATTTAAATATCACATGGAAATGGGATTCAACATGAAATTTTGTAGTTATAGGTGAGTTTTTTATCACCTCGTTCAAAAAAAATCACTTGGGACCAATTAAAAAACCCATCGATCACATAATTTTACTTTCTGAAAAAATTATAAGATTTAATTTAGCTTAAAAAATCAAAGTAATTTTCATTCCTTAAAAAAAATGAAAACAAATTAACTCTTATCTAAATCACCATTAGAAAATTGATTTTAAAAAAAATTAAATCTCTGATAATAATTAAAAAGGACATTTCTGCAATTGTTCCTATTAATTCATGTATTTTTTCTAATTCAGTGTATCTTAATTGATTTATTCATATGTGTTGTTTTATTTATTTGATTCTCTTAAATGAAATTTGTACTCTTGGATTTGAAAGTTGAGATTATATTTAAGGACGTGCATGCTTTCATATATTAAATATATAAGCTGTCACAATTTGACTATATGATTTTCATAATAGTAATAACTCGTCGCTATATATATAATTCAAGATACCCTTTACCTTAAACATATCACCAAAACACTTCTTCAAGTGCAAAACTAGAGTAGTAGCCAAGATTACTAACATTCTATCCCAAACCTTCAGCATGATGATTATGAAGTACTTATCTCCAATTTACACTAATCTAAAATTTGTATTAGATTTTCTTGTATACCATCCCTTCCATAATTCTCAGTTTCCAATAATCGGAGAAGATTACTACAATATATGCAATTATGAGCCAATCCCTGGTTCAAAGGAAGATGTAGATTGTGCAGTGTGTCTCTGCAAAATAAAAGAAGGAGAAGAGATTAGAGTATTGAGATGTGAACATATGTATCACAGAACCTGTTTGGATAAATGGATTAGTTTTAAGAAAGACACTTGTCCTCTTTGCAGAGAATCATTTAGACCAAGAAGAGCCACCACTGAGCTTGGAGCTGAAGTTATATTATTTAATTTTTGTGCCATCCGTACAGATGGAGATCGTGATGATTGGTGGCTACGTTGAGTAATTTCCATGGCTTTGTATACCACATATCATGATATGTTTGTCATATCAAGTTATGTGATAAATTAATTTGTTGAGTAAATATCAATTATGCATCAAATTATTGTTTGTCACATCCGTTTATCAATCCAACTTTAGCGTTGAGTAAATATAAACTTGAAATCATTGGGATTGATGATAAATGATAGACTTTAACACTATCAAACAATATCTATAACAGGATATCTATAAACAAAGATGTGTTGGATCTACAACAAAATATCTTAAGTAATGTGACTGATATAGACATAACTATCATAACACCTAACTGTTCAATTAAGATGTTTTGATAAAAGGCAATGAAGTACACATGGTTCCAATAAATGTTAAAATTGGATTACAAATTTTATCATGATTTGGTGGGTTATTTTATTCAAATAACTCATATTTGAAAGGAAAAAAAAACACTAAAATGCTCCCTTTTAAAAACAATACATCAAAATGTCCATTTTTTTTTTAAACAGACAAAAAATATCAATTGTTATCTACTAAAAATAACAAAAAAAAATTGTTTTTTTTTTTGAATATCATGTCACTACGCCAGAAATAGCCTTTTACAGCGCTTTTTCAAAAAAAAAAAAACGCTGTGGAATCGAGCGCTGTAAAAGTTACAACAACGCTTTTAAAAAAGCGCTATAAATCATTTAAATATAACGCGTGCTTGTTATGCACATTTTACAGCGCTTTTTAAAAAAAGCGCTGTAAATTGCCTTCATAATGTGCATATAAAATTCGTATACTAGGTGTGCCTTTTACAACACTTTTTTTAAAAAGCGCTGTAAAATGCAGTTAATTCGTATACAAGGTGTGCCTTTTACAGCGTTTTTTTTAAAAAGCGTTGTAAAATGCAGACCCATAATTCATATATTTGGTGTACTTTTTACAGCGCTTTTTACAAAAAGCGCTGTAAAATGTTTTTTTTTAAAAAAAAAAATATTGTAAATTAAATTTTTGAAAAGCGCTTTATAGCTTTTTATGGCATTTTTTTTATAAAGCGTTGTCTTTTATCTTTTTATCCAAAATTATTTTGATCCAGTTCACACAACACAACCAGAGTCAGTTCACACAACGCAATACAACCAGATACATATATATAACCCTGTAAAATTGTAATTTATAATAAGCAGTTCACACAATCATATACATATATATAACCATGTAACACTGTAATTTACAACCTAATTAACTACATATACATTGAACCTAATTTACAACCTAATTAACTACATATTCATATGCATGTTTATATATTGTTCTATGATCATATACATATAATAACTAAAAAAATATACAGAATATGCACTAGCTACCATATAATATTCAGATCCCTTGCCTAGCAGCATGCTACTTCCCATAAAATCAAATTATTTTCATTTCAAGCACATACTCACACCATTCTTCCTTTAATTCCATTAGATCTTCCTCAGAATTAAGTTAGTATCAAATATATAGATAATTTATATATGAAAATCATAAAATAAAAATACCGTACCATTTCTGGGATAATAGTTTTATTCTTGACAACAATCTCCTTCATGAATCTCAATACGTAGTACCCACAGTCGATGTTGTTTGTTTGACGAGGGCACTTTATTGGGATCCATATAATGTTATTAAACTTTTGCTTCGGCACTATAGCACCTCTTTGAGCTCGAAAAACTTTTAAGGCACTATCGAATGAATAAATGTGATTATTATAGCATGAACAAACACATTATTTATATATATATGTAAGAAATAAATGAATATTACTTACGTGTCAAGCATAGTCTTTATTTCGGAGTGATTGTTGTAATCGCCATGCACGGAATCCAAATAGTATATAACTTCAGATACCGCATTGATTGCAAATAGCACCCAATCACTACAAGAAAAACAACGTTTTGCAGCAGTTAAATAAGGGGTTTGCGGCGGTTGTAACCGCCGCAGTTTGATGTTTGCGACGGTTCTCCAACTGCCGCAAATTCGTGCGCTGTTTTGCGACGGTTAAAAAACCGTCGTTCCAACTGTCGCAAATGTTTGCGACGGTTCTAACAGCCTCTAATAGAGTCTTTAAATCACCTATTTTTTGTTCTAAGATGGTATTGCGACGGTTACAAACCGCCTCTATGTACTTTTAGCGACGGTTACAAACCGCCTTTATATACTTTTAGCGACGGTTACAAACCGCCTTTAGATACTTTTAGCGACGGGGTAAACCGTCACAAATTAACTTTTTTTGTTTTTTTATTATTTTTTTACATTTTTTGTTTATTTAATTAAAATAAAAAAATACTCAAATCTCATTTACATAACTAAAATACACAAATATAAAATTATAAATAACTCTAATTCATATAATATATTCAAAAGTAATAACCATACATTGAAATTGATCAAAACAATAAGTAAATTAGTTTAAATATTCAAAAACCAAAACATTAATATAGTGACTGAAAATGAAAAACAACAACATCAAACTTAGTTCATAATTCATCTAGATAGTTCCTAAATTCCTAATGATATTGTTTCATGATTAGACCAGCAACTAGACTCAGAAGAACGTCTTCTATCTCTTGGCGATCCAATGTATGTGTTGCCTGTAAAAACATATAAGTATATATATTAAATTTCAGAAAGAAACATAAAAAAATGAGCTGAAAAAAGACTCTTACATAAAAGAAAGCATCATCACTGAGCAACCCATAAAGAAGGAACGAGGCGCTTATTAGGAATATGGAAAGCGAAAGACAAAATGGCATAAACTCGAGACTCTTCGTGGAATGACCAATTTCTGTGAAATTATATAGATAAATAATTTCACCAAACTTGAACACTAGTAAAACTCAGAATTACATTTGATATATCTAGGAAGTGTAAAACTTACGATTATAAACAATGGAGAGGCAAACATTGAAATTAGAGAAGCACAACTCAAGAATCCAACAAATGTCAGCTTCTTCGTCCACATCTAGATCAGAATATGACCTTTCAGAACCTATTAGTGAAAACTCTTCGCATAGCTTAACCCACGCCTTTAGTAGACTTAAAAGTCTTCTACAAGCTCATCCCTCACTTGAATTTCTAATGTTTGTAAAATACATGAATATTAATATTAATAAGATTAAGAGTAAAAGAATCAAAATAATAATAAGCATTTTATAAGAGATGTGATTGTTTTGAACTTGACATAACAAGATTATGAACCTTGATATTACTTTTGTTCTTGATATTGTTTTGGAGAAGTACATATGAAGTACCTTAATATGTTTAGCTTCAACCCAAAAGCATGATTCAACTTTTGATCAATTCTTTTCTCACGTATTGGACTGCCTTTGGGTCTGGAATTGAATCAAGGCACTTCTTTAGCATGTGTGGAATGTGTTATGGATTTAGTGCTGGATCAACTTCTGGATACAAACGGTGCACCAATTTCACACAATGGGTTCTACCAACACTGTGTGCTCCTGTTCAACAAAATAATTAAAATCATACCTTATAAAATTATAATCTTTATGAATGAATTTATGACTATGTATAAAATAAATACCAAGCAAAACAACAACTCCAGAGGTGTCAAATCCCATGGCACCAAATTTTTCAAGAACAGCAGAAATGGACTCATTGTGATCAGGGAGGTACTCCTCCAATAAATCCACTCTGCTCTTTCTACCATCCCTTCTTCCTGTTTTTAGAGGAATATAAGGTCCTCCTAGATGCAACAAACTCATTTTCATTTAATTAACATCAACCGACACTAATCTTATTTACTTGCATAAATAAAATATATAAATAACTTCTCATTTGCAATTTATTATTATTAATTAATAAGTTCAGTCCTCAAACACAAATTAAAACATACATGGACTAGATCTAAGTCTCTAACTACTCTCTTCAATTTAATAATAATATATGCAAAATTAATATCATACTAAAAGTACTAGATTTGTGTACCTACATAATTTCTTTAAAAAGAAAAAACAAGTACCATTCCAAGTTAGGATGAACAAAGCCAGAGACAGAACAAAAAAGATAAAATTACCGAAATAATGCCATCTTTATAGTAGAAAGAACAAGGATTTCAGAACAAGAAACAACTCCAGGACACTCTCTTTCAACAGCTTCTTTTATTGTATCAACGTATATGAAATTCCTCTAACCAAAGCTTCTGTCATGTTCTTGTTCAGATAAGCTTCTTCTTGTGGAAGTCAGCAACAAAGAAGCATCACAGCTCTAAACACAAGTGAGAAAAAAACAAACTTTTTATAAGTCATTAAAAAAAGCTTAAAAATTTGTAAAGAAAAAGCATAAAAACAAAATAATGGGTCGGAAAATGAAGTTTACTTACCTGAATAGCACAGTCATGGAAAATGTTTCTGAGCCATGAGAAAGCAGTGTTCTTGTGACGCTTGTAAAGAAGTTTGACTTGTTCTTTGATGATTTCTTCAGCTTGAGGACATGATTCTTTGTAATAATTCATAAGAAGACCATTATCTTCCTGTGCAGAAGAAAGAGTGAAGAAGAGTTGTGGTGAAAAGGATAAAAGAACCAAAAAGTTGAAAGCATGGTTAGGAGCCATTGCTTTCGTTTGTGAAGTTTAGTGTTGAGTGAGTGAACTACTTGCTCTGCTCTTTCTCTTAAATAATGCTAAATGTCATGCTAAAATAGTACTAGTGTTAATTAAGTACAATAAGTAGGACTCTTCTTTAATTATGTTTTGTACTTTCTATCTTCACAAAATGGAATTTTGATTCATTTCATCCAAATTGGATTTACTCCTACAACTGAATTATCGCACTTAATACAGTCAGACTAAAAAAAGGAAGAAAAATCAAAAGCTAGTATTCTTTCAATAACAATATGAACCTAACATCGTCTGACTAAACAAAATGATAGCCCAATTGATATCCATTTCTAATTCCATAACTTATTTTCTAGACAAGATAAGCTTAAGTTAAAAAATAGTTGACTAATTTTTGTAACTAATTCTCTTCATCTATATCCTAACACCCACTATGTATTCAATCTTCATTTTTATGCTTGCAGGAAAAGAAAATAAAGCCAGAATCATAGTCATGAAAATCCAAATAACATTATTTGTAACTAGAAAACATCTCACCAAGTTTGTCATTTTGAATGAAAATAAAATAACCTAATCTCAACAATCATACATGTAACGGAATGAGATAACGCAACATCACTTGCAACGGTACCTGAAGGAGGAGTGGTGATTTGAGACTAGTGATATTTTAAAATGGTCCAATCAAAGACATAATCAAATTGGAATCCGGGAGCAATAAGGCGAGAACATCTAAAAGGTAGCCAACCAAAAACATTTAAACCAAGTGAGTAACATGAACTCAATGATAAATAAACAAATACATAAATTCACCAAAGATGGGAGTTTACTTCACCAACGATAAATTTGAAAAGTACCTCGTCATTCGGTAACACTACATGCGACCGTTCTCCTTAGAACAGTGAAATCAGCACCCTTAGAACAGTGAAATCAGCACCCTCGTCATTCGATAAATGTCATTCAAAACAAAAAATCAGCACCCTTAGAACAGTGAAATCAAAACCCTAACAACATAAAGGAAATCGTACCATAGGTTGCAACAAACAGAGATCAGATGGAAAGCTAGTAAGAGATAAAAGTGAAATTAAGAGAGCAAGGATATTTGGGGGAGATTGAGGTTTTAGGGATTTGAGAGATTTGAGGGAAGCAAATCAAAACGCCGAGACTTTGGAAATCACAGTTTTGGAAATCACGGTTCTGCATAGGGAGATCGAGGGGTTTGGGAAATTTGAAGGAAACAAATTTGGGAGAAACGGGTTTTTAGTTTTGGGAGAAAAGGGTCGGAGAGATAAGAGAAGAATTTTAGAGAGCGGGACTTACAAAAAATGGAAGCGGGATTGGAAAAAAACCAGCGCCTCTTGGTTTTACTTACAAATGTAGCGACAGTTGTTTAGCACCATAGTAAGAGGTGTCGCAAAGAGAGAGCTGCGACTGTTTTTTAGCACCCGTCGCAATTCTTGTGTCGCAAAACTCAAAATTTCTTGTAGTGAATGTGCCCTACAACAACAAAAAATTGGTTAAGCAATTTTGTTTATACACAACTAATAAATTAAATTCTCATCAATTAAAAAAGATAAAATTACGTACCCTGAATTATATGGTGCGAAGAACAATTTATCCTTTTCTATATTTGCTAATAACATATCTACAATGTATTTCTTTACATTGTCGACATCTTATGCGGAGACAAGAATGAGTATTTATTTGACAATTTCCTCGTGCACACGACCTTCTCATACAAAAATCTTTAATGAAAATTTTAAACTAGATTAATTTCCAATACATTTAATTAATTACCAATAAATGCAATTAAAAGTATTTTTTTACCTTATGTACAAGCTCATTACAGTAGCACTGAGCTCCATATGTTCGAGAAGTTCGTATATGTGCTCCTTTTCGAGAAATTCATCATACTCATCTCCGAATATATCTTTAGTCATGGGTACGATGCGTGAATCATCGCTGCTGCCCATGTTCTTTTTTACTTGGATGTCAAGACACGCCCTGTATTTACCAAGGCATGGCTGACTTATTTTAGTAGCGGCAGCAGCAGCGACCAATTTTCCCCGATCCAATTTTTTTCTTGCTGCAAGTTTGGCAGCTTTATTACCCTCCGACCTTTGTGATTTAGCATCTCTATTAACCTCCAATTTTTGAGGTTTGCTTCCTTTTTTTGGCTGTACGGGTGATTTATTTATTTGGACCTACAAAAATGAGTTAAAATGTTAGTTTATTGAATCTGAAAAAATGACAAACCTTAGGCAATAAATGTGACAAACCTTTTCCGGAGATGTAACTGATTCGTTTCTGGGAATCTTTTTATCATTCCTTTTAGGCTTAATTTTCAGCATCTAAATATAAATGTGAAATTAAAGTTAGGAGAGGGAAAAAATCAGCAATGAAATATACATATCAATTAAACATACATTTCAATTAATTAAATATACCTTATCGATGGCAACAAGGTTTGTGGGCCATGCCACGTAACTACCAATAGCGTTGCCCAAGAACTGCATATCTCCATCGTTGTCCGGTATGGGCAACGGTGCAGTTGGTTCGAAAGCAACAATAGGCGATACTTTGACATGGCCCGCAGGGATCGGAGTATTGTGCAATACTTCTCCCGAAGTATTGTACAATATTCCTTTTCCCACCTTCCGACGAGTAGGCGAGGACAAGTATAGGACACATGGAGTGACACCCTAAATCAATAGTTAAAACATAAGTACGGTTATAAGTTTGTTTAATACATAGGTAATTACATAAGCAAGTAAGTAATTAATTACCTCGGGAATACTTTTTAAACTGACGTTGCAACTCGCGGTTTCACTCTCCATTTGTATTTCACGTTGGAGCTGATCCGGAAGTTGCTTGTCTTTATTCGTATTCACCAAGAGTGCCACTTACTCTGATAGGATTCTGAGTGTAACACCCCGATTTTCCAAGCGAGGGTGTATTTTTTTTTTCAAAACAAATTAAAATAAAACAGAGAAATAAATAAGGTAACACCTTTGGATAAATGTTTAAGTCAATATAACTGATACGCAGCGGAATAGTTCTCTTGAAATATAAATCCAAAGTATTTACACAACAACAAATGGTACATGGAACCCATTCAAATAAGATGTCATACCGACAATATTAGTAAAGGTACAGTTTTCTAGTTCAAAATAACGTAAACCAAAAGAAAGACATTTGTTCCCTCTATGTCATCCTAATCTGATCATTCTACAAAAAAAAAACATTAGCTATACACCCTGAGTGATCTCCACGCGCCCTGTAAGATCCTCCTAACATAGCTCCAGTCATGCATTCCCATCTACATTCCATCCACAGGGTATGAAACGGTAGGATCGTCCTGTCTCTCATCTGAGGGCAAAGCCCAGATTTCCACAATAGTTGTAAAGGGTCACCAACCAAAATTAACAGTTAACACATAACATTTAAGTTTTTAAATGCACAAATAATCTTTCCACTTAGCATGCACCTTAAAAGGGTTTCCATATGCTAAACATGCATAAACAAAGTTGAAAATTGAAGTTTTTAACAAAACAGCATTGTTGTATTCGAATACAGCATCTCTGTATTCGAATACAAGGCTGTTTCAGCATTCAGCAACAAAAACAGCATGTCTGTATTCGAATACAACAGTCTGTACTCGACTACACAGCAAGTCAGTAGCAAAGCAGCATGTTTGTATTCGACTACAGCAGTCTGTATTCGACTACACAGTAAGTTAGTGGCAAAAACAGGATGTCTGTATTCGAATACACATCAGACAACAACAGAAAAACAGCAAATTTCAGCATTTTTCAGCTTTTCAAAGGGTTTTGAAATCAATCAACACTTACACGCAAATCCAAACAATCACACTTAACAATTATAGCTGAATCACCACGACATCTTGAGTTTCAAAAGGTTTTGCAATCAATCAAACTCACGAACAATTCCAAAACATAACACTTAGCAATTTCAACACAATTACCACGATAATTTGAACTTCGAAATAGTTTTACAATCCATCACATTTACACATAATTTCAAAACGTAACACTTAGCAAAATCAACACAATCACAATGATATCTCAAGTTCAAAACACTCAATCCTAAACTTGAATCAAACACGACTCGTGTGCCAAGCACCCTAATGCAATGTGTATATGCCAAAATGCATGGACTCGGAATTCCAAACCAAAACCCTCCTCGAAGGGCCGTAAATCATAATTGTACCGCCTATCGCAGGCCAAAGTACCAAT
Source organism: Cicer judaicum (assembly GCA_037974835.1). Taxonomy (NCBI): domain Eukaryota; kingdom Viridiplantae; phylum Streptophyta; class Magnoliopsida; order Fabales; family Fabaceae; genus Cicer; species Cicer judaicum. Next base: position 8,561,783 of record JBBPBS010000361.1, read on the forward strand.
TACCGAGGTGCCACCTATCACGGGTCAGCATGATTCACTAAAAAGCGTAAATCATAAACATACCACCTATCACGGGTCAGTACTGTTTACCGAGGTGCCACCTATCACGGGTCAGCACGATTTACTAAAAGAAAAAGCGTAAGTCGTAAATGTACCGCCTATCACAGGCCAAAGTACTATTTACCGAGGTGCCACCTATCACGGGTCAGCACAACTTACCAAAAAGTAAATCGTAAACGTACCACCTATCACGGGTCAGTACTATTTACCAAGGTACCACCTATCACGGGTCAGCACAATTTACCAGATGAAATGCATGAACATACACTAACTCCACTCACAACAATCGTTAAGTAAATGTAGATATTAAAAGATTCCCCATTTTTAATACTCATTTAACTTAAACGATTTTCACACCAAACATTAAGCAAACAGATATATTAAGAGATTCCCCATTCTTAATATACTTTTGACTTAAACGATTTCCACAACAAAACATTCAGTAACAAGACATTAAGAGATTCCCCATTCTTAATACTCATTTAACTAAAACGATTTTTCAAAAACAAACATTAAGTAACCAAGACATTAAGAGATTCCCCATTCTTAACGCCCAGTTAACTTAAACGATTTTCAAAACAACATTAAGTAAACAAGACATTAAGAGATTCCCCATTCTTAATTCTCATTTAACTTAAACGATTTTCCAAAACATTAGTAAACAGAGATATTAAGAGATTCCCCATTCTTAATACTCATTTAACTCAAAACGATTTTCACAAACACACATTAAGTAAACAAGACATTAAGAGATTCCCCATTCTTAATACTCATTTAACTTAATGGTTTTCAAATTCCGCACAAATCAAACTCAAGCATATTATCAAATCCAATCCACAACTCACACCAAAATACATCAATTCATTTCTCCACAAAATCCAACATACCCATATCAAATTTCATTAGTATTAATTAAGAACACGTCAAATACGACAAACACAAATCAACACAACCCACCACTCAAATGCAACAAGTTTCATTTACTCAAAATCATACATAAATGAGTTTAAATTCATTTTCCACGAAACATTCATCAATATCACCAAAACCCCACATTAGAATTTCACCCATAAAAGCATTAAATTCATTTTCCCCAAATCAACACTTTAACCCTAACAAAATTCTTTCCACACAACCACAGATAAGTCCCTAAATGCAAACTAAAAGTTTGGAAGGAGCCCTTACCTTCACGTTAACTTTAACGTGCGATTACAGTACCGCGAGTAAATCCGGTGAAATCTCCACTCGCAACGCCGCTTCCAAAGTTGGTCCCCTAGCACCGTAGCGTCGTAGTGAGCAACTTTCCCTTCTATCTCTTCGCGAAACGAAGCTTAGATCTAGATGAAACGGGAAGGTTTGTGTTTGAATCCCTAAAACCGTTTTTCTTCGTTTTCAAATCAAAGAGGAAGTATGAAGCTGAGAAATCCTTGCTTTCTTACCCACCAAGCCTTGGGTTTCTATTCTTGAAGTCAAAGAACGAAAAAGGAAGCAAAACCAACGAATGAAGAAAAAGGAAGAAAGTGGGTTCGCGCGGGCAGAGGAAGAAGAAGGGAAAATGTTTGTAGGTTTTCCTTTCTTCCTTTTTCCTTCCTTCCTATTTATTTTTCTTTCTTTTCTTATATTTCCTTTCTTTTTCCTTTACATTTCCTTTTTTCCCTTTTCCTTCCAAACAAACTTATATATATATTTATATATATTAATTACTTTTAACAAATATCTTCAAATCTAGATATTTATTAAAATTACCATTTCGCCCATCACTTCCCAAACCACTTTTTGTTAAAAATAACTACTCTTGTCGCAACTCAATTGACGGATGCAATACTCTCTAGAATTAAATTCTTCGTAAAAGATCCACCGCAGTTAATTTAATTTATTGATCGACGATTAATTTTAATCGAGCATCAATATAACTTTTTGGTCCTTTAAACTCCCAAAATATTAATAACTTTGGCTAAAAAGCCTCCGAGTTCAACACCAAAATACACTAAAATACATAATGTGTAATTTAAAATTATGGGTCTTACACTGAGCTTCTCTAATACTTCCTCGTTGGAAGGTTTTTGGCACTTCTCTTGAGGAAAAAAGCTTTTGAATGTTACGCCAAATCCTTTCCCTCTAACTCGACCGGAATACTCAGGGACATTAAACACTTTACCAAGAATGTCCCTGCAAGTATCCTTGTTGCCCTCCGGATTTTGAGAACTTTGTTCGATAATTTCCTAAAATACATGTAACATTAAAAAGATAAGTTCAATAGCATTTTTAAAATACAATATTAAAAAGTATTAAAGTGATAAATAAGTATTCAAGTGATAAATACAATATTAAAAAATTATTAAAGTGATAATATACTTACACAAAGTTCAACTACTTTTTAGACATTTTCATTATCAACTACCCTGTCTTTATTAACTCGCGCTTCCTTCCATAATATATGACGACCCAAGGGTTGATCGGCTTGGGTGTCTTTTCGCTATTCGTTAAGATCATAAACAAAATAATGCAAATTAGTTACACACTATAGTTTATAATACAAATTACTTCACTATATAAAAGTGATGTTTAATTACTTACAAGTTGTTGATCAAGGCGCGGATATCCCATACGTGATTTTTTGTATGGGTGTCTTGGATTGCTTGCCCGTTCGCGATTTGCCTTACTAATATTCTATATAAAAAAATAGCAATTGTGTAAAAATTTAAAATACGCTACGAATATGAATAATAAAACACAAATGCTAATAAATTAATCACTTATGACAAACGCGGGGTCAGAACGTATGAAAACAAATGCACTCCATTCATCGTTTGATATATAATGTTTATATATTTTTGGAGGTTCAGAATTTGTGTTTTCTTCTCTATCTTTTAGATAGAAATTTTAGAGATGAGATCTAAATCCACGATGGATCTTCCCAGCAACTCTCAAAACATAACTCTTTCGTCCCTCACCAAGAACAAAACTCGTCTGCATTAATGAAAAAAATTATAAGAATTTAAATGAAAAAAATTATAAATGACAAAAGAGTGGATCAAAAAATTTACTTGAATGTCATTCCATATTATATCTTTGGCATCCTTCAACGTCTTATCTCTCCAATCGTCAATCATAATTGGGATATTTTGACGAACAACAGCCCCAATATAGCTTACAAACATAGAACTGTTGGGGTCAATTGGCTGACCACTCTCATTCCAGCAAACCTAATAAACTCATATAGTAAGTACATGCAATTAAAAAAAGATAAAAAAATACACAGCAGATAAAGTATAGTATAGTATAACCTCAAACTTGATGCCATTGCTCCTTGCTTTAATGACTTTTTGCATTATAGTTGCACCACGTTTGACTTCATTTTCATAAGTCTTAGTGGTGCCAACTTCTTCATTTTGACATTCTAAATCATTGTTTGTATCCATTTAACTACAACAAGTTCAACATGCAGTTTAGTATAACATCAACAAGCTCAACATGCATCATGCATTATTCTAAACAAGCTCAACATGTATCAGTATATCTTAAACAAGCTCAACATGCATTTTAATGATTACAAAAAATTAATAACATCAATACCTAATTAATGGTTCGAAGAAAGATGAAATGAGAATAAAAGTGGGTTCGCAAAAAGTTCACATAAATATGGTTCACAGAAAAACGGTTTGAAGAAATACGTAATGAGGGTTACGTATTTCAATGAAAATATGTTGTGTGCAATGGGAGAGATGATCTTGGATGGAAATAAGGTTCGAAATGAAGGAGATGATCATGGAAATACAGTTCGTAATGGATGGGATTATAGGGTTTGCAAAAGAAGAGAAGAGCGATGAAGGTTGAGATGATAGTGAAGTTTACATAATGAAGAGGAAACTGAAGCGGTTACTGTTATATATAAAACCCTTTTACAGCGCTTTTTTTAAAAAGCGCTGTAAAAGGGCCTAAGTCTTTTACAGCGCTTGTTAGAAAAGCGCTCTAAAAGGCATCCTTATTTAATTTTTTTAAAGGCTCTTTTACAGCGCTTATCCCAATAAGCGCTGTAAAAGAGCTCATTGTTTTATTGTGTTATATAATGTTGTTTTAAAGCCTTTTTACAGCGCTTGTTCAAATAAGCGCTGTAAAAGGTCTTTTTATTTAATTTTTAAAAGGGTCTTTTACAGCGCTTCTTTGAACAAACGCTGTAATAGACCTCCTTGTTTTATTATGTTATATGAATGTTTCTTTTGAAGCCTTCTACAGCGCTTTTCAAATAAGCGTTGTAAAAGGTCTTATTGTTATGTTATTTTTTTTATGTTATTTTTTAAACAAGCTCAACATGCAAAACCCACATAGTAGTAACTGGTCACCACCAAAATCTCTTCCTCTTCACCAAACTCTTCTCTTTTTAAGCATCTTCTTCACAAACATCAAAGCTTACTCTCTCACAATTAAATCTCCACCTCAACACCCTTTTTATCTCTTTATATTCCCTTTCCTTCTTAAATCATGTGATAATTCGTCAATAAGTGGTTCGAAACTTGGTCTTCAGGTTCATTGCCATGTTGCGAAAAATGGGTTTGAGTCTGATGTTTTTGTTAGCAATGCGTTTTTGGGTATTCCCATGATGCGTACAAGGTGTTTGAAGAAAATTTTGTTAGAGAAAGTCCTGTTAGGTGTTTGATGAATATTATTTTTAAAGCCTTTTAAAGCACTTTTTCAAATAAGCGCTGTAAAATGTCTCATTGTTTTGTAAATTCATATGAATGTTATTTTTACAGCGCTTGTTTACAGCTTCTTCAGATAAGCGCTGTAAAATGTCTCTTTATTTTATTTTTAAAAGGGTCTTTTATAACGCTTTTTAAAATAAGCACTGTAAAAGGCCTCAGTATGTTAAAAACATTTTTGGTTTATTTGGGTTCAATATTGGATGACATTAAAAACATTTTTGTGTTTGGTTATCACAATACTTTAGGAGATGATAAATTATTAGAAATGAGAACTTCTGAATAATCTATGCACTGAGCAAAAGAGAATCTCTCTGTTCAGATCAGTTCAGTTCATGTAAATTACTAATTTATATTCAGTTCAGTTCATGTAAATCAAGCTAAATATAAAACACACATTGTTACATGAACTTATTATAAAACACTCAAATCAAGGTAAATATAAGCAGAAAATAAGTTAATCAGAAAATAAATTAATCAGAACTTAGTATAAAACACTCAATTCAAATTACATGCATATTTATCATAATAATTCAGATTACATACATGGCTTATATAAAACAATTAAACATGTACATTAAGATGCCCTTCTTCTTTTCCTGGTGGGATTCACATTTGTTTGTCCATTTACAATACGAAATGATGGATTAATCCAAATTCCCTCATCATGATCATCTCTAAGATATAAACCATCATCAGTTGAATCAATTTCATGTGGTTGTTGTGATGTTGCAAATAAAAGATCATTACCAACATCTTCATCATTATTGTTATCATCACTTATTTTATTGGTCGATAGGACAACAGACCATTTATCATCAGAAGGATCAGTGACATAAAACACTTGTTGAGCTTGCGACGCTAAAATAAAAGGCTCGTCTTTGTATCCCACCCTATTAAAATCGATAAGCAAGAATCCTGACTCATCAATCTGAACGACATTATTATTATCGACCCACTTGCAACCAAATATGGGAACACGAAACATTATGTAGTCTAACTCCCATATGTGCTCGATAACCCCAAAATATGATAGATTTGCATATATTGGGTTTTTGTCTTTTGCACTTGAGACATGCTTCGCTTCAGCTACGAGAGTGACTCCACTATTTTGCATAGTGGTCTGATCATCTTGTTCTTTGGTATAAAATGTGTAGCTGTTAATAACATAACCAGTGTAAGAAAAGACATGTATGCTTGGACCATTTGCAAGCCACCTCAATCTCTGTGAAATTGATCTGGGGTCTATATCAAATTTTGACTTTATGTGATTTTTTAACCATGTCATAAAACTTCGATTGTGCTCTCGAGTTATCCAATTTTGATTCCTATTCATGTTCAAACGAGATAACTGATCCATGTGTATTGTAACAAACGGTTGAACCTCATCATCATTGTGCAGAACATACAATTGTGCCTGCTCCTATTCTGTCCTTGATATAGTCAGTAGTCTCCTTCCAATTATCCCTTCTCCTGATATTCTTCCCGAATGACGAGACATGGGAAGCCCTATGGATTCAACATTGGACAGATATTTAGTACCAAATTCAGCAGCCTCTTCAACAATGTATCGTTCAGCAATACAATCTTCTGGTCGACTTCTACTTTTTACGTACCCTTTTAATATTTTCATATATCGTTCTATTGGATATATCCATCTCATATAATATGCATCACATCGAGGAAATGTCTTATATACAATGACTTCCAATATGGAAATTCAAAGAAAATTGACTTTTTCTTCCACCCAGTTTTGACCAACTCTCCCGCAAAAGGTTTGCCAAATTTATTGGTCAAACCTTGTACTTTTTCAAGTATTTCATATCCAGTCGGTGCTAAAGGAGCTTTACCTTTCTCTGATTTTCCATTGAATGCATTTCTCCACCCACGATACTGATGACTATAAGGAATCTACGATGTCCAAGAAACACATTCTTCTTATAATGTTTCAACCGCATCCAATTTGTACTCTCTTCACATATAGGACATGCACACTAACCTTTAATGCTATATCCTGATAAATTACCATATGCTGGAAAATCATTAATTGTGTCGAACAACATAGCCCTCAAATTGAAACATTGTTTCTTATACCCATCGTAAACTTCCACACATGTCTCCCACATACGTTTTAAATCTTCGATTAAAGGAGTCAAGTATACGTCGATATCATTCCCCGGTTGTTTGGGTCCAGAAATTAACAGAGACAACATCATAAACTTACGCTTCATACATAACCATGAAGGTAGGTTATATATTACCAAAATCACAGGCCACATGCTATGTGAGATGCTTTGAAGACCATGTGGATTCATTCCATCAGTAGAAAGTGCAAGTCTTAGATTTCTTGACTCTATCCCGAATTCAGGATACTCGTGATCAATTTTTTCCCATTGTGGGGAATCTGCAGGGTGTCGAAACATTCGATCTCTAATTCTTTCATCTGCATGCCATGTCAAGTGTTTTGAATCTTCTTCACTGCGATACATACGCCTAAATCTTGGTATTATAGGAAAATACCACACGACTTTTGCTGGAGTAGATTCTTTCTTCTTATATCGATAGACATTACATTTCAGACACGCCTTAAGTTGTTCATATTCATTTCGAAATAAAATGCAATTGTTAGGACACGCATGAATCCTTTCGTAACTCATGCCAATAGAACACAAAATTCGTTTAGCCTCGTAGGTTCGACTGGGAAGTTCATTATCATCTTGCAACATATCTTTTATGAGTGTTAATAATTCTGTAAAGCTTTTATCAGACCATCCATTACTCGTTTTTAAGTTGTACAACATTAATATCGCCGACAGTCTTGTGAATTTAGTACAACCATTATATAATTCTTTCTCTGTATCACTCAACAAACTTTCAAACATTTTAGGAGAATCTCGAAGATCTTCTTCAACTACATTTGCGATCTCATCAACTCGGTCCGGCTCATAGGTATCTGTATCGAAGTCAGTTGAAGCATATGTCGAACTATTCTCAAAATTAATGTTTCCTTTTTTTTTTCTCACCATGTCTTATCCAACATGTGTAGCTTTGATCAATTCCATTACATACTAGATGTCCTTCTAATTCATCTTCTCTAACATATTTTCCAAAACAACATTTTAAACAAGGACAAACAACTCTATTTGGATCTTTTGCATTCTTCACTGCAAACTCAACAAACTCCTTCACTCCAATTTCATACTCTTTTGACAATCGATTGGCAGACATCCATTTCCTATCCATATTATACGATCTATATAAATGCAGTTACAAAAATAATAAGCTTTAAAAACATATCAACAAGTTTAAAAAAGAAACCAATATCAACTAACAATTTCAAAATAGAACAGATCATGTGGTATGAGATTTAATATATATATATATATATAACAATTCCAAAACAGAACAGATCATGTGGTATGAATTTTTAATTTGACAAAAACAAATTAAAAAATACCTGAGACAACGTAGATGACCGCACAGTACGTAGAGGATATGAGGGTTCCCAGAGTAGAACAAAGTGCATGTATTTAATTATTTGAAAGATGTAGAGGATTTGAGGGTTCCCAACGTATATAATTATTTGAAAGATGTATTTTACAGCGCTTGTACTAAAAGCGTTGTAATAGGTAGTTAAATTCAATGAAAGCGCATGTATTTTACAGCGCTTGTGGAAAAAGCGTTGTAAAATAATACGCGAAAGCGCTTCATTTTACAACGCTTTTGTGAAAAGCGTTGTAAAAGCCTTATAACATTATGCGTAAACGTTATATGATCCTACAACAGCGCTTGTTTTATAGCGCTTGTCAAAAAAGCGCTGTAAAAGACTCCGTATTTTTTACAATATATTTACAACAGCGCTTGTGTTTAGCAAGCGCTGTAAAAGGGGCGCTGTTAAATGTCATTTTTGGCGTAGTGTGTGGGAAGTCGCCATTTAGAACTTGGGTTTCCTTAGGAAGTCGCCATTCCAAATGGCGACTTATAACATAAAAAAAACAAAAGGCATTTTAGTGTATTGTTTTCAAAAGGGGGTAGTTGGGTATTTTTTTTTTTCAAAAGAAGGGTATTGGTAAAAAATTCCCTGATTTGATAGTAATAATGAAATATTAGATACAATTCTTATGTATAATATTAAATAATATATTAACGAGCATGTCAGAAAAATATATTTGTAAGAGACATATATAGCAAAAAGCAAAAAGGAACCCTAGCCGCCAACTATTGCAGACATCTGTCGTCATCCAATTCCATCGGTCAGATATTAAGTTATTATTTATCTTATTTTATGATTTTGATTTATCTTTAACTATATATCTTAGTAGCAAAATTAATCGTGAGAATGATAATAATGTAAATTGGTGAAGTTTAGTTTGAGATGTTAATTTATATAATAAATTTGTTTGTGTCATTGTATTAATATTAATGTCATTTTCGTCCTCCCTAGGGTTATTCTAGTCCATTTAGGATTTTTAATCAATCTTGTGCATCCAATAACTTCATTTTTGTCTTTGGATTAACATTTAGGTCATTTTGTCCTCCTAGTCCATTTAGGGTTTTTAACCAATCTTGTTCATCCAATAAGTTTGTTGTGTCATTGGATTAACATCCAACTCATTTTCGTCCTCCCTAGGATGACGGTACTCCATTTAGGGATTTTCACAAACCTTGTGCATACAATAAGTTTATTTTTGTCATTGGATTAACATTAAGGCCAATATCGTCCTCGCTAGGGTTATTCTAGTCCATTTAGGGGTTTTAACCAATCTTGTGCATCTAATAAGTTTGTTTGTGTCATTGGATTAATATTTAGGTCTTTTTTGTCCCGCCTAGGGTTATTGTAGTTGTTTTGCAAATCTTGTGCATCCAATAAGTGTGTTTGTAACATTGGAGTAACATTTAGGTCATTTTGGTCCTCCCTAAGGTTATTCTAGTCCTTTTAATGTATTTAACCAATCTCGTGCCTCTAATAAGTGTGTTTGTGTATTTGGATTAACATTTTGGTCATTTTTGATCTCCCTAGGTTTAATCTAGTCCATTTAGGGTTTTTAACCGATCTTGTGCATCCAATAAGTTCGTTTGTGGTATTGGATTAACATTTAGGTCATTTTCTACCTTCAGAGGCTTAATCCAGTCCATTTAGGGTTTTTAACCAATCATGTATGTCTATTTAGTGTGTTTGTGTTATAGTATTAGAAATCATGTCATTTTTGTCCTCCCTAGGGTTATTCTAGTCCATTAGGAATTTTTAACCGATCTTATACATCTAATAAGTTCGTTTGTGTCATTCCATTAACATTTTGGTCCTCCCAAGAGTTATTCAAGTCCATTTATGGTTTTTTTTTACCAATCTTGTGTATTCAATAATTGTGTTTGTGTCTTTGGATTAACATTTAGGTAATTTTCGCCATGTCTATGGTTAATCTAGTCCATTTAGGGTTTTTAACCAATCTTGTATATCCAATAAGATTGTTGGTGTCATTAGATTAACATTTAGGTCATTTTGGGTCTCCCTAGGGTTATTCTAGTCCATTTAGTGTTTTTAACCATTCTTGTACATTTAATAAGTTCGTTTCGATCATTGAATTACCATTTAGGTCATTTTCGTCTTCCATAGGGTTATTCTAGTCCTTTTTGGGTTTTTAACCAATATTGTGCATTGAATAAGTTCCTTTGTGTCATTGGATTAACATTTAGGTTATTTATCGTCCTCCGTAGGGTTATAATTGTATATTTAGGGTTTTAACCAATCTTGTGTTTGTGTCATTGGATTATCATTTAGGTCATTTTAGTCGTCCTTATTGTTATTCTAGTCCATTTAGGGTTTTTAACCAATTTTGTGCATCCAATAAGTTTGTTTGTGTCATTGGATTAAAATTTAGGTCACTTTCGTCGTCGCTAGAGTTATAATAGTCATTTTAGGGTTTTTAACCAATCTTGTTCTTCCAATAAGTTCGTTCATATGATTGTAATAATATTTAGGTCATTTTTTCCTCTGTTTAGGGTTTATAAACAATCTTGTGCATCCAATAAGTTCGTTTGTTTCATTGGATTAACATTTAGGTCATTTTTGTCCTCCCTAGGGTTATGCTTGTCCATTATGGGATTGTAACCAATCTTGTGCTTCCTGTAAGTTTTTGTGTCATTAGATTTAAATTTAGGTAATTTTCATCCTCTCTAGGGTTATTCTAGTGCAGTTAGGGTTTTAAACCAATCTTGTACATCCAATAAGTTTATTTGTTTAATTGGATTAACATTTAGTTCATTTTCGTCCTTCAAAGGACTATTGTAGTCCATTTAGGGTTTTCAACCAATCTTGTACATCAAGTATGTTCGTTTGTGTCATTTGATTAACATTTAGGTCATTTTCGTTCACCCTAGTGTTATTCTAGCCGTTTTAGCGTTTGTAATCAATCTTGTGCATCCAATAAGTAGGTTGGTTTCATTGGATTACCATTTAGGTTGTTTTCGTCCAAACCTTGGGTTATTATAGTCCACATAAGGTTTTTAATCAATCTTGTGCTTCCAATAAGTTTGTATGTGTCATTGGATTAACATTTAGGGTTATTATTGTACATTTAGGGTTTTTAACTAATCTTGTGCATCCAATAATGGTGTTTGTGTCATTGGATTATTATTTAGGTCATTTCAGTCCTTCATAGTGTTATTCTACTCCATTTAGGGTTGTTAACAAAACTTGTGCATTCAATAAGTTCGTTTGTGTCATTGAATTAAAATTTACGTCATTTTGGTTGTGCCTAGGATTATAATAGTCAATTTATGAATTTTAACGAATCTTGTGTAGCCAATAAGTTCGTTTGTGTGATTGGATTAATATTTAGGTCATTTTTGTCCTCCCTAGGGTTATTCTAGTGCATTTAGGGGTTTTAAATAATCTTGTGCATCCAATAAATTATGTTGTTTCATTGGATAAAAATTTTGGTTATTTTGGTCCTCCCTAGGGTTATTCTAGTCCATTTAGGGTTTTTTACCAATCATGTGCATCCAATAAGTGTGTTTGTGTCATTGGATTCAATTTTAGGTCATTTTCATCCTCCCTAGAGTTATTCTTGTACATTTTGGGTTTTTCACTAATCTTGTGCTTCCAATAAGTTTGTTTTTTCACTGGATTAACATTTAGTTTATATTCGTCACTCGAAGGGTTATTCTAGTCCATTTTTGGTATTTAACCAATCATGTGCATCAAATAAGTGTGTTTGTGTTATTAGATTAAAATTTAGGTCATTTCCGTCCTCCCTAGGGTTATTCTTCGAAACTTAAGGTTTTAACCAATCTTGTGCTTCCAATAACTTTTGTTTGTGTCATTGGATTAACATTTAGGTCATTGTCGTCCTCTTTAGGGTTATTGTAACACCCCGATTTTTAACAGTGCGAGTGTTTTTTTTTTCAAAACAAATTCATAAAAACAAAGAAATAAAGAAGGAACTACTGTTGGATAAATATTTAAGTCGTTAACATAACGGCAAAGTCAACAAATATTTAGAAGCAGCGAAATAGTTTTTGAAATAAAAATCCAAAGTATTCAAATATCAAAATACATCGGGGCTATGAGGCCTATCAAATATAGCTCATACCCTTGGGATATTCTCGGCAAACACCTGTACAAAAGCACTGCCCCAAGAATTTTAACTCCCCACATCACATCAAAGAATGGTACATGGAACCCATTAAAATAAATTTTCAAACTGACAATATTGATATAGGTACAGTCTTTCAAATTAAAATAAACACTACCCGAAAAGAAAGACATCTAGTCCCTATACGTCAACCTAATTTGATCATTCTACCAAAACCTATAGATGTCGAATGATATTCACGTGCCTCGCAAGATCCTCCTGACACAGCTTTGGTCAGGTATGTCCGACTACATTCCCATCCACAAGGTACTAACCGGTGGGAAGGTCCTGGTTCTCATATGAGGGAAAAGCCCATATTTCCATAATAGTTGTAAAAGGTCACCAACCGAAATTAACAATTAACACATAACATTTAAGTTTTCGAATGCACAAAATAACCTTTCAACTTAGCATGCACCTTAAAAGGGTTTCCATATGCCAAACATGCATAAACAAGGTTAAAAAATGAAGTTTTTAACAAAACTGCACTGTTGTATTCGAATATAGCATCTCTGTATTTGAATACAAGGCTGTTTCAGCAATCATCAGCAAAAACAACATGTCTGTATTTGAATACAGCCTTTTGTATTCGACTACACATAAGTCAGCAGCAAAAAAAACATGTTTGTATTCAAATACAACCTTCTGTATTCGAATACACATCAGACAGCAGCAGGAAAACAGCAAAATACAGCTTTTAAAAGGGTTTCGAAATCAATCAAAACTTACACACAAATGCAAACAATCACACTTAGCAATTATAGCGCAATCACCATGGCAACAGAGTTTCGAAATGATTTTGCAATCAATCACACTTGCACACAATTCCAAAACATTCACACTTAGCAATTAAGGCACAATACCATGACAACTTGAGTTTTGAAATGGTTTTGCAATCAATCACACTTACACACAATTCCAAAACATTCACACTTAGCAATTATAGCACAATCACCACGACAACTTGAATTTCAAAATGGTTTTGCAATCAATCACACTTACACACAAATCCAAAACATCCATACTTGGCAATTATAACACAATCACCATGACAACTTGAGTTCAAACACTCAATCACAATCTTGAATGAAACACGACTCGCGTGCCAATCATCCTAATGCAATGCGTATATTCCAAAATGCATGGACTCAGAATTCGAAACCAAAACCATCCTCGAAGGGCCGTAAATCATAGTTGTACCGCCTATCACAGGCCGAAGTACTAAATTACCGAGGTGCTACCTATCACGGGTCAGCATAATTTACTAAAAACGTAAATTGTAAATGTACCGCATATCATAGGCCGAAGTACTATTTACCAAGATGCCACCTATCATGGGACAGCACAATTTACCAAAAATGTGCAGTCTATCGCAGACCTTACACGACGCAACAATCCCTGCAAGGATATGATGAACAAACAAATCACATGGAATCATCTCGTGGCCCATCCGCTCACCACTATCACCATGGCCCATCTGGTCGCCATGTACTATGAAATGAATGAGCATACTCTAACTCTATCCATGACAATCGTTAAGTAAATGCAGATATTAAAAGATTCCCCATTTTTAATACTCATCTAACTAATAATTTTCACGACAATCATTAAATAAACGTAGATATTAAAAGATTCCCCATTTTTAATACTCGTTTAACTCTAATGATTTTCAATTTCCACACAGAGCATACTCAAACATATTCTTAAATTCAATCCACAATTCACACCGAATCACATCAATTCATTTTTCCACAAAATCCATACAAACACATCTCAAAATTTATAATCTTAATTATGAGCACGTCAAACATGACAAACGCAAATCATCACAACCCACCACTCAAACACATCAAATTTCATTTCCTCAAAACCACCCATAAATGAGTTAAATCCATTTTCCCCAAATCAACACTTCAACCCTAACCAATTTCTTTTCCACCCAACCATAGATAAGTCCCTAAATGCAAATTAAAAGTTTGGAAGGAGCCCTTACCTTAAGGTTAGCTTTAATGAGTGATTACGGTACCGCGAGTAATTCCGATAAAATCTATGCTCGCGACGTCGCTTCCAAAGTTAGTTCACTAGCACGGTAGCGTGGATGTGAGCAACTTTCTCTTCTATCTCTTTGGGAAACGAAACTTAGATCTAGAAGAAACGTGGAGGTTTGCGTTTAACAGTTTTGAAAACACCAACACCATTTTTCTCCGTTTTTGAATCGGGAAGGAAGAAGGAAACTGGGAAATCATTTCTTTCTCACCCACCATGCCTTGGGTTTATTTTCTTGAAGCAAAATAAATAAAACGAAAGAAGGAAGAAGGAAGAACGTTTGGTCGCGAGGCAGGGGAAGAAATTTTCTGGTTTTCTTATGTTCCTTTCTTTCCTTTCCTTCTCTCTCTCTCTCTCTATATATATATATATATATATATAAGTTATAACAATATATATATATATATATACTTATAATATCTATATATATATTATACTTAAAACCAAACCCTAATGAATATCTAACAATTCTTACACACATCACAATCTATTTTGATAAAAATATATACTTTCGTTGCAACTCAATTGATAGATAAATTTTCAGCAACGAGTGATATTTTTAACAAAATTGTCCAGTAGTAAATCATTTGCAATGTAACTAAATTATTTTCCGACAAATAATTTTAATCCAATTTCCAAAAATATATTTTTGGCATTTAAATAACTAAATACCAAAAATTGGCCTAACAGCCAAAGAAATTCACCACAATATACATTTAAATTGTATAATTTAGGATTTAAAATTAAGGGTCTTATAGTTATGCTAGTCCATTTTGGACTTTTAATCAATCTTAAACATCCGATAAGTTTTTGTGTGTCATTGGAGTAACATTTAGGTCATTTTCGTCCTCCATACGGTTATTCTAGTCCTTTTAATGTATTTAACCAATCTTTTGCATCCAATACGTTTGTTTGTGTCATTGAATTTAAATTTAGATCATTTTGGTTCTCCTTAAAGTTATTCAAGTCCATTTAGGATTTTTAACCTATCTTCTATATTCAATAATTGTGTTTGTGTCGGTGGATTTACATTTAGTTCTTATTCATCCTCCCTAGGGTTATTCTAGTGCTTTTAGGGTTTTTATACAATCTTGTGCATTCAATAATTGTTTTTGTATCATTGGATGATCAATAGGTCATTTTATTCTTCCTTAGGGTTAATCTAGTCCATTTAGGGTTTTTAACCAATTTGGTGCATCCAATAATTTTGTTTGTGTCAATGGATTAACATTTATGGTTTTTAACCAAGGTTTATTTTGCTCTTTTTAGGGTTTTTAACCAATCTTGTTCATCCAATAAGTTCGTTTGTGTCATTGGATTCGTATTTAAGTTGTTTACCGTCCTCACTATAGTTATTATTGTAAATTTAGGGTGTTTAACCAATCTTGTGCATCTTATAATTGTGTTTGTGTCATTGGATTATCATTTACGTCATATTAGTCATCCTTAGAGTTGTTCTACTCTATTTAGCGTTTTTAACCAATCTTGTGCATCCAATAAGTTCGTTTGTGTGATTGAATTAATATTTATGTCTTTTTTTGTTCTCCCTAAGGTTATTCTAGTGCATTTAGGGTGTTCAAATAATCTTGTGCATCAAATAAGTTATGTTATTTCATTGGATTAACATTTTGTTATTTTTTTCCTCCCAAGGGTTATTCTAGTCCATTTAGGGTTTTTAACCAATCATGTGCATCCAATAAGTGTGTTTGTGTCATTGGATTCAAATTTAGGTCATGTACATCCAATAATTTTGGTTTTGTCAATAGATTAATATTTAGGTCATTTTCGTCTTCCCTTGGAGTTAATCTAGTCCGTTTAGGGTTTTTAAACCAATCTTATTCATCCAATAAGTTCGTTTGTATCATTGGATTAACATTTAGGTCATTTTTGCCACCCTAGGGTTATTCTAGCCCTTTTAAGGTTTTTAACCAAACTTGTGCATCCAAAAAGTTCGTTTGTGTGATTGGATTAATGTTTATTTCATTTTTGTCCTCCCAAAGGTTATTCTAGTCCATTTAGGGTTTTTAACCATTCTTGTGCATCTAATAAGTTCATTTGTGTCATTGGATTAACATTTAGGTCATTTTTCGTCCTCCCTAGGGTTATTCTAGTCCATTTAGGGTTGTTAACCAATCTTGTTCATCCAATAAGTTTGTTCGTGTTATTGGATTAATGTTTAGGTCATTTTTATCCTCCCTAGAGGTATTGTAATCATTTTAGGGTTTTTAGCCAATCTTGTGCATCCAATAAGTTCATTTGTGTCATTAGACTACTATTTAGGTCATTTTCGTCCTCCCTAGTGATATTATAGTCCTTTTAGGGTTTTTAGCCAATGCTGTGAAACAAGGTATTCACTGCTTGAACGGATATGTTGCGCAATAGCATTGGCTGCTCGTCGATTAAGGCAATACATGTTTTGTCGTACAACTTGGTTGGTGTATAAAATGGACCCAATTAAATACATCTTTGAGAAACCTGCTCTTACTAGAAGGATTTCCCGTTGGCAGATGTTGTTATCATAATACGATTTAGTGTATGTTACGCAAAAAGCTATCAAAGGAAGCACCCTAGCCCAACAACTTATCAATGTAGTGTGAATTCCTCGATGAGGGTATCTTGACTTTATTTGAAGAGACCGAATCATTTGATTAAGATGAATGGACTTTGGTGTTTGATGGTGCTTCTAATGCATTAGGGCATGAAATTGGAGCCATTTTGATTTTCCCAGAGAACCAGTTCAGTCCATTTAAGGCTAGATTGTGTTTTGATTGCACAAACAATATTGCAGAATATGAGGCATGTGTCATGGGTATTAAAGCATCCATTGAATCAAACGTAAAAGTTCTTGAGGTATATAGAGACTCATCTTTGGTCATCCATCAAACAAACGAAGAGTGGGAATCTCGAGATTCCAAATTGATTTTGTATCACACACATATCAAAGAATTGGTAGAAAACTTCGAGCATATCACTTTTCACCATATTCTTGAGAAGAAAACCAATTGGCTGAGTCCCTGACCATATTGTCATCAATGTTCAAAATAAGCGTCGGTAAGGATGTACTGGTCATAAAAATTCAACAAAAGGATAAGCCAGCATATTGCTTATCGATAGAAGGAGGAGGTTTCGTTAAATTCGGGAAATTGATAGAAATACCAGAAAAGAAGGATAAGAAGGATAAGAAGGATAAGTATAGAAATACCAAAGTTGATCAAGAGAATGTTGTAAAGGAAAAATGGGAAAGCAAGCTAGCTCGTTGGGAAAATCCGAACCAAATTCACAAAAGATCCTTATTTGTGACATTCATCAAACTATTCAAAGCGCCGGAATAATATATGTTGATCAAGTGGCTATTGTGGAAGAGGATCATGTTGATGATGATACCCTCAAATTGGTGTACCCTTGTTTTCCAAACACCAATCTCAATATTTGGAAGATCATCGAGTTTCCCGTGTTTGGTAATTCATGTTCAAAGTACTTATGTATTTTAACTCCTTTTGCTATGCCCAAGGCTATAAGGATAACTAATAGGGCGCGTGTATTACAATTCCGTACTTATTATCAATAAATGAACTTTTGAATTCTCTTGTTGTTTTTTTTTTCTCTTTTCTTTTTTTTTTTATCAATCTTTATTCATATTTTTTTTTTCCTTTTCCTCTTAATTTAAACAATCCAAAGATGAAAATGAACATGTTGACAATAACAACGCTATAAACCCTTCTTGTAATTTTGAACGCCCAATTAATCACGCTGATGAGTAATAGGAAGAAGATCGTGAGCCTCCCCCAAAACTAGAAAGCTTAATTGAAACAAGAAACTAAAATAATCCAACCCTATCAAGAACCTATTGAGGTGATCAAATTAGGGACTGAACATGATAAGAAAGAACTTAAAATTGGTATGTCTATTAAAGAAAGTGAACGAGAAAAGCTTGTTAAACTCTTATTTGATTATGTGCATGTCTTTGCATGGTTATATCAAGATATGTATGGGTTAGATACTAACATAGTAAAACATAAGCTGCCACTCAAAGCTGAATGTGCTCCAATTAAACAAAAATTGAGGATGATGAGGCCTGATATGTCACTTAAAATTAGAGAAGATGTTAATAAGCAATTTGATGCTGGTTTCTTAGTAGTAGCACAATATCCTCTCAATGGGTTACTAATATAGTCTCAATTCCAAAGAAAGATGGAAAGGTTTCAATGTGTGTTGATTATCGGGATTTAAATAAAGCTAGTCCAAAAGACGATTTTCATTTGCCTTACATTGATGTCCTAGTAGATACCACTGTTCAATATTCTCTTTTCTCATTCATGGATGGTTTCTTAGAGTATAATCAAATCAAGATGGCTCCCGAAGATATGGAGAAAACTACATTAACCACACAATGGGGGACTTTCTGTTATAAAGTCATACCATTTGCATTGAAGAACGTCGGGGCAACCTATCAAAGAGCAATGGTAACTTTGTATCATGACATGATGCATAAGGAAATAGAGGTTTACGTGGACGATATGATTGCAAAATCTCGGACCAAAGAAGACCATGTTGTTAACCTTAAAATGTTGTTTGTGCGACTAAGGAAGTTCAAAGTCCGTTTAAACCGTGTTAAATGCACTTTTGGTGTAAGATCATGAAAGTTACTTGGGTTTATCGTTAGTAAAAAAGGGATAGAAGTGGACCTAGATAAAGTAAGAGCAATACAAGAAATGCGCGCTGCACGCACACAAAAAGAAGTTTGTGGCTTTTTGGGTAGATTGAATTACATTGCCAGGTTTATATCGCATTTCACCGCTACATACGAGCCAATTTTCAAGTTGTTGCACAAAGACCAAAAGGTTGAATGGAATGAGACTTGTCAAAAAGCTTTCAAAAAGATTAAGCAGTACTTGACGAGTCAATGGGGTTTGTACTAGGGCAACATGATGAATCTGGTAAGAAAGAACATGCTACTTATTATTTGAGCAAAACGTTCACCAGCTGTAAAACAAGGTATTCACTACTTGAATGAACATGTTGCGCATTAGCATGGGCTGCTTGTCATTTGAGGCAATACATGTTATGCAATACAACTTGGTTGGTGTCTAAAAGGGAACTAGTTAAATACATCTTTGAGAAATCTGATCTTACTGGAAGGATTGCCCTTTTGCAGATGTTGTTATCAGAATACGATTTGGTGTATGTTACACAAAATGCTATGGAAGGAAGCGCCTGATAGCGTTTCAGCAAGTGTACTGAATCGTTGCAAGTAATAATAAAACGGTAGTACCGAGTGTCGAACTCAAGGATTGCGTTTTACTATAGAATTATATTTAATTACTGCAATTGAACAAAAATTTCCCAAATTGATTGAAATAATATTTGAAATTAACAACACTAATAAAATTGATCTTTTATAATGAGAAAAATGTCAGGGATGAGTTTCACTTTGAATCCAACCATGGTGTCTAATTTGATCCTAGTTACTGAATTCCTTTATTGAGTTATTACCGAATTCTCTTTATTATTCTTGCCCTAATGTCTTAGTGACAGAACCTTTAATTCCAAAGTAACCCCTAATTCCTTAGTAGATTTAAGATTAGAATTAAACATTACCGTATAGAAATTCTCTTGTAAACTATTTCTTTGCAACTAATTTAATTGGTTCCATGACCTGCATCTATCCCTAGACTACAAATTCATGAATTTCTCATCTCAAGCATTCGTAAAGTCCACTTCCGTTTCAAAATACAAATCGTAGAACATTTTAATGTTGATCAAGCAATAAAAAGCATTAAGAACAGAGATGAGAAAAATAATTCAATAAACGCATTCATATAACTAGAAATCAAATTAGAAAAATAAGGGTTTCATCTGCTTACACTCATCCCTAACAAATAGGGTTTAGTTACTCGTGACAGAGATACAAAAGATAGGGATTAAAGAAGAATTACAAGAATGATTCATGAATGATTCTTGGTAAATTTGCTCCAATGGTGTTAAAAACGGCCGTCTTTAAGTTTTTATGAATGTTGATGCGCGTCGCGCGCCCTAGGTGCAAGATTTGTGCTCCAAGCGCGCCTGGACAGTGCTGAAAGGCTGGAAATGCGCCCTCAGGCGCAGGATTTGCGCTTCAGGCGCGTCCTGGCAGTGGCAAAATGCTGGAAATACGCCTCAAGCGCGGATGGCGCGCTTCAGGCACACACCATTTGTTGTCTGACGTATTTTGCATTTTACTCTTCTTTAGAATCTGAATTTGGTTCCGGTGTCTTCATGAAAGTTGTAGCTATGGATCTTAGCTTTCATGTGCAGTTGGTTTGACTCTAATTCGACATCTACAACTCTAGATATAGCTGAACTACTTCGCATAGGTCATGTTGATTTCTCACCAAAATTCAGCACTGCACTAAAACAAAGTAACAACACAAAACTACAAAAATTCTCAACTTAATTAAGCAAATTAGAACATAAACATTTCATTAATTCAAATAACTAAAATCAACTAAATATATCAAATAACTCATTAAATTAACTAATGATTAAAGATAAATAAGACTAAAATCAATAAAAATTATACATATGATGAAGAGTCATCACAACCCCAAACTTAATCTATTGCTTGTCCCCAAGCAATAATTAATTTCATATTTGGTGCAGTTAAAAGCAAACTTAAACTCAAACTCAATTCTCAAAGTTTCAGCTACTACAAAACATTCATCATACTATATGGTTGCTTACAAAAAATAACAAGGTTTGTACACCTTGGCATTCATTTATCAAATTCAACTCTCTCTTCACACAATCTCACCAAAATTTCTCTCAAGTGTTTAGAAGGGTTATGAATTTATCACTCAAATCCTAGAACATGCATGACGCTACCATAGGCTTGAAAAAATTCTAGTTAGCAATCACAATGCAACAAACACATACATTTTTGGAGTACTTTAGGGTTGTAATGGGGCTTAGGTAACGGTAGGACATTTTGGGATAGTAGGCTTTACTACTTGGAGTTAGGTATATATTTCCAAATTATTCTACTATTTTTTTCTTCACCTTTTCATTATGGAGATTCTCAAACATTGACAAAAGAACCAAGAAAATATAATTTATCAAGATATTATTTATCATTTTATTTTCTTCTTTTCTTCTTTTTTCTTTTTTCTTTTTTTTTTTTTTTTTTGTGAGAATCACCACCCCAAACTTAGAATTTGATCAAGGGGCAAGGCTCAAAGGGGCTACCAAAGGATAACATTTTCATAGGGTAGTTAGAAAGGCTCAAACGACCAAATAAAATTGCCTCAATGTATGCATAAATTACAAGTTATGCAGGTTAGAATTAGGGCAAGTTCTGAAGGGATAACACATGTCTAGATAATCACACAACAAAGAATTTAAGTGCTTTGGCTCAAAAGCTCACATCTAGGATAATAATAAAGAGTATGAACTATTTAAATCATGTCAAACATGCCACTACCAAATTTATTTAGTGTTTTTTTTATGCGAGTTAGACTTCAACAACCAAACAGTAATCAACAATGCATGAATTAGTGAAACTTATCGAATTGAGCAATGATATAAGCAAAGAAATATAGTTTAAATTTCAAAATCTCAAACACAAATAACCTCAAATAACCTCTCATATGGACTTTCCAATCTTTCAATTGAAGCCATGTTATTCTTCATGAATTCAACCAAAACGTCCGTAATGTGAAAGTCTTTGTCATCTGATTCTTTGGATAGAGTTTTAGGAGGTAGAATTTTTTCCCAATAGATCTTTTTAATATAACACTCGTCGTTTTCTGTAACTTTGAGCAAAAAATCTTCATATTCTATTAGTTCATCAAGGTCATCTGAACAATGTCCATTCTAATGTGCTTCTCCGCAAAAGTCACACCTAAGAGGCTTCCACAGAGGGATCTGAGGGTGATATTTTAAAAATGTAGAGCTTAAGATTTGCTCCTCAATCATGCGACATATACCCGATATAAGACAAGTATCACACTCTTCATATAATTATAGTAGAATATCATCATTATAATCTTCCACGCTCTACAACGAATAGATTTCACAAACAAAAAAGAGGCAAACCACTACACATGACATTAGCAGTTCAATAAATAAATAAAAATAAAATAATTTTTTTTCAAAAGAAAATAATGAAATAAAAAAATAAAATCAAAAATTTAATTGCAGAGCAAAAAATTTAAATTAAGTGAATAAATTAAATTCAATAGTGATATGGCAATCCCCGACAACGGCGCCAAAAACTTGATAGCGTTTCAGCAAGTGTACTGAATCGTTGCAAGTAATAATAAAACAGTAGTACCGAGTGTCGAACTTAATAAAAATTAATAAAAATCAAATAACTCATTAAATTAACTAATGATTAAAGACAAATAAGACTAAAATCAATAAAAATTATGCATATGAAGAGTCATCAACGCCCTAGTAGAGTATTTAGCCCAACAACCTGTAGAAGATTATCAATCAACGTAGTATGAATTCCCCGATGAAGGCATCATGACTTTATTTGAAGAGATTGAATCATCTGATAAAGAAAAATGGATTTTGGTGTTTGATGGTGCTTCTAATGCATTAGGGCATGGAATTGGAGCCATTTTAATTTCCCTAGAGAACTAGTTCACTCTATTTATAGCTAGATTGTGTTTTGATTGCACAAACAATATTGTAGAATACGAGGCATGTGTCATGGGCATTAAAGCATCTATTGAATCAAAGGTAAAAGTTCATGAGGTATCTGGAGACTCATCTTTGGTCATCCATCAAACAAAAGAAAAGTGGGAAACTTGAGATTCCAAATTTATTTTGTATGATACACATATCAAAGAATTGGTATAAAACTTCGAGCATATCACTTTTCATCATATTCCTCAAGAAGAAAACCAATTGGCTGATGTCTTGGCCACATTGTCATCAATATTCAAAATAAGCGTCGGTCATAAAAATTTACTAAAAGGATAAGCCAACATATTGCTTATCGATAGAAGAAGAGTTTGATGGCAAGCTATGGTTTTATGATATCAAATTATATGTTAAGAATAAAGAATATCCATTGGGTATTTCAGAGAACGACAAGAGGGTTTTAAGGAGGCTTTCAATGAACTTCTTCTTAAATGGTGTTGTGCTTTATAAGAGAAATCATGATATGGTTCTCCTCAAATGTGTGGATCAAGTGGAAGCAGAAAAAATTATTCGAGAGGTTCGTGAAGGATCTTTCGGAACTCATGCAAATGGGCACACAATGGCAAGAAAAATCTTAAGGGCTCGCTATTATTGGTTGACTATGAAATCTGATTGCTTTAGTTACGTAACGAAATATCAGAAATGCAAAATCTATGCTGATAAAGTACATGTACTGCCCACTTATTTGAATGTTTGACATCACCATGTCCGTTTTCAATGTGGGGAATTGATGTTATTGGACTCATTGAGCCAAAAGCTTCCAATGGTCACCGATTTATCCTGGTAGCTATTGATTATTTCACAAAATGGGTTGAAGCCGCTTCTTATGCCAATGTGACAAGAAGTGTGGTTGTCAAATTCATCAAAAGAGAATTGATTTGTCGATATGGCTATCCAAATAAGATAATCACTGACAATGCGATCAATCTAAATAATAAAATGATGAAGGAGTTGTGTGATTGTTTCAAAATTCAGCACCATAATTCTTTGCCATATCGTCCAAATATGAATGGGGTTGTAGAAGCAGAAAATAAGAATATAAATAAGATCATACAACAGATGGTGGAGACATATTAGAATTGGATTGAAATGCTTCCCTTTCCATTACATGGCTATAAAACCTTTGTTCGTACCTCAACAGGGGCAACTCCTTTCTCATTAGTGTATTGAATGGAAGTGGTACTTCCCATTGAAGTTGAAATTCCCTCTATCAGAGTTTTGTTGGAAACAAAACTAGAAGAGGCTGTAGGTTCAATCACGATTTGACCAATTAAATCTCATAGAAGAAAAAATAATGATAACTTTATATCACAACCAGATATATCAAAAAAGACTTATAAAGACATACGAGAAAAAAGTTCGTCCTCGAGAGTTTCAAGAAGGGGATTTAGTGTTAAAGAAAATATTTCCCATAAAAAAAGATTATCGTGGAAAATGGACCCTGAATTATGAAGGACCGTATGTTGTGAAAAAAGATTTTTCTGGGGGAGCTCTAATACTCACAGAAATGGATGGAGAGGACCTTCCACTTCTAGTAAGTTCAGATGCAGTCAAAAAATATTATGCTTAAAAAAATGAAATAAAAATGGGCTCGCTAGGTTGAAAACTTAAAATGGTGACTTGGGAAAAAATTAGAGAATCCCGATGGATTGGAAACATGGAAGATTGGTCCATGCAAAAGTTAGAGATAAAAAAACTCAAGCCCTTTAAACTGGGGCAACTATTATTCTTGGAAGCTGACTATTAGGATTCCTAATTTATAAGAATGACTAGCATTTGTTATGTCTCCACCTAAAGTTAAACATACTCATCCGCGCATTATAACCCCTGCCTCAATTGTTTTGCTTTCAATGTGACGAATGTACATTTTCCAATATTTCATTCGATGTTGTACATTACACTTTTTATAAACCAATCTAGTTTCATTATTGATTGTTCTAGTGTTTCAAAATGTTGTTTTATGATAATAAATGTTGGAATTTGAAATATGTGAAAATATAAATGTATTTTAAATATTTTAACACTTGAAAAATATATACACGGGAACACGTTTGATTCTCAAGATACATGAGTGTGTGAAAAATAGTAAGGAGGGTAGTCATTTTAAACAATGGATTTTTTGCTTTGCCTCGAAAATTGGGTCATTCGATAGATATGAAGAGTCATCATGTGGAAATAATATTTGTTTTTGTTCATCCATTGAATCTTGGGGAGATGAAGACCACAAGGGTCGGGGAATCAAAGAAATGAACAAAAATTGATCTATAATGCATTATACACATAAATCATGCATAATTTACTCACACTCTCATGATCCATGCATCTTCATTGACACTTTACCTATACTCAATGCATAATACCCGTATGAATCGTTCCTACCTTATCGTTCGAATTGCAAGTATCATATACTTATTCTCCCTCTTTATCTACCTTAAAGATTGGACCAATTATGTTCATGTCGATCTACGCATCGGTGAACAATTTGAAGACGATCACTTTCATTTCTGTCGGTTTATGCATCTGTAACCAATTCGAAGACGACCATATTTGTATCTATAGATCTACGCATCGGTAACCAATCCAAAGACGATCATTTTTGTAAGACCCGTAATTTTAAATTATACCGTATGTATTTTAATGGATTTTGGTGTTGAACTCAGGGGCTTTTTAGCCAAGTTATTAATATTTTCGAGTTTATATGACCAAAAAGATATTTTGATGCCTGATAAGAATTACTCGTCGATAAATAAATTAAATTAACTACGGTGAATCTTTTGCGAAGAGTTTAAATGCGTTATGGGTAAAAAGGTAATTTAATAAATATCTAAAGATTTGGAGATATTTGTTAATTATTATTAATATATATATATATATATATATATAAAGAAAAGGAAAGGAAGGAAATAGAAAGAAAAGAAAATAGAAAGGAAAGAAAAAGGAAGAAAGGAAAAGAGAAGGAGAGAAAACAGAAAATTCCATCTTCTTCCTCCCCTGCCTCGCGTGCGTTTTTCTTCCTTCCTCCATCTTCATCCATTTTCGTTCTTCCTTGTTTCCTTGAGTTCGAAATTGATAGTGGGTGATAGGACAAGGATTTCTCAACTTCACTCTTCCTCTTTGATTCGAAAACGAAGGAAAACGGTTTAGGGATTTCAAAACCGTCAAGCACAAATCTCGCCGTTTCTTCTGGATCCAAGCTTTGCTTCGTGAAAGGATAGAAGGGAAAGTTGCTCACCCCTACACTACGGTGCTCAACAAATGAACATATCAAAACAAATAAGTTAAAACCATGAATATATTAGATGTGTAGAAAAAACACAGGTGATGAGCAGAAGAAAATACGCATCAAACAAGGAATTGGAAAGATCAAAATCAAACAGAGGCACAATCAGAGAAAGCAACACAACAAGTTAAAAAAACTCTATAAATAGAGTCTCGTTTTTTTCAGAAAAGGGGGAGATCAGTAAAAAAAAAGATTTTTTAGTTTGAATATTTTGAAACATGAGATGATTGATAGAAAAATATATTAATACTCATTAGAAGAGCAAACATTACAAGAGCAATCATTACAGTGAACAAATATCCAATTTGTGTGTAAAAACAAAAAGAATAGACAGAAAGAGAAAACTCAAACCTTCATATTGTCACCATCATCGTTGGAACTGGTGCCTTTTGGAGCGGATGCACCATCCTTCCTTGGTCTCTTCTCCTTCTTGCGGCCTCAAGTCAATTTTTTTCTGCCTCTTTCTCCTTATTTCTTTGTTTTTCTTTCTCTCCAATGCTCTTTATTTGTGTTTTCTGCAAACACCAACAGCAGCCACCCTTTAGGGTTACATGATTTTTTTAACTTTTTTTGTGTTATCCTAAACTTGGTTTAACTTGGGCCCATTATAAACAAAAAAGCAAACCTATTTGTTTCATATTGCAGCTCATTTAATTCCTTTGTTTTTATGATTTCAAAATTATTTTGTTTCATAATTAAAAAAATTCATAATAAATACAAATAAATATTTTATTAACGATTAATTAGATGCGACATTTTATTAATCTTTGAGTTGTTAGGATACAAGTGGTACAACTTGATAGTTCTAAATCTTTTTATTTTATTTTATTTATTTATTTATTTTTAATAAACTAATATAAAAAAAGACTTATAAATTTATTTTAATAAATACAATGTGATTCTTTTTTTATCTTTGAGTTATTATGATACAAGTTGCGACAATTTGACGATTCTAACTCTTATCTTCATGGATAAATTAATAAATTAAAACTCATAAATAAATTAATAAATAAAAATTATTAGATGTTAACTTTAGTTAACATCTTTTAATCCATGAGTAGCAAAACACAATTTATACAAATTTATTATTCTAAAACTTATTTTTATAAATAAGTAAGTATAAAAATCAACTTTTTAAATTTGATTAGTTACATGTGATTTTTTTTTAAATCTTGGGAGTTGTTGAGACATAAGTTATACTACTTGATGGTTTTAAAACTCAATTTTATAAACCGAAAAATAATTTAAAATATTCTTAAAAACATTAATTAGATGAGACATCTTTTTGTTATTTGAGTTTTTTAGATACAAGTTGTACAACTTGATAGTTTTAAAACTCGTATTTTAATTTCTTTTTTTAAGTCAGATAAATTTATTTTCATTTCTCGTCAAAATATATTTTTTCAATATAACAAAATCCATTTTCGTTAAAAAAAAATTAACACATCAACATTTTCTACCTAATAACTATGTAACTTTGATTTCTCTATCGCACCGAGAGATACATAGGAGCAAGATGGCATTCTTGTTAAGTGCATTAATAAATTTTATTTTATTTTCGTTTTTATTTCTTAAGCACACATTTATTCCAAAACGGTATTTTAAAAAATAATAATAATTGTTATTCATATTTAATTATAAGGAGAAATAAATGTACTTAAATTAATATAATTTTGCACAATTAATTATAGTTTCAAAGACCCTTAATACATTCCTTATGCATAATCGACTCCCAAACTCAAAATTTAGTTTCAAAGATCCTTTTTTTTTCTTCTATTTTTAAAAGTTTCCCAATATTTTCTCTATTTTAAAATAAATTTTGGTGGCGACTCTATCGAATTCGAGAAAAGCTCGAAATTTTAGGCCGCGACATTAATCCTTGTGGCGTTCTTTTTGGCTTATCAATTCGTAGATTGTGGCGCCATTTTGTTCTTGAATCGTTTGCTGAATAATAATTTTGAATTTCCTTTACATCAAACCCTAATACTTAAAATCTATCAAATTTCGTAGTTAGTAATTTTCAATGATTCGACAGCCTAACTTACATTTCATAACATCATCTTTTACCTAATTTTGAAATTGTCCAATTCAAAATTTCGTAACTCTATTTATGGTGTTCGCCAACAATACACGATTTTAACTCAAATATATAAATATATAAGTTTCCAAACTAAACCATAAAATAATCATGAAAAATACTTAAATATATAAATATATAAGTTTCCAACCTAAACCATAAAATAATCATGAAAAATACGATTATGTCATAACCTCCAATATCATTATAGAATGTCAAATGTTTTGTAACATCCTGCTGCACCAAGTCCTGACTGTACCCACTCAAGCAATAACTAGTGGGTCCGTCCTGTACACACAAACCATTAAACAAAGTGTTTAAAGTAAAAATAAAAGCTGCTGATTTTATTTCTCTAAACACATTTTTATATTCCATAATTTCTCACTAAACATATTTTGAGTCAGAAAGAAATTTCTCAATTAAAAAACGTGGCAGGTGGTTACTGACGAGAACTATTTATAGTATATTATGCTCATTCCTCAATAAAATAAATCTCACTAAAAAAACGTGGCAGTTGTTTTCTGATAGTAGTCACTAACTAGAAGTAACCGTTTTAAATCCAAAGCTCTCTAATAGTACTAGCCTATTTAAATATCACATGGAAATGGGATTCAACATGAAATTTTGTAGTTATAGGTGAGTTTTTTATCACCTCGTTCAAAAAAAATCACTTGGGACCAATTAAAAAACCCATCGATCACATAATTTTACTTTCTGAAAAAATTATAAGATTTAATTTAGCTTAAAAAATCAAAGTAATTTTCATTCCTTAAAAAAAATGAAAACAAATTAACTCTTATCTAAATCACCATTAGAAAATTGATTTTAAAAAAAAATTAAATCTCTGATAATAATTAAAAAGGACATTTCTGCAATTGTTCCTATTAATTCATGTATTTTTTCTAATTCAGTGTATCTTAATTGATTTATTCATATGTGTTGTTTTATTTATTTGATTCTCTTAAATGAAATTTGTACTCTTGGATTTGAAAGTTGAGATTATATTTAAGGACGTGCATGCTTTCATATATTAAATATATAAGCTGTCACAATTTGACTATATGATTTTCATAATAGTAATAACTCGTCGCTATATATATAATTCAAGATACCCTTTACCTTAAACATATCACCAAAACACTTCTTCAAGTGCAAAACTAGAGTAGTAGCCAAGATTACTAACATTCTATCCCAAACCTTCAGCATGATGATTATGAAGTACTTATCTCCAATTTACACTAATCTAAAATTTGTATTAGATTTTCTTGTATACCATCCCTTCCATAATTCTCAGTTTCCAATAATCGGAGAAGATTACTACAATATATGCAATTATGAGCCAATCCCTGGTTCAAAGGAAGATGTAGATTGTGCAGTGTGTCTCTGCAAAATAAAAGAAGGAGAAGAGATTAGAGTATTGAGATGTGAACATATGTATCACAGAACCTGTTTGGATAAATGGATTAGTTTTAAGAAAGACACTTGTCCTCTTTGCAGAGAATCATTTAGACCAAGAAGAGCCACCACTGAGCTTGGAGCTGAAGTTATATTATTTAATTTTTGTGCCATCCGTACAGATGGAGATCGTGATGATTGGTGGCTACGTTGAGTAATTTCCATGGCTTTGTATACCACATATCATGATATGTTTGTCATATCAAGTTATGTGATAAATTAATTTGTTGAGTAAATATCAATTATGCATCAAATTATTGTTTGTCACATCCGTTTATCAATCCAACTTTAGCGTTGAGTAAATATAAACTTGAAATCATTGGGATTGATGATAAATGATAGACTTTAACACTATCAAACAATATCTATAACAGGATATCTATAAACAAAGATGTGTTGGATCTACAACAAAATATCTTAAGTAATGTGAGTGATATAGACATAACTATCATAACAACTAAGTGTTCAATTAAGAAGTTTTGATAAAAGGCAATGAAGTACACATGGTTCCAATAAATGTTAAAATTGGATTACAAATTTTCTCATGATTTGGTGGGTTTTTTTTATTCAAATAACCCATATTTGAAAAGAAAAAAAAACACTAAAATACTCCCTTTTAAAAACAATACACCAAAATGTCTTTTTTTTTTTTTTTTTAAGTTATAAATCGTCATTTGGAACGACGACTTCTTAAAGAAGCCCAAGTTTCAAATGACGACTTCTAACATGATTTTTTTTAAACAGAAAAAAATATCAATTGGGAAAATCGCCATTTGGAACTTAGGCTTCCTTAGAAAATCGCAATTCCAAATGGCGACTTATAATTTAAAAAAAAGGCATTTTAGTGTATTGTTTTTAAAAGGGAGTAGTTGGGTATTTTTTTTTCAAACGAGGGGTATTGATAAAAAATTCCCTGATTTAATAGTAATAATGAAATATTAGATACAATTATTATGTATAATATCAAATAATATATTAACGAGCATGTCATAAAAATATATTTTTAAGAGAAATATATAGCAAAAAAATAAAAAGGAACCCTAGCCGCCAACTATTGCAGACATCTGTCGTCATCCAATTCCATCGGTCAGATTTTAAGTGATTATTTATCTTATTTTATGATTTGATTTATCTTTAACTATATATCTTAGTTGCAAAATTAATCGTGAGAATGATAATAATGTAAATTGGTGAGGTTTAGTTTGAGATGTTAATTTATATAATAAATTTGTTTGTGTCATTGTATTAACATTAATGTCATTTTCGTTCTCCCTAGGGTTATTCTAGTCCATTTAAGATTTTTAATCAATCCTGTGCATCCAATAACTTCGTTTTTGTCTTTGGATTAACATTTAGGTCATTTTTGTCCTCCTAGGGTTATTCTAGTTCATTAAGGGTTTTTAACCAATCTTGTGCATCCAATAAGTTCGTTGTGTCATTGGATTAACAACCAACTCATTTTTGTCCTCCCTAGGTTGATGGTACTCCATTTAGGGGTTTCCACAATCCTTGTGCATCCAATAAGTTTATTTTTGTCATTGGATTAACATTAAGGTCAATATCGTCCTCGCTAGGGTTATTCTAGTCCATTTAGGGTTTTTAACCAATCTTGTGCATCTAATAAGTTCGTTTGTGTCATTGGATTATTAATATTTAGGTCTTTTTTGTCCTGGCTTGGGTTATTCTAGTCATTTTAGGGTTCTTAACAAATCCTGTGTTTCTAATAAGTGTGTTTATATCATTGGAGTAATATTTAGGTCATTTTGGTCCTCCCTAGGGTTATACTAGTCCTTTTAATGTATTTAACCAATCTTGTGCCTCCAATAAGTGTGTTTGTGTATTTGGATTAACATTTTTGTCATTTTTGTCTTCCCTAGATTTATTCTAGTACATTTAGGGTTTTTAACCAATCTTGTGCATCCAATAATGGTGTTTGTGTCAATGGATTATTATTTAGGTCACTTCAGTCCTTCATAGTGTTATTTTACTCCATTTAGGGTTGTTAACAAAACTTGTGCATTCAATAAGTTCGTTTGTGTCATTGAAGTCACATTTACGTCATTTTGGCCCTAGGGTTATAATAGTCAATTTATGAATTTTAACGAATCTTGTGAAACCAATAAGTTTGTTTGTTTGATTGGATTAATATTTAGGTCATTTTTGTCCTCTCTAGGGTTATTCTAGTGCATTTAGTGGTTTTAAATAATCTTGTGCATCCAATAAATTTGGTTGTTTTAGTGGATAATATTTTGGTCATTTTTGTCCTCCCAAAGGTTATTCTAGTCCATTTAGGGTTTTTAACCAATCATGTGCATCCAATAAGTGTGTTTGTGTCATTGGATTCAATTTTAGGTCATTTTCATCCTCCCTAGGGTTATTCTTGCACATTTTGGGTTTTTCACTAATCTTGTGCTTCCAATAAGTTTGTTTTTTCATTGTATTAACATTTAGTTTATTTTCGTCCTTCGAAGAGTTATTCTAGTCCATTTAAGGTATGTAACCAATCATGTGCATCGAATAAGTGAGTTTGTGTTATTGGATTAAAATTTTGGTCATTATCGTCCTCCCTAGGGTTATTCTTGGAAACTTAAGGTTTTAACCAATCTTGTGCTTCCAATAAGTTTGTTTGTCTCATTGGATTAACATTTAACTACAGTTGCCCCTATTTAATTATATTTTACTTGAAAAATAAGAAAATATGAATAAAGATGATATTCATTTTTATGTTATCAGGGAAACGATAAGTAAATATAAGGACCTAAATTTTGTCCAATAGCAAACGCATGTGTTAAAGTGCCCTTGAAATGTTAAAGTGGGAATTATACAAATTTTTTTATGATGTGCAAAATAATCGCCTTCAAATTAATTACTTATGCGTAAATCAATAAAAATAAATATGATCATCTTCGAATTGGTTACCGATTCGTAGATGGACATAAATAAAAATGATCGTCTTTAGATTGGTTACTGATGCGTAGATCAATAGAAATGAAGGTGATAATCTTCAAATTGATTACCGATGCGTAGATCTATAGAAATTAAAAATGATCGTCTTTAGATTGGTTACCAATTCTTAGATCTATAGAAACAAAAATGATCCTCTTCAGATTGATTACCGATGCGTAGATCTATAGGAACAAAAATGACTGTCTTTGGATTGGTTACCGATGTGTAGATCTAAAGATACAAAAATGATCGTCTTCGAATTGGTTTTAGATGCGTAAATCGACAAAAATGAAAGTGATCGTCTTCAAATTGTTTACCGATGCATAGATCGACATGAACGTAATTGGTCCAATCTTTAAGGTAGATAAAGAGGGAGAATAAGTATATGATACTTGTCATTCGAACGATAAGGTATGAACGTTCATACGTGTGTTATGCATTGAGTATAGGTAAAGTGTCAATGAAGATACATGGATTATGTGAGTATGAGTAAATTATGCATGATTTATGTAGGTAATGCATTATAGATCAATTTTTGTTCGTTTCTTTGATTCCCCGATCCTTGTGGTCTTCTTCGCCCCAAGATTTAATGGATGAACAAAGACAAATATTGTTTCCACATGATGACTTTTCATATCTATTGAATGACTGTATTTTCGAGGCAAAGAAAAAAATCCATTGTTTAAAATGACTACCCTCCTTACTATTTTTCACACACTCACGTATCTTGAGAATCAAACGTGTTTCCATGTATATATTTTTCAAGTGTCAAAATATTGAAAATACTTTTATATTTTCACATATTTCAAATTCCAACATTTATTATCATAAAACAACATTTTGAAACACTAGAACAATCAATAATGAAACTGGATTGGTTTATAAAAAGTGTAATGTACCACATCAAATGAAATATTGGAAAATGTACATTCGTTACATTGAAAGCACAACAATTGAGGCAGGGTTATAATGCGCGGATGAGTATGTTTAACTTTAGTTAGAGACATAATAAACGCTAGTCATTCTTATAATTTAGGAATCCTAATAGTCAGCTTCCAAGAATAATAATTGCCCCAGTTTAAAGGGCTTGAGTTTTTTCATCCCTAACTTTTGCATGGACCGCTCTTCCTTGTTTCCAATACATCGGGAGTCTCTAATTTTTGCCTAAGTCGCCGTTTTAGGTTTTCAACCTAGCGAGCCCATTTTTTTATCATCGTTTTTTTTAAGCATAATATTTTTTGACTGCATCTGAATTTACCAGAAGTGGAAGGTCCTCTCCATCCATTTTTGAGAGTATTAGAGCTCCCCCAGAAAAATCTTTCTCACAACATACGGTCCTTTGTAATTTGGAGTCCATTTTCCACGATAATCTTTTTTTATGAGAAATATTTTCTTTAACACCAAGTCCCCTTCTTGAAACTCTCGAGGACGAACTTTTTTCTCGTATGTCTTTATAAGTCTTTTTTTATATATCTAGCCGTGACATAAAGCTATCATTCTTTTTTATTCTATGAGATTTAATTGGTCAAATCGTGATTGAACCCACTCAGCCTCTTCTAGTTTTGTTTCCATCAAAACTCTGATCGAGGGAATTTCAACTTCAATGGGAAGTACCGCTTCCATTCAATACACTAATGAGAAAGGAGTTGCCCCTGTTGAGGTACGAACAAAGGTTCTATAGCCATGTAATGGAAAGGGAAGCATTTTGTGCCAATTCTAATATGTCTCCACCATCTGTTATATGATCTTATTTATATTCTTATTTCCTGCTTCTACAACCCCATTCATTTTTGGACGATATGGTGAAGAATTATGGTGCTCAATTTTGAAACTATCACACAACTCCTTCATCATTTTATTATTCAGATTGGTCGCATTGTCAGTGATTATCTTATTTGGATAACCATATCGAAAAATCAATTCTCTTTTGATGAATTTGACAACCACACTTCTCATCACATTGGCATAAGAAGCGGCTTCAACCCATTTTGTGAAATAATCAATAGCTACCAAGATAAATCAGTGACCATTGGAAGCTTTTGGCTCAATGAGTCCAATAACATCCATTCCCCACATTGAAAACGGTCATGGTGATGTCAAACATTCAAAGAGGTGGGCGGTACATGTACTTTATCAGTATAGATTTTACATTTATGACATTTCATTACGTAACTAAAGCAATCAGATTCCGTAGTCAACCAATAACAGCGAGCCCTTAAGATTTTTTTGCTTCCACTTGATCCACACATATGAGGAGAACCATATCATGATTTCTCTTATAAAGCACATCACCATTTAAGAAGAAGTTCATTGAGAGCCTCCTTAAAACCCTCTTTTCGTTCTCCGAAATACCCAATGGATATTCTTTATTTTTAACATATAATTTGATGTCATAAAACCATAGCTTGCCATCAGACTCTTCTTCTATCGATAAGCAATATGTTGCCTTATCCTTTTATTAAATTTTTATGACCGACACATCCTGACCCATACTTATTTTGAATATTGATGACAATGTGGCCAAGGCATCAACCAATTGGTTTTCTTATCGACGAATATGGTGAAAAGTGATATGCTCGAAGTTTTCTACCAATTTTGATATGTGTATCATACAAAATCAATTTGGAATCTCGAGTTTCCCACTCTTCTTTTGTTTGATGGACGACCAAAGATGAGTCTCCATATACCTCATGATCTTTTACCTTTGATTCAATGGATTCTTTAATGCCCATGACACATGCCTCGTATTCTGCAATATTGTTTGTGCAATAAAAACACAATCTAGCTATAAATGGAGTGAAACTAGTTCTCTAGGAAAATTAAAATGGCTCCAATTCCATGCCCTAATGCATTAGAAGCACCATCAAACACCAAAATCCATTTTTCTTTATCAGATGATTCGGTCTCTTCAAATAAAGTCATGATACTTTCATCGACGAATTCATACTACATTGATTGATAATCTTCTACAAGTTGTTGGGCTAAATACTCTACTAGGGCCCTTCCTTCCATAGCTTTTAGTGTAACATACACCAAATCATATTTTGACAACCACATCTACAAAAGGGCAATCCTTCCAGTAAGATCAGATTTCTCAAAGATGTATTTAACTGGGTCCCTTTCAGACACCAACCAAGTTGTATGACATAACATATATTGCCTCAACAGACGAGCAGCCCATGCTAATGCGCAACATGTTCATTCAAGTAGTGAATACCTTTGTTTCACAGCTGGTGAACATTTTGCTCAAATAATAAGTATCATGTTCTTTCTTACCAGATTCATCATGTTGCCCTAGTACACAACCCATTGACTCGTCAAGTACTGCTTAATCTTTTTGAAAGCTTTTTGACAAGTCTCCTTCCATTCAACCTTTTGGTCTTTGTGCAACAACTTGAAAATGGGCTCGCATGTAGCGGTGAGATGCGGTAGAAACCTGACAATGTAATTCAATCTACCCAGAAAGCCATAAACTACTTTTTCTGTGCATGGAACGAGCATTTCTTGTATTGCTCTTACTTTATCTAGGTCCACTTCTATCCCTTTTTGACTAACGATAAACCCAAGTAACTTGCCTGATCTTACACCAAAAGTGCATTTAACATGGTTTAAACGGAGTTTAAACTTCCTTAGTCGCACAAAAAACTTTTGAAGCTTAACAACATGGTCTTCTTCGGTCCGAGATTTTGCAATCATATCGTCTACGTAAACCTCTATTTCCTCATGCATCATTTCATGAAACAAAGTTACCATTGCTCTTTGATAGGTTGCCCCAACGTTCTTCAATCCAAATGGCATGACTTTATAACAGAAAGTCCCCCATTGTGTGATTAATGTAGTTTTCTCCATATCTTCGGGAGCCATCTTGATTTGATTATACCCTAAGAAACCATCCATGAATGAGAAAAGAGAATATTGAGCAGTGCTATCTACTAGGACATCAACGTCAGGCAAATGAAAATCGTCTTTTGGACTAGCTTTATTTAAATCCCGATAATCAACACACATTTGAACCTTTCCATCTTTCTTTGGAACTGAGACTATATTAGCAACCCATTGAGAGGATATTTTGCTACTGCTAAGAAACCAACATCAAATTGCTTATTAACATCTTCTCTAATTTTAAGTGACATATCAAGCCTCATCATCCTCAATTTTTGCTTAATTGTAGCACATTCAGGTTTGAGTGCAGCTTATGTTTTACTATGTTAGTATCTAACCCAAACATATCTTGATATGACCATGCAAAGACATGCACATAATCAAATAAGAGTTTAACAAGCTTTTCTCATTCACTTTCTTTCATAGACATACCAATTTTAAGTTCTTTCTTATCATGTTCAGTCCCTAATTTTATCACCTCAATAAGTTCTTGATAGGGTTGGATTATTTTAGTTTCTTATTTCAATTAAGCTTTCTAGTTTTGGGGGAGGCTCACAATCATCTTCTCATTACTCATCAGCATGATTAATTGGGCGTTCAAAATTACAAGAAGGGTTTATAGCATTGTTATTGTCAACATGTTCATTTTCATATTTGGATTGTTTAAATTAAGAGGAAAAGGAAAAAAAGAAAATATGAATAAATATTGATAAAAAAAAGAGAAAAACAAAAATAACTGGAGAATTCAAAAATGCATTTATTGATAATAAGTACGGAATTGAAATACATGCGCCCTATTAGTTATCCTTATAACCTGGGCATAACAAAAGGAGTTAAAATACATAATTACTTTGAACGTGAATTACCAACACGGGAAACTCGATGATCTTCCAAATATTGAGATTGGTGTTTGGAGAACATGGGTACACGAATTTGAGGGTATCATCATCAACATGATCCTCTTCCACAACAGCCACTTGATCAGCATATATTATTCTGAGGCTTTGAAAGGTTTGATGAATGTCACAAATAGGGATCTTTTGTGAATTTGGTACTGGATTTTCCCAATGAGCTAGCTTACTTTCCCGTTTTTCTTTTACAACGTTCTGTTGATCAGCATTAGTAGGTACATATCCCAACCCATACTTATCCTTCTTTTCAGGTATTTCCATCAATTTCCCGAATTTAACGAAACCTTCTCCTTCTATCGATAAGCAATGTGTTGGTACATCCTTACCGACGCTTATTTTGAACATTGATGACAGTGTGGTCAGGGAACCAGTCGATTGGTTTTCTCCTCAGGAATATTGAGAAAAGTGATATGCTCGAAGTTTTCTAGCAATTCTTTGATATGTGTATGATACAAAATCAATTTGGAATCTCGAGATTCCCACTCTTCTTTTGTTTGATGGATGACCAAATATGAGTCTCCATATACCTCAAGAACTTTTACATTTAATTCAATGGATGCTTTAATACCCATGACACATGCCTCGTATTTTGCAATATTGTTTGTGCAATCAAAACACAATCAAGCCTTAAATGGACTGAACTGGTTCTCTGGGAAAGTCAAAATGGCTCCAATTCCATGCCCTAATGCATTAGAAGCACCATCAAACACCAAAGTCCATTCATCTTAATTAGATGATTCGGTCTCTTCAAATAAAGTGAAGATACCCTCATCAAGGAATTCATACTGCATTGATTGATAATTTTCTACAGGTTGTTGGGCTAAATACTTTGCCAGGGCGCTTCCTTTGATAGCTTTTTCCGTAACACACACTAAATCGTATTATAATATCAACATTTGCGAACGGGAAACCCTTCCACTAAGAGCAGGTTTCTCAAAGATGTATTTAACTGGGACCATTTTAGACACCAAGCAAGTTGTATGACAAAACATATATTGCCTTAATCGACGAGCAGCCCATGCTATTGTGCAACATGTTCGTTTAAGCAATGAATACCTTGTTTCACAACAGTGGTTAAAAAACCTATAAGGACTATAATATCACTAGGGAGGACGAAAATGACCTAAATAGTAGTCCAATGACACAAATGAACTTATTGGATGCACAAGATTTTCTAAAAACTCTAAAATGATTACAATACCTCTAGGGAGGATAAAAATGATCTAAACATTAATTCAATAACACAAACGAACTTATTGGATGGACAAGATTGGTTAACAACCCTAAATGGACTAGAATAACCCTAAGGAGGACGAAGATGACCTAAATGTTAATCCAATGACACAAATGAACTTATTAGTTGCACAAGATTGGTTAAAAACCATAAATGGAGTAGAATAACCTTTGGGAGGACAAAAATGACCTAAACATTAATCCAATCACATAAACAAACTTTTTGGATGCACAAGATTGGTTAAAAACCTTAAACGGGCTAGAATAACCGTAGGATGGCAAAAATGACCCAAATGTTAATCCAATGACACAAACGAACTTATTGGATGAATAAGATTGGTTTAAAAACCCTAAACGGACTAGATTAACTCCAAGGGCAGACGAAACTGACCGAAATGTTAATCCAATGACAAAATCAAAATTATTGGATGTACATGACCTAAATTTGAATCCAATGACACAAACACACTTATTGGATGCACATGATTGGTTAAAAACCCTAAATGGACTAGAATAACCCTTGGGAGGAAAAAAATAACAAAATTTTATTCCAATGAAACAACATAACTTATTTGATGCACAAGATTATTTGAAAACCCTAAATGCACTAGAATAACCTTAGGGAGAACAAAAAATGACTTAAATATTAATCAAATCACACAAACCAACTTATTGGATGCACAAAATTGGTTAAAAAATCCTAAATAGAGTAGAACAACTCTAAGGAGGACTAATATGACGTAAATGATAATCCAATGACATAAACGAAGTTATTGGAAGAACAAGATTGGATAAAAACCCTAAAAGGACCAAAATAACCCTTGGTTAAAAATCATAAATGTTAATTCAATGACACAAACAAAATTATTGGATGCACCAAATTGGTTTAAAACCCTAAATGGACTAGATTAACCCTAAGGAAGAATAAAATGACCTACTGATCATCCAATGATACAAAAACAATTGTTGAATGCACAAGATTGTATAAAAACCCTAAAAGCACTAGAATAACCCTAGGGAGGACGAATAAGAACTAAATGTAAATCCAACGACACAAACACAATTATTGAATACACAAGATAGTGACCTAAATGATCTAAATCTAAATTTAATGACACAAACAAACTTATTGGATGCAAAAGATTGGTTAAATACATTAAAAGGACTAGAATAACCCTATGGAGGACGAAAGTGACCTAAATGTTACTCCAATGACACAAAAAAACTTATTGGATGTTTAAGATTGATTAAATATCCAAAATGGTGTCGATTTTTTCCTAGACTATGCATACACCAAAGGAAAACCTCGTGGAAAAGAGATTTCGTGTCCATGTGCTGAATGTTACAAAACCAATTGGTTCACAAGGAAGTTAGTACGAAATCATTTAATAGCATTAGGATTTCAAAAAGGATATGCTTTTTGGGTTCGTCATGGTGAAGAGATAAGAAAACCCATTGATCTTAATGATGATCATGTGAATGATGAAGATGATTAAATTGATGAACTACTTTTTGAAAGATTTAGAGATGTTATACAAGAAGAATGTGAATTTAATGAAGGCCTCAACGAAGATGCAAAATTTTTATAATCTAGTCGAAGAAGCTAAACAAGAGTTATATCCGGGTTGCAAAAACTTCTCAAAATTGTCGTTCACAATTCGGCTATATTTATTGAAGTGTTTGTATGGTTGGAGCAATGAATCATTTAATGCTCTCTTAGAATTGTTGAAAGAAGCTATGCCTTCACTGAACATCCCCGATACATTCAATAAAACTAAAGGCATGATAAAGGACTTAGGGCTGGATTGCATGGCCCTAATGATTGCATGATCTATTGGAAAAATTATGAGAATGAAACATCTTGCCATGTTTGCGGTGCTCCACGTTGGAAGGAAACTGCCGAAGGAAACCATCAAGTTGGAAAAAATCATGAATCTTATAAAGTTTCAGCTAAAATATCATGAATCAAAATTTAAAAATATCATGAATCTTAAAAAATTATATCATGAATCAAAATCATGAATCAAAATTATATCATGAATCAAAATTATATCATGAATCTTAAAAATTTATATCATGAATCTTATAAAGTTTCAGCTAAGACATTTTCCCTTGATTCCTAGACTTCAAAGGTTGTTTA
Organism: Cicer judaicum; assembly: GCA_037974835.1. Lineage (NCBI taxonomy): Eukaryota > Viridiplantae > Streptophyta > Magnoliopsida > Fabales > Fabaceae > Cicer > Cicer judaicum. Next base: position 8,602,832 of record JBBPBS010000361.1, read on the forward strand.
TGTGTTCAAAGACGGCTAGCTCATTAAGGTGGCATGAAGAAGAGCGTTCGAAAGATGGGATGTTGAGGCATCCTGCAGATGGGGAAGCATGGAAAGAATTTGATAAACGCCATCCAGACTTTGCTTTAGACTCACGTAAATAAGACTTGGATTATCTAGCGACGGATTTAATCCCTTTAGAACTATGAATGTTTCTCATAGTACCTGTCTTGTGATATTAATACCATATAACTTTACACCTTGGTGTTGCATGAAGGCTGAGTCTTCTATGTTGTCTTTATTAATACTTGGACCACAATCGCCAGGGAATAATATTGATGTGTACCTTCAACCATTGATTGAAGAGCTAAAGGTGTTATCGGATTTGGGAGTAGAAACATATGATGCATCACTAAAGCAAACATTCCAAATGCGAGCAAGTCTCTTGTGGACTATTAGTGACTTTCCTGGGTATACTATGTTAAGTGGGTGGAGTACAAAAGGGAAACTTGTATGTCCTGGTTGTAATTATAACACTAATTCGACATATTTGAAGTATAGTCGAAAGATGTGTTATATGGGTCATCGTGCTTTGTTGCCTATGGATCATAAATATAGATCAAATGCAAGGGATTTCAATAGAAGAACAGAAAATAGGCCACCACCAGAATTGTTAAAAGGGGAAGATATCTTTGATTTGTTAGAAGGCTTTAACAATGCATTTGGTAAGATGCAAAAGAAATGTAATGATGGTCCATGGAAGAAAAAATCTATTTTTTTTGAGTTGCCATATTGGAAGCACAATATTTTACCCCATAATCTTGATGTTATGCACATAGAGAAAAACATATTTGATAATATAATTGGAACTTTGTTGGATATCTCAGGAAAGACAAAAGATCATGAAAAAGCTCGTTTAGATTTACAAGACATGGGCATTAGAAAGAAACTTCACCCTAAAGAGGTAGATCAAGGTAAAAAGATAGTGTTTGCAAAAGCATGTTTTTCCATGACTGCAAAGGAAAAGACTACTTTTTGTTCTATACTAAAAAAAGAAAAAATACCTGATGGATGTGCTTCAAACATTTCAAAATGTGTTCAACTTGCTAAAAGAAAAGTTAGTGGATATAAGAGTCATGATAATTTCATGTTGCATTACTTGCTTCAAGTAGTTGTGAGAAGTGCAATGTCTAACCAGGTTGCTCACCCTTTAATTCATCTTTGTTCCTTTTTTCGATGTTTATGTCAGAAGGTGATTGAGGTGGCTGATTTGGACATTTTGCAAACTGAGATTGTAGAAACACTTTTCCAATTGGAGACAATTTTTCCCCCGAGTTTCTTTGATATAATGGTTCATTTGCCAATACATTTCGTGAATGAGGTAAGATTGGGAGGACCTATTAAATTTCGGTTGATGTACTTTACAGAAAGATATTTAGGAAAGTTGAAGAGTTATGTTCATAATAAAAGTCGTCTTGAGGGTTCTATTGTTGAGGGTTACTTGGTTGAAGAGTGCTTGACATTTTTCTCACGATACTTGCATAGTGGTGTGGAGACAAGGTTTAGTAGAATGACAAGGAATAGTGATACATGTGATCTTGGTCATCCTATTGGGGGAAATAATAAAGGTGAAGGAATTTATTTGGATTGCAAGTCTAGGAGTCAGGCACATCGTTACATTTTATTCAATTGTGACGATGTCCGATGTTTTATAAGGTAAATAAATATGCTTGTATTTGTAGGTTTTTAACGCATTAAAGAATTGTTTTACAATTACTATAACAATGTACTTTTATTTGTAGTGAGGATGAAAATGAAGATGTAAATGTGAATAAAAGAAAAAGGTGGAGCAAAGGAAAAAGTCAAGGGTTAGATTTTGTCGAATGGTATAAGAAGCGTGCCTTGTTAAGCGATGTATCTGACAAACTTAAGAAGCTATCAAGAGGACCAAATGAAATTGCAAGACATTTTTCTGGCTATGTAATTAATGGATACAGGTGTGACACTAATGGCAGTAACTGAAAGTTTTGCAAGTACCAAAGATGAGAATCCAATAGTGCAATCAATAGCTTGCTACGGATCAATTACTGAAATAGTTGAGGTTGATTATTATGGTATGTTGAAGTTTGTGTTATTTAGATGTGATTGGTTTGAAGTTGAAGAAGGCAAGTTTGGCTTGACTTGTGTTTATTTTAACAAGAGATGCTACATGGATGATCCTTTTGTATTGGCATCTCAAGTCCACCAATGCTTCTACATTCAAGATCCTTCTAATCCAAATAGACATTATGTTATGAAGTCTATTCCTAGTGAATTTTTTAACTTGAACAAACAATCAAATTCAAATGGCCAACAACCATATCAATGTGATCCGTCTGACCATCCAATTAATCTTGCTGCAAACGATGAGACTCGTGAAGTTGAATTTGTTGGGAATGATATTCCACCAATGATTATTGTTAATTCTTTACGTGGGTCGGATGAAAAAGAATCTGATGACGATTCTAGTTTTGATGAGACTCTTTTGGACTATTTTATTATTCATTAATTTTTATTTACTTATAATGAATGTTGTTTTGGACAGCTTGTTACAATTATTTGAACTTTTGTTTATTTACTTATAATAAACGTCTTTTGACACTTCCTATTATCCTTGTTACAATTATTTGGATTGTTGTATTTAGGATTACTTGTTACTTATTTGAACTACCTGTTAAGATCTGGACTGCTGTTTGTATGAATGCTTGTTATTTAGGACTGCTTGTTATTTGGACTGCTGCTATATTTAGGACTGCTTTTTCTTTGGTTTGCTGCTATATTTAGGACTACTTCTTATTTGGACTGTTGCTATATTTAGGACTGCTATATTTGGACTGCTATATTTTGGACTGCTACTATATTTACTTGTTAGTGCTGCTGCTATATACTTGATGCATTTAGCATTGCAGCTATATACCTGTTATTTGGACTGCTATATTTAGGATTGCTGCTATATACTTGTTATTTAGGACTGCTATATAGTTTATATTTAGGACTATTGTTATATACTTGTTATTTGGACAGTTATATTTTAGACTGTTGCTATATTTAGGACTGCTTTTGCTTTGGTCTATTGCTATATTTAGGACTGCTATATTTGGACTGCTATATTTTCCTACAATCAAACAGAAGAAGCAGTCCAAAACTTTTAGGACTGTTGTTTCTTAGTTACTTATTTGGACTGCTTGTTACTTTTAGGACTGTTGTTACTATTTGGACTGCAATTTTTAGGACTGTTTGTTACTCATTTTGGACTTTGAATAATAATTCTCGATGTTATTTCTTTTGTTTGATTGCAGGAAAATGAACAAAGGGAATGGTTTTCGGCTTCATATTCAAGCTAAGTCCAGAAATGACTTAATGCGGCAATATAGAGTCAATTTATAAAATGCTAAATCTATGAAAGAAAGCAATCAAAAGCTAGACCAATCGAAGCAATCATTGGAAGCTGGGAATTCAATTCAAACACAACATAAAAAGCCAAACCAAAAGGTTGTTGCAGTCCAACCAATTCTTGAACCATCTAAGAAAATTGTTAAGAAGAACAAAGGGGTTGGTCAAAATAATAATATCAAGAGATAACTTTGGTCTACAAAGGCTCCTTGTCTTCAAGGTTTAATAGAATCCCAAGTCTCTAAGAAAACTGATGAGTAAAACAAAACACTTTCTCAAAATAATAATCTTCAGAAGCATTAAAATTCAACAATGGCTACTCAAGGTTCAATAGAATCAAAAGTCTCTAAGAAAATTGAGGAAAAAAACAAAGGACTCCATCAAAACAATAACCTTAAGAGGCAAGTCAGCTCTACCATGGGAAATCAAGTTCAAGGATCACCAGTACATCAACAAGCCTATAAGAACAAAAAAAATATTCCAAAATGTCCACCTATGTCACTTACCAAATATCTAAATAAGAATAAGGAAAACATGGAGTAGACGATTTAGGACATGAAGATATAGAAGAAAATGAAATGGAGGAGGGTATCAACTACGAAAGTGAGGAAAGTGAGGGAACCAATGGTATATATGTTTTTGTTGATTACATATTGGATATAAAAATGTGCAATTTATTTTTTATTTTTTTAATTACTATTATGTGGTTTATTGTCAGGATTAATAAAAAAACGAGGAAAGACTATATGTCGGAAAATTCATTCACGAGAAGTTCAGATTTGTGTCCTCTCAATTTCAATAACTGGAAGGCTTGGGGATTAGGACTTGGAAGGATCTAAATATAGATCTTGTGTGGGATTATCTAAATGTACTTACTTTTTAATTTGAATGTATGGGTTAGCTTACTTTTATAAATACAGATTTTAATATGTTTCTTTTATTTTTACAGCAAAAATACATCATTCCAAAGAAAGGAAGGAAAAATGTATTTTCTATTTTAAAAGATGCTTGGAGAAGATACAGATGTTTTCTTAAAAAGGAGCATTTTAGTAAGTACAAAACCACACGCGAGCAGTTAAAAAATTGTCCTCATGAGGTACCAGAAGAAGAATTTAAGAACTTATTGGAATATTGGAAGGAAGACCACAGTCAAGTAAGATATAATTACATGTTATATATAGTTGTTGTCACACATTTGTAATTTTATAAAAAAATTGTGAATGAATATAGGAAATCAGTCATCAAAATGCTCAAAATATAGCTCAGCTGAAATACAGACACCGCATGAGGAATAAAGGCTTTGCAGTTATAAGGAAAAAATGGTATTCTTTTTTCAAACATTGTAAATGAATATTTAATTATGTTACTTAAATAAAACTCTCATATTCTTTTTTTTCTTCTTCTTGGTTTAGTTTCAAAGTAATAAAGATAAAGACCCTCCCACTCAAGCTGAAATGTTTATTGCTACTCGACAAAGTAAGAAATGAAAGGAGTTGGATCAAGAAACCAATCTTGCAATTGTAAGTTTAACATAATGTGTTATTTATTTACTATTAGTTATGTATACAATTATTCATTTAATATTATTGTTTATGCTAGACAAAGCTTCAAGACTTGATTGAAAAAGATGGACAATCATCTTTAGAAGCCTTTCAGAGTGTGTGTGGCAAAGAAAAACCTAGGAGATTTCGTCGTCATCGAAGAACTTCAACACCAACTCTCTTGAGAAGAAATGAAGAAATTGCAAAACTTAAAAGAGAACACGCTGAGGAGATAAAACAGTTTAATGATAAGCTACAAGAGATAGAGGAGAAACAACGTAAGGAAATGGAAGTGATGGAAGGAAATTTTCAACTTATTCTTAAGACAATGTTGAACTCAAACACTATAGGATAGAATATAGATGCTTTAGTAGCTTTTTTATCAACTTCAGCTGATGCTAACAGTACTCTACGTTCTTCTACATCAACACATGCTCCTAATAATAATGAAGTAACATTGAACTATATTACGGTTAGAAATATTATTGTTAGAATTATATATATAGTATTGTTAGAACTATATTACTATTATGTATATAGTATTGTTATAACTATATTACTATCATAGACTTTAATAGTTTTTCATTTACTCATGATTTTACTTGTTGAATATATTATTTTTATTTTGTAGATGAATGATGGTGATACCAATGATGAATTTCAACATTTGGAAGCACAAGATGAAGAAATAGATGTTGATACTTAAGTTTTCTTTGTGTATTTGTTTTTATAGATAAGGAAATTTATTTTTGTTATTTTGATTGTCTCCTTATCTTTAGAATATAAATTAGAGAAATTGAATCACTGCAAATACATCGTATGAATGATCAAGAGTTACAACGCTTCATCTATATGACAATAAACTTTATGAATTTATACTATTGCAAATTGTTACATTATGAATTTATTATAGTACATTACAATAATTTAGTATTAACAATTGTTATATTTTTAAATTTATTATAGAATTTCAATAATAATATTTTACTAAAATTATTTTTCTAAAATACAATAATTTAAGATATTATTTTAAAAACGGTTTTAAAGCATTGCCGTAACTTAACTGAAAAAGGAACCTACAAGAACGATTTTCATCTGGCAACATCATAAAACTGTTGTCGTTGTCAATTTGAAAAAACCGTTATGTTAGAGGTAGCTACAAGTACGGTTTTTAAAAAGCATTGTTGTTTAAAAAAAACCGTTGCGTAAGGAAAAGGCAACACCTTGGTTCCCCAAGGATAGAAAATCGTTCTCGTAGATTACGGCAACGGTGTTTTTACATTAAGCAACAGTTTTTATGCGTTGCAGTAGGGTAAAAATGTTGTAGTGAAATAGAGTCTCATTTTTTTCAGAAAAGGGGCAGATTAGTAAAAAGAAAAAAGATTTTTTAGTTTGAATGTTTTGAAACATGAGATGATTGATAGAAAAATATATTAATACTCATTAGAAGAGCAAACATTAGAGTGAACAAATATCCAATTTGTGTGTAAAAACAAAACGAATAGACAGAAAGAGAACACTCAAACCTTCATATTGTCATTGGAACCAGTGCCTTTTCGAGGGCTGCACCATCTTTCTGCCTCTTTCTCCTTGTTTCTTTGCTTTTCTTTCTCTCCAATGTTCTCTATTTGTGTTTTCTAGATCTGCAAATACCAACAGCAGCCACCCTTTAGGGTTACATGATTTTTTAAACTTTTTTGTGTTATCCTAAACTTGGTTTAACTTGGGCCCATTATAAACAAAAAAGCAAACCTATTTCTTTCATATTTCAGCCCATTTAATTTTTTTTTTTTATGATTTCAAAATCATTTTGTTTCATAAATAAAATTAAAATTTTATGATAAATACAAATAAATATTTCATTAACGATTAATTAGATGCGACATTTTATTAATCTTTGAGTTGTTAGGATACAAGTGGTAAAACTTGATAGTTCTAAATCTTTTTTATTTATTTATTTATTTATTTATAATAAACTAATATAAAAAAGACTTATAAATTTATTTTAATAAATACAACTTGATTTTTTTTTATCTTTGAGTTATTAGGATACAAGTTGCGATAATTTGGCGGTTCTAAATCTTATCTTCATAGATAAATTAATAAACTAAAACTCATAAATAAATTATTAAATAAAAATTATTAGAGGTTAAGTAAAAGATAACATATTTTAATCCAAGAGTAGAAAAACACAATTTATACAAATTTATTATTCTAAAACTTATTTTTATAAATAAGTAAGTACAAAAATCAACTTTTTAAATTTGATTAGTTACATGTGATTTTTTTTTCCTAAATCTTGGGAGTTGTTGAGACATAAGTTGTACTACTTGATGGTTTTAAAACTCAATTTTATAAACCGAAAAATAATTTAAAATATTCTTAAAAAGATTAATTAGATGAGATATATTTTTGTTTTTTGAGTTTTTGAGATACAAGTTGTACAATTTGATAGTCATAAAACTCGTATTTCAATTTTTTTTTAAGTAAGATAAATTTACTTTCTTTTCTCGTCAAAATATTTTTTTTTAAATATAACAAAACCCATTTTCGTTATAAAAATCAACACCATCATTTTTTACCTAATAACTATGTAACTTTGATTTCTCTATCGCACCGAGAGATACATAGGAGCAAGATCGCATTCTTGTTAAGTGCATTAATAAATTTTATTTTATTTTCGTTTTTTATGTCTTAAGCACACATTTATTCCAAAACCGTATTTTAAAAAATAATAATAATTGTTATTCATATTTAAAAATAATGAGAAATAAATATACTTAAGTTAATATTAATCTTGCACAATTAATTATAATTAGCTGTATTTTAACAGATGTCGTAGGGTGTTAATACATTCCCTACGCATAATAGATTCCCGAACTCAAAATTTAGTTTCAAATACCTTTTTTTTTTCTTTCTATTTTTAAAAGTTTCCCAATATTTTCTCTATTTTAAAATAAATTTTGGTGACGACTCCATTGAATTCGAGAAAAACTCAAAATTTTAGGTTGCGGCATTATTTCCGGTGGCTTTCTTTTTAGTTTATCAATCCGTAGATTGTGGCGCCATTTTGTTCTTGAATAGTTTGCTGAATAATAATTTTGAATTTTTTTTACATCAAGCCCTAATACTTAAAATCTATCAAATATCGTGATTAGTAATTTTTGATAATTTAACAGCTTAATTTGCATTTTAGAACAACATCTTTCACCTAACTTTAAAATCGTCCAATTCGAAGTTTCGTAACTCTATTTATCGTGTTCTCCATCAATACATGATATTAACTCAAACATATAAATTTTCAACCTAAATCATAAAATGAATCATGACAAGTACGATTATATTATAACCTCCAATATCATTATAGAATGTCAAATGTTTTGTAACATCCTGCTGCACCTAGTTCTGACTGTTACCCACTCAACCAATAACTAGTGGGTCCGTCCTTTACGCACAAACCATTAAACAAAGTGTTTAAAGTAAAAATAAAAGCTGCTGATTTTATTTCTCTAAACACATTTTTATATTCCATAATTTCTCACTAAACATATTTTGAGTCAGAAAGAAATTTCTCACTTAAAAAACGTGGCGGGTGGTTAGTGACGAGAACTATTTATAGTATATTATGCTCATTCCTCAATAAAATAAATCTCACTAAAAAAACGTGGCCGTCGTTTTCTGATAGTAGTCCCTAACTAGAAGTAATCGTTTTAAATCCAAAGCTCTCTAATAGTACTAGCCTATTTAACTATCACATGTAAATGGGATTCAACATGAAATTTTATAGTTATAGGTGAATTTTTTTATCACCTCGTTCAAAAAAAATCACTCAAAAACACATCGATCACATGATTTTAGTTTTTGAAAAAATTATAAGATTTAATTTACCTTAAAAAATCAAAGTAATTTTCATTTGTTAAAAAAGTAAATGAAAACAAATTAATTCTTATCAAAATCACCATTAGAAAATTGATTTAAAAAAGATTAAAACTATGATAATAATTAGAAAGGACATTTTGGTCCATAGGACATAAAAAACAAATTAAATAAGTTATTCTGCAATTGTTCCTATTAATTCATGTATTTTTTCTAATTCAGTGTATCTTAATTGATTTATTTATATGTGTTGTTGTATTTATGTGATTCTCTTAAATGAAATTTGTACTCTTGCATTTGCATGTTGAGATTATATTTAATTAGTGCATATATAAATGGTATACAACATTTAGAATCGGTCTAAAAAATAATTGGTGATTAAGTAAAGTTATTAGAGGTACTTTTTTTTAAAGGACCAAATTATTACTATTTTTTTTAATTATTATGACAGATCTAATTGTCTCCCAGATTATATATCTCTTTTTTCTAATTTTATTTTTTTCAGAAATAAAATTTAGCCTCATAGTTTTTTTCAGAAACTAATATGAGTGTCTCACACGTGTATTGCGTACTAAATCGATCACATGCTCACAGTAATCGTTAATCTTTAAGTATGAAATTTTTAAGGTTTTCTAAAAATTAAACCGTTATTATTATATTAAAATACAAACAAATATAAATATAACTTATATTTGTATAAATGACATTATTAAGGTCAAAATATTTTTCAAAAACATCGATACAAGAAATATAAAATTAAGGACGTGCATGCTTTCATTTTTTAAATATATAAGCTGTCACAATTTGACTATATATGATTTTCATAATAGTAATAACTCGTCGCTATATATATAATTCAAGATACCCTTTACCTTAAACATATCACCAAAACACTTCTTCAAGTGCAAAACTAGAGTAGTAGCCAAGATTACTAACATTCTATCCCAAACCTTCAGCATGATGATTATGAAGTACTTATCTCCAATTTACACTAATCTAAAATTTGTATTAGATTTTCTTGTATACCATCCCTTCCATAATTCTCAGTTTCCAATAATCGGAGAAGATTACTACAATACTATATCAAACAATATCTATAAACAAAGATGTGTTGGGTCTACAACAAAATATCTTAAGTAATGTGAGTGATATACACATAACTATCATAACACCTAAGTGTTCAATTAAGAAGTTTTAATAAAAGGCAATGAAGTACACATGGTTCCAATAAATGTTAAAATTGGATTACAAATTTCTCATGATTTGGTAGTAATAATGAAATATTAGATATAATGATTATGTATAATATTAAATAATATATTAACGAGCATGTAAGAAAAATATACTTTTAAGAGAAATATATAGTAAAAAAACAAAAAGGAACCCTAGCCGCCAACTATTGCAGACATATCTATTGTGCCACCGCCGTTGCCTTGTCATCGTCCTTCAATTACATCTGTCGTGACCGGTTCTCCTTTTCCACTTCTGATCTTCTTCTAAACTGATGGATTAGAGCTCTCGATCACTAGTCTTTAACTGTCGGCCGTTCTACATGTTCACTCTCGTCTCTGCGTATACATTTTGTGCTAATTCTTGATAAACTCATTATTTGTAGGATTTTAGGTAAATATTTATTCTTTATTTTATCTTATTTTATGATTTAGATTTATCTGTAACTATTTATCTTAATTGTAGAATTAACCGTGAGATAGATAATAATGTAAATCGGGGAAGTTTAATGATTTTGGGATGTTAATTTATATGCAAGGATCTACATTTGATGCAAATCCAATATAAATGTCATTTTAAAATAATATAATATATTTAAAATTGTTTTTGCAATTGAAAATAAAAAGAAATTGAGACAATTTGTTGCATATTAAGCGTGAGACAATTTGTTGCATATTAAGCGTTAGACAATTAAAAAAAAATCTTATTTTCTTTACAATCAAGTTACAAAATATTATGTACAATACTAACAAAAGGGAGGACAAAGCAATATACAAGTAGTGGGGAAGGCAAAGGGACCAATGGATTTTTCTTTTTAAATAATTTAAAAAAAAAATATTATTTCAGTACTCCCTTTTCAAATTTATATATTTAAATATTCTTTTTTTGTCTTCCTAAATTACCATTTGGAATAACGACTTACTTAAATAAGCTCACGTTCTAAATGACGACGTTTTAAAGTGTTTTTAAAAAAAATTCAATTTTTTTCAATTTTTATTCAAATAAAAAAAAATAATATATATATATATATAATTCATAAAAATATATAAAAAAAACATAAATACAAATTTTAAATTACATAAATTAACTAGAGTAAACTGTAACATTTAGACAATGTTTTCGAGTATAGTCATTTAACCGACATAATCCATATTTTCTTTGTAAACAACCTTGTACACGTTAGGTAGATGGAAACTGTTCTTTGTAGATATTAAACAACCTTGTACACGTTAGGTAGAAGCACTAAATAGTTAGGTAGAAGCACTAAATAGTTTTGACGAACGTAAGAACATGCAGCTATGACATGTGAACAAGGAACATGTATAGCCTGAAATTTTCCACAATCAGACCATTTTCTTTAAAGGTTGACTTCAAAATGATCAATTGGTCGCACCTCTCTTAGGTTTACTATTTCATGCACCATGAAAGAATAACGATTTCTATCGAATTGCATGACTTGGTGAGTATTAGATTTACCAACTTCATATTTAATTTTGAAGCTAATGATGTCTGATGTTGTTGTCCCCTTTCTGCATATAAAACTCTCAATCTATAGTATGTTAATTGTACCAAAGCAGTTGGGAGATTGCGTGTACCCTTAAACATTGTGTTGATTAACTCAAAAATATTTGTTGTCATGTGTCCCCATCGTCGACCTTAAGAATAAGCCATAGTCCATTATTTTAGGGGAAATTATCGATTCATCTTAAAGCCTATGGATTTGCCATCTTGATTTCACTACGGTAATATTTGAATGATGGTTCATTTATTGCATATCCTGTTATAAATGATGTAAAAATTATCAAATATGATAAAGTGATAAGTGGAAAATATACTAAGAAGAATTATATCATTATCTGTACAAACAAGTTTTCTTTGAAGTTTCTTGTCCAAGAACTCTCTCATAAAATTTTGTGCAATGTCTTGGATGCAATACACATGTGTTGATACCTTCATCAATGTGAATTCCCTGATGAAGGTATCATGACTTTATTTGAAGAGACTGAATCATCTGATAAAGAAAAATGGACTTTGGTGTTTGATGGTGCTTCTAATGCATTATGGGATGGAATTGGAGCCATTTTGATTTCCCCAGAGAACCTGTTCATTCCATTTATGGATAAATTGTGTTTTGATTGCACAAACAATTTTACAGAATATGAGGCATGCGTCATGGGCATTAAAGTAGCCATTGAATCAAAGATAAAAGTTCTTGAGGTATATGGAGACTCAGATTTGGTTATCCATCAAACAAAAGGAGAGTGGGAAACTCGAGATTCGAAATTGATTATATACCATACACATATCATATAATTGGTAGCAAACTTCGAGCATATCACTTTTCACCATATTCATCGAGAAGAAAACCAACTAGCTGATGCCCTGGCCACATTGTCATCAATGTTCAAAATAAGTGTCAATCAAGATGTGTCGGTCATAAAAATTCAACTAAAGGATAAGCCAATGTATTGCTTATCGATAGAAGAAGAGCTTGATAGCAAACCATGGTTTTATGATATCAAATCCTATGTTAAGAATAGAGAATATCCATAAGGTATTTTCGAGAACGACAAGAGGGTTTTTAGGAGGTTGTCAATGAACTTCTTCTTAAATGGTGATGTGCTTTATAAGAGAAATCATGATATGGTTCTCATCAGATGTGTGGATCAAGTAGAAGCAAATAAAATTATTCAACAGGTTCACGAAGGTTCTTTTAGAACTCATGCAAATGGACATGCAATGGCAAGAAAAATCTTGAGGGCTAACTATTATTGGTTGACTATGGAATCTGATTGCTTTAGTTACATAAAGAAATGTCATAAATGTCAAATATATGCTGATGAAGTACATGTACCGCCCACCTCTTTGAATGTTTTAAAATCACCATGGTCGTTTTCAATGTTGGAGATGGATGTTATTGGACTCATCGAACCTAAAGCTTCTAATGGTCATCGGTTGATCCTAGTAGCTATTGATTATTTCACAAAATGGGTTGAAGTCGCTTCTTATGCCAATGTGACGAGAAGTGTGGTTGTCAAATTCATCAAAAGAGAATTGATTTGTCAATATGGCTTGCCAAACAAAATAATCATTGATAACGCGACTAATTTGAATAACAAAATGATGAAAGAGTTGTGTGATAGTTTCAAAGTTCAGCACCATAATTCTTCGCCATATCTTCCGAAAATGATGGAGACATATAAGGATTGGCATGAAATGCTTCCCTTTGCATTACAGGGTTATAGAACCTCTGTTCGTACCTCAACAGGGACAACTTCTTTCTCATTGGAGTATGGAATGGAAGCGATACTTCCCATTGAAGTTGAAATTCCCTCGATCAGAGTATTGATGGTAACCAATCCGAAGACGATCATTTTTGTTCCTATAGATCTACGCATCGGTAACCAATCTGAAGACGATCATTTTTAATTTCTATAGATCTACGCATCTGTAACCAATCTGAAGACGATCACCTTCCTTTCTGTCAATTTATGCATCGGTAACCAATCTGAAGACGATCATTTTTATTTATGTCAATCTACACATCGATAATTATTCCGAAGACGATCATTTTGCATATCTCAAAAAAAATATTGCATAATTCCCACTTTAACATTTCAAGGGCACTTTAATACATGTGTTTGTTATTGGACAAAATTGAGGTCCTTATACTTACTTATCTTTTACCTGATAACATGATAATGAATACCATTGTTATTCAAAATTTAGGTCCTTATACTTAGTTATCTTTTTTTGTTACTTACTGGTTAATAGAAAGCGGTTTCCCCTCCTCTAATTAGGGTTTTCTATTTTGGTTTTTTTGTTTAAGTTAGTTTGAGCTTGGGTTTTAACAATAACGAGAATATGTTCAAGTTGAGCTCATTTAAGTCTATTCTTTATTTTTTTATTTTTTTTCTTTTAAAGCAATGGGGTTAATTTCCTTCATAACTAAATATCAATTTCATCATAAGAAATACAAATAAATATTATGTTAAAGATTAATTAGAGTTTAGATCTTGTTAATTTTTGAGTTGTTAGGACACAAGTGTGGTACAACTTGATAGTTCTAAAACTCTATTTATTTTAATGAACTAATCTAAAATCGATTTATTTTTTTAGATCTGACTTTTTTTTTTGTTTTTTTAATCTTTGAGTTGTTAAAACACAAGTTCTACTACTTGGTTGTTTTGAAACACAAGCTTTTATCGCAAAACAAATTTTCTTTAAAACACACTCAACACATCTGCAAGTTTTTAAGAACTACGTACCTTTGATTTCTCAATCGCACCTGGAGATACGTAGGAGCAAAATCACGTTCTTGCCAAGCGCATTAATAAATTTTATTTTATTTTCGTCTTTTATTCCTTAAGCATATTTATTCCAAAATCATATTAAAAAATAGTAATAATTATTATTCATATTTAATAATAAAGAGAAATAAATATACTTAAGTTAATATTAGTTTTGCACAATTAATTATAGGTAACGTATCAAAATTTGGTTTCAAAGACCTTTTTTATTTTTTATTTTTTTTCTACTTTTAAGGGTTTCTCAATATTTTCCCTATTTTGAAATAAATTTTGGTGGCTACTCCATTGAATTCGAGAAACACTCAAAATTTTAGCCTGCGACATTCACTCTCCTCACTTATTTCTTGTTGATCAAAATCCGCCACATCATCTAGTGGAATATACGGTTCAGGTTCATATGTTTCGGTATGGTCAAAGTATGTTCGGGTTGGTATGGTTCAGGTTGATAAGATTTATAATTTTGAAAAGAATAAGTCTTTGGTGTATGAAAATGGTATTCATGGTGAGGTGCGGTTGAGGATGATGGTTGACTAGCATCATATAATGGATTACCATTCTCAAACGTGACATATAACTCAATAGATCCGAGTTGCAGCCACTCTTTATGAACATCAAACATGAGTTCAATATCTTCGTCATCTTCTACATTTAACACTTCATAATGAACTAGGCCTTGTCCAAATGAGACAGGGTGTCAAAAAATTATATTAGACACCTTATTTTCTAACTTCAACTTGCTTCAATTTTTTTCTTCAAGCAAGTAAGGTTGCATCCAAAATGAACTCGAATAGCTTTTTTTTTCTGTCACTTTTGAAATATTTACCAATATCTTATCTTTCACATATTTCACCATTGTAGTAAATTAGAAAAACTATATTTTTTGATGCTATTGATATGAAAATGAGATATTGAGATTGAGATGAAATGCAATGAAAATGATATATCATACTTATACGTAACCAATTGTGATACATGCGTTCCTATCAACTTTTGATACACTGCCAATATACGGACCCGTGCATGCATGACATCCTTGCAAGTCGCCTTTCCCAAAGGCGACCTCATGACACATCCTTTTACAAGTCGCCATTCCAAAAGATGATCTTGTGACAACCTACTGCAAGTCGCCATTCCAAAAGACGATCTTTAATGGTGCTTTGAGAAATCGCGTATCCAAATGGCGATTTAGCTGGGAATCAGAATATATTCCCACGTTGGGAAGTTGGAAAAATGTGATAATGTCTCCGTCTAGTCTAATCCTCTCCATCATGTTCAGTTTTCTTCATCCAGAAGTGCTTTCTTGTGTGAAGCCATGCATAGTATTCTATTGGTCATTCAAAGTGTTGTCTTGTTTATAAATAGGCCAAGTTTATGACCATATTTCTTCACTCTTCTTTATATTTCTTCATAACTCCACTCTTCTTTATATTTTAAATCTTCTACTTTTTATAGTTCTTATTTGCTCTTTATATTCCATCTAAATGGCATTGATATGGAATGATGACAATCATAGATAAGCGCTACACAATATTCAAAATTTTGTAAGCAATACAATACTTTATGTTATATTTTTAACTCGGTGTTATGTCGATCGGTGGATGTTCACATCTACTTCAAGCGTGAGCATGGTACCATATGCCATTGCTTGCATCAATAAGTAATCTTGAGCCTCATTTTCCGTTCGCAAAAAGGTTAATATCAAAACCAATTGGTTGATCCTCATGTCAATCCACCACAATCTCGTCAACATTTTTTTCAGGAACCAATTCTCAACACGACACAACAAAATCAATATTATATACCAACACCTCGTAATACTCAATTGCCTCCTCATACTTTTACTCACACACCACATCCTCGTACTTTTACCCACACACCACATCAATTTTACGGGTTCACGCCAGGGGAACAATTTAATTTTGACAGCCAACAACCACATCAAAAAGACAATAGTCGACTATCCTTTGCATCAAGCAAAGAGGAATTGTTGTATAACACGTTCGACACTCGTCATATTACACCTGAGTTTGCTACCCAATTACTGAATAATATGCGTCAACAAAACTTTCAAGTTCCAATTGCTTTGGGAATGCATATACTCCGTTGAATCAAATATCCAACTGGGCTCAAGTTGGAAGTAGTTCTTCTGCAGCACTTCCTCCTAGACATCCTCAACAGCAAGAAAACGAAGATCAAGAAAGAAGAAGAACAATAACAAACTCGTGATGTACCAAGGCGTCGTCAAAATTCCGTACATGTGAGAAAACATCGGCAATGTGGTATTGGAGGCTACCTTCGACATTAATTTTATCGTAATTTAAAATTTATATTTATGTATTTTTTGAATTATATTAAATATATATATACATATATATTATTTTTGTTATTTGAATAAAAATTATAAAAAAATCTTTAGAAAGTCACCTTTAAGAGGTTGACTTGAGCTCGTGTGGATGTTGTTGCATGGTTCTTCTCCATTGTACTCATGAATCTATTGCAGCTGATTTAGCTGATATTTTTTTTTTTTAAAAAAAATGTTCTAATCTCAAGTTGATTGGTCGAATTAAATTGAAACTTTTGTTCAATTGTTGAATCAATAAATCAACAGCTTCTTGTTTAAAGTGTCTAATCATATCTTTGTTAATTATAATAGCCTGTCGTTTTCTATGTAAACCATCCACATGAATAACTACGCTCACCAAGTTTCATATAAATAACACTTTTACAAAACTCTTATAAACATTTTGGACTCTATTTAATCATTGGCAAAGATGTTCTCTCTTCCCCTAAAAAACTAACCATTATCATATGCCTATAAAAAAGGAAGAAATAATTATGAGACTTCCTCTGTAATAAATAACTGATCAATATGTCGAAAAAAAAAAAATTGATATGAATTAATTGATTTTATATTAAAAAATTAAAATGGTATTTATTTTAAAAATAAAAAAACTTTATCTTTGATAAAGTGATAGTTATTTTTTTTATCAGATGTGTTAATTCATAGTTTATCGTAATATTTATCATCTCTTCTAAATAATAAATAAAAAAATATCTTGAGATTCTTTTTTTTATTTTAATTTATTTTTTCATCATCGTGAATTAGAAGTAGATATTCATAAGTGTCCTTATCATAATTTGGTCGAAAGTGTGATTTGAATGGTAAGAATTCAAAATAAAAAAGGAAAAATAACTCAAAATTCAATTCATATTGGAAAAATGGTTTTTTAATATATGATACGTCATCGTTTTGTTTAGTGATAATTCAGCAAAACTATCAGTAAATTTCGATCAAACTGAATCTAGACGACTAATAATTCATTTTTATGCAATTGTCAAAGATTAATTTGAATTTTATTTTCTTTATGGATTAAAATAACCTGTTTCCAAAATGTTATAACCAACTTGAATATTTAAATTACTCTTCATCATGATATTTCATTTAATTTAAACAAACACTAATCTTATTATCTACTCTCTCATGAGACCGATGATGACAATGAATTTCTACATCTAAATAACTTGTTGGTTCTTGATATTTTAAATGACTTTCAAATGCAACCCACACAAACATGAATAAACCCTTAAATTTTTAGTGATGAACCATATATCTCTTAAAAGTGTTGTCACATATTCAATTAATATTAAAGAAAAGAGTTAATAATCATTTTGATTCTTAATAATTATAATATTTGAGTTTATTTCAGTTACAAGTATATCTATATATCTTTGTTGTTAACAATTTTATGAACCAAAGTGATTAACAGAAAATATGTTGAAAACTAAAAATATAGTAAAAGATTAAAATAATTAATAAAATAAATATTTATGTTTTTTTTTGTAATTTAATATTTTTAAAGATTATTATAATAACTTTATACTTTCAAACTATCAAACTTTGCTGTAATATAAGGAATAAAAGAGAGAGAAATCTATACTTTTCTTTCCTTTTATTTGATTCAAAAGAAAGTAAAACAATATAAATATTATTAATTTATAAAAAGATGATAATATTCTATAAAATTATTAACAATGTAATAACTTTACGGTGTAATTCATTTATCATCAAAACATGTCTCAATCTTTAAAAAAATTGATTTTTCTTTTTTGAAAATAATTAATTATATATTTTTTTAAAATATTGTTCACCTTGTAAATAGGGGTAGAAATAGGCCAGGCTTTGAAAAGTCTGAGCCTGGCCTACGATTTATTTTTTCGGCCTATGGCCTATGATAGGCTTTTTTTTCGACCTAAGTCTGACCTTTTTAAAAGTTTGGTCTGACCTGAAAGCCTTTTTAAAAGTCTTTTTAAACGAATCCATTATTACTTCTTAAACAAATAAGGAACAACTACTAAGTAATTGACTAATTGAACAGTTACCGAATATAAAACAACTATCAAATATAGAACTGCTATCGAATATGGAACGACCACTGAATATGGAATGATTAGTAAGTGATTGACTAATTGATAGAATTTAAAATAGAAAATAATATTATTAATATAATAATAAAAAATAATAATAAATAATAAATATATATAGGCCGGCCAGACTTTTATATAAGCCTGAGCCTGACCTATTTAAATAAATAGGCTTTAAAAACAGCATGAGCCTAACCTTTTTATTAAATAGGCCCGGCCATAAGTAGGTTAGACCATAGACCCCTACATACGGCCTAGCATATTCCCATCCCTACTTGTAAACATGATTAATAGCAGGTATTATGTGTTTATATTTCTATAAAAAAAATAATACAAAAAGCGACATTTACGGATAAAAAAAAACTCGTGGGACCCTCCTGTTTTTCATCTTTTCCAAACAAGCGAAGTTGCCCTATTCGTCATTTCTCTCCTCTCATCTCTATTTCTCCAAAACCAAACTCCTAGTAAGTGTTTTGTAGTAATTAAATTATAAAACCCAACTTATTTTATTTCTCTAAATACATTTTATATTTCATAATTTCGCCCGAAACATATTTTGAGTCAAAAAAAGAAATTTCTATTTAAAAGACGTGGCAGGTGTTTACGGAACAAAAATTTATATTATAATATCGTCATAAAAAAATTCTCACTAAAAAAACGTGGCAGGTGTTTTATGAAAGTAGTTATTTATCGCAAGTCAAAAATTCTCAAACTAACCTTTTTATATATCATGCAACCACTTAAAA
This sequence comes from Cicer judaicum, assembly GCA_037974835.1. Classification (NCBI taxonomy): domain Eukaryota; kingdom Viridiplantae; phylum Streptophyta; class Magnoliopsida; order Fabales; family Fabaceae; genus Cicer; species Cicer judaicum. The sequence continues at coordinate 8,622,368 of JBBPBS010000361.1, forward strand.
AAGATGTTGATGACTATAATTTTCTTTTTATGTTAGTAACTTCATAAATTCTCAAAGTTTTGAATTCAAATATGAGATACATGGTATCTAACTTAATAATATTATTATTTATTTTAAATTAAAAAAACTAAAAATAATTTTAATTTGACAAAAAAATTGAATTAGAATAATTTACCTTTTATTTTAATTAATTACCATTAAAAAATTCATTTTAGAAAATGAGTTAGATTTATAATAATTAAAAAGGATATTTTGGTCCATACGACATAAATATTCTAAATAGTTTATTTTATGAAACCTGAATAATTTAATCTATAATAATTCCTATGATTGTTAAATAATATATGTTTTTTTTAATTAAATAGATAAGGACGAAATTATTATTTTTTTAATTATTCTTAGATGACCTACATACTATGATTGTCAAGATTATGTTTTATAATTGTCTCATTGTAAATATTAATATTAGGGATTTAACCTTCCATTTCTTAAAGTGGTTCAAATAGAGAATAACTTATCCATATTAATTTTTCACAATAAATAAAAACTATTTTATTTTTCTCAATAAGAGCTTCACAGTTTTTCCATAGTCTAATATGAATCATTGCACATTGGTTTTTTACAAAAGATATCATATGGTATTTGTTGTGAATTTTAACTTTGAAATTTATTACATATTTTATGAATAAAATAAACAAATCTAATTTTTAATCTAAAAAGCTTTTTAAGTTTATCGATAAAAAGAAATTTAAAATGAAGGAGTGTTTTAATATTTTAAATGAGTTGTCACAAGTTGACCTTTGAGTTTTCTATCTATTTTTCTATTATGAATTTTCATGATAATTAATAATTCGTCGCCATATATATATATATATAACTCCAAGACACCTTATACATATCACCAAAAGTTTACACTTTCTTCTAAGTGCAAAACCAGAGTACAAGGAAAGATTCCTAATTCTCTATCCCAAACCTTCAGCATGATGATTAGGAAGTACTTATCTCTAATTTACACTAATCTAATATTTGTAATAGATTTTCTTGTATACCATCCCTTCCATAATTCTCAGTTTCCAATAATTGGAGAAGATTACTACAATATATGCAATTATGAGCCAATCCCTGGTTCAAAGGAAGATGTAGATTGTGTAGTGTGTCTCTGCAAAATAAAAGAAGGAGAAGAGATTAGAGTATTGAGATGTGAACATATGTATCACAGAACCTGTTTGGATAAATGGATTAGTTTCAAGAAAGATAATTGCCCTCTTTGCAGAGAATCACTGAGACCAAGAAGGGCCACTGAGCTTGGAGCTGAAGTTCTATTATTTAATTTTTGTGCCATCCGTACAAATAGAGATCGTGATGATTGGTGGCTACGTTGAGTAATTTGCATGGCTTTCTATATCAATAGCAAATTTATACCACATCTCTCGATGTATTTGTCATATAAAATTATGTGAGTAAATGAATTTGTTGAGTAATTATCAATTAATTATCAAATTATTTTTTTCATATCTATAATTATCATTAGAAAGTTAATTGTTGAGTATCTGTAAATTTGAAATCGTTTAGATTCTTGTATGATAAATTGTAGACTTTAAAAATCAAACAATATCTATAATAAGATTTTCATACCGAAAAATTTGAATCTACCTTAAGGAATTTGAACAAACAAAAATGTTTAAATATATTTTTTATTTTTGTAGATATAACAGTTTTGAGTTTTGGTCCTGAAAGTATAAAAAATTGATTTTGATTTTAATAACATTAGAAAATTTTATTTTTGGTCCTCAACTTCAAGTGGATGTTACAATAACCTTAATTGGCAAATGCAAATGTAGATCAAACGTTTAAATATATTTTTAGTCATTCGAAATATAACATTTTTCTGTTTTAGTTCCTAAAAAATATCTGTTTAGATTTCATCTATGCAATATCCACAAACTTATTTTTTATCTTTAACGTCAAATGGACGTTACAAAAACGGAAGCCGACAAATAGAAGAAAACGTAAATTAGTCCTAGTACTCTAATTGGAATATTAATTTAAATATTAAAATATATACTTATTTTTATTTGTTATATAAACATTGTTTCGGTTGCATTTGTTTAGATTAATTATTTAAATTTGTATTTCTGTTGGAGTTTATATACTTATTGTATTAGAAATAAGTATACAAATTAGAAATAAGTATACAAATTATTTTTATTTGTTATTTAAATATTTTTCGGTTAAATATGTATTCCATTTTTCCCTCTATTTGTCGGCTTACGTTTTCGTAACGTTCATTTAATGTTAAGGACTAAAAATAAAGTTTTTGGATATTGCAGGGATGAAATTCAAACAGATATTTTTCAAAGACAAAAACTAAAAATTGTTATTTTTACAAGTACCAAAAACATATTTAAATGTGTGACCCACATTTCCCTTTGTCAATTAACATTTTTGTAACGTCCACGTTAAAGACCAAAAGTATTTTTTTTTTATATTACAGTGATGAAATCCAAACAAAAAATTTACAGGGACAAAAACTAAATACTATTATATTTATAAGAACCAAATTATATTTAAACCTAACAAAAAATAAAACATTTACACATGTGTTCAATTACGACATATATTTTGATAGAAAAATGTTAAAGTGTGCAAATGAATTTTCGTTCGACATTGAAGAATTAGGTGACATATTACTCATTATTGATTTCTCTCTTTAAAACGTATGTTAGCCATCTTAAATCTACTCTTTTATATTTAAAATAGATTTGATGAGTTAGTTTCGGGACTCATCAGAGTCAGGACACGTCTCAAGGTTCAAAGGTTACTAACATAAGTATTTATAGGTCTCAAGGTTCAAAGAACGCTAACAGAGGTACTTATAGATTACCTACCAAAGATCAATCTGAAGGTGCAAACACTAGAAAGGGGTTGAATTCTGTTTGCCAAAGTTGACAAATTTTATATAATTTATAAATAAATAAAAAATTAGATTGGTTTTAGATGATTTACTTGGAGTAGAAGCAATCGGATTCAGAGGCAGCAAACAATGAAAACATAAATAATTTGACACATATATTTATCATGGTTCACCGCTAACTTGGCTACATTCAGTCCCCTCATTCAAAAGGCTTTCATCCACTAATTAAAATACCTTGAATTACAAAGCACCTACCCTCCATGTTAGTCTTCCCAAACAGCCTGGCAAGCCCAAAATTTTGAGGTACTAACCACCTTGACCCTACAAGTCAAGTTTTTTCCTAACAACTTGACAATCTCAAATTGAAAAAGGACCGAAACCATTTTCGGGATGTATACAAAATATTGGAACTTGAGTAGTTGCTTCTAAAATGTTGATAATAATAATAATTCTCACACTCTAAGAAAAGAACACTAAAAAATATTTCTAACTCGAACAAGTGTTTCTCTATTTGAACTATAAGACTTCTTTTTTCTGCTTTTCGACTATTTTCTTCTTTAGCCTTGAGTATCTTCTTCAAACATTCTTCAAATCTTCTACAAATTATGATCATATCTTCTTTCATTTTCTTTGAAGTTAAATATAATGTTCTCATAAAATACTCTTGTTATCATAAAAACTTTAATTATTAAATGAGTTTGGTTCCAACAATCTCCCCTTTTATTATGATGGAAAAATTAGTATTTTTTATGACAAATTTTCTTTGTATTTCATTGACTCCCCATAACTTAGGGCTCCTCCTAAGTCTAAGTATCATTTTCACCCCCACTTTATCAAATATACTTCTCCACCTTTTTATTTTCATTTTTTCATCTTTTTTTTTAATAACATGAATATAATATAGTACAAGAAAATATAAAAATTAATGTAAAATTAAACTACTTTAAAGTTATCACAACATCAATCAGATATGAAGGTAAGATATAGGTTTTTCTTGATCAAGTCAAGCTTATCTTCTGGTAGTGGTTTGGTGAATATGTCAGCTCATTGGTGTTTAGTGTCTACAAACTGAATGTTTAGTACCCCTTTTTGAACAAAGTCCCTAATAAAGTGGTGTTTGATTTCTTTGTGTTTAGCTCTAGAAGATAAGATATGATTTTTGGTAGACAAATGGCAGAAGTGTTATCGCAATAGATGGAAATGTTAGGTTCTAGGATTTTGTGGTCTATAACATGATGTTTCATACAAAGTAGTTGAGAACTACAACTAGTTGTTGAAATATACTCAACCTCTACTGTTGACATTGCAATAGTGTTTTATCTCTTACTTGACCAAGATATTAAGTCGTCATCTAAAAATGTGCAGTTGCCTCTAGTGCTATTTCTCTCAAGTTTATATCCTACATAATTAGAACCACAGTATCCACTAAGTTTGTAGTTAGGAGATTTCTTGTAGAAAAAGGTAAGGTTGGTATTGCCTTTAGGTATCTAAGGATTCTTTTAACATAAGTTAAATGTGATTCCCTATTGTCAGCTTGAAATGTTGCACATACACATACACTAAACATTATGTTAGGTTTGGAAGCGATAAGGTAAAATAAGGATGCTATCATTCCTCTATAGGCTTTTTGGTCAACTTTTTTGCATGAATCTTCTTTTTCAAGTGAACAAGTAGGGTGTATTGGTGTAACCATAAGTTTAAAATCACTTATCTTAAACTTCCTAATAAGCTCTTTTATATATTTAGTTTATACCTTTTTGACTTTGTTGAATTTGTATCCCTAATAAGAATTTAAGTTCTCCCATCATACTCATTTGAAATTCAAGCTGCATCAATTTAGAAAATTCTTGACAAAGAGTTCCATTAGTAGATCCAAAAATAATGTCATCAACATAAATTTGAATAATAAGAAAGTTATCTTCTTTTGATTTTCGAAAGAGTGTATTATCTACTTGTCCTCTTTCAAAGTTATTTTTAAGCAAGATGTTATTAAGTCTATCGTACCACGCCCTAGGTGCTTGTTGTGGACCATACAGAGATATCCTAAGTTTAAAAACATGATTTAGAAATTCAAAACTTTCGAATTTGAGGGTTGTTTAACATAAACTTCTTCACTTATATAACCATTTAGAAAAGCATTTTTGACATCCATTTGAAATAAAATAATGTTATTATTTACAGCTAAAGAAAGTAAGATATGAATAGCTTCTAACCTGGAGAATGAAGCAAATGTCTCATTGTAATCAATGCCTTCTTGTTAAATGTAGCCTTGTGGGACAAGTTGTGCCTTTTTTTAACCACTTCACCTTTTTCATTTAGCTTGTTTCTACAAACCCATTTGGTTCCAATAATGTGCTTCTCTAGTCTAGGTACTAGATCCCAAACATCATTCATCTCAAATTCATTTAACTCTTCTTTAATTGCAAGAATCAATTCATCATTTGTCGATGCTTCATCAATAGAGGTAGGCTCAATTAATAAGAGTAAGCCAAACAAACTAGTATTTTTAAGTAATGATCTGGTTCTCAAATGATCACTTTCACTTCCAATGATTAGAGTTTTAAGATGAGATGACTGGTACTTCTATCCAGATCTTTCTTCTGACTTATCTTGACTATTTATGACTTGATCAGATTCATCCTTTGAAGGTTTGTCATATTTTTCTAATTTTCTTGTATCCTCTTATTTTTCAAGTTATTTTGGTTTGTTTGCATCTGCTTCCTTTGGTTCCGATAAACCTGCACTATCATCCTCTTGCTTTGACATTTCAAGGTCAAGTTGTTTATCATCAAATTTAAGTATGGATTCTTCCATAATATGAGTTTCCCTAATAAACACTCTTTTAGCCTTGGATCTTTCAGAGTATCCAATGAAGGTACACTTTTGTGACCTAGAATCAAATTTACCAATGTTATCCTTAGTGTTTAACATATAACAAGTATAACCAAATTATTTAAAATAAGAGATGTTAGACTTTTTAGCTTTCCACAATTCATATGATGTTTTATTCAATATAGATCTATTATAGACTCTATTTTGAATATAACATGCAATATTAATTGCTTCAACCTAAAAGTGTTTTACAACATTTTTATCATTTACCATGGTTCTAGCCATTTGTTGGAGTGATCTATTCTTTCTTTCTATAACTCCATTTTGTTGGGGTGTTCTAGGAGAGCATAAATTGTGAGAGATTCCATCCTCATCACGAAATCTTTTAAAGAACTTGTTTTCAAATTCTCTTCCATGATCACTTCTAATTGTTACAATTTGAAGACCATTTTTATTCATTATTTGTTTACAAAATGTGATAAACACTTCCCAACCTGTCATTCCAATATTCAAAACGTTTTTCCATCAAACAAATGTGGTATGTTAATGTTTCCTCCAACAGCTTCTTCGTTGAATCCATACATATTGAACCCTTGGATCTTTTCTAGAGCTTTGTAAAGTGTGCAACCTTGAAACCATACTCTAATACCAATTGAAGGTGAAAACACGAGTAAGAGGTTGAATTGTATTTGTCAAAGTTGACAACTTTTTGATAATTTATTAATAAATAAAAAACTAGTTTGGTTTTGGTGACTTACTTGGAGTAAAAGTAATCGGATTTAGTGGAAGCAAGCAATAAAAACATAAATAATTTGACACGTAGATTTATCCTGATTTACCACTAACTTTATTACATCCAGTCCATTTATTCATATGGTTTTCATCCACTAATTCAAATACCTTGAATTACATAACACCTAACCCTACAAGTTAGTCTTTCAAAACAACCTGACAACCCCAGACTTTTTAGGAACTAACCACCTTGAACCTACAAGTCAAGTCTTCTCATAACAACTTGACAACCCCAGACTTTTGAGGAACTAACCACCTTGAAACTACAAGCCAAGCATTTTCCTAACAACCTCACAACCGTAGATTGAAGAAGAAACTAAACCACTATTAGGTTGAATACAAAAGATTGGAACTTATGTAGTTGATTCTAAAAAGCTGATGACAATAATAACTCTCATACTCTAAGAAAAAAAACACTCCAAAAATATTTCTAACTTGAACAAGTGTTTCTCTTTTTGAACTCTAAGACTACTTTTTTCTGTTTTTCAATTATTTTTTTCTTCAGCATTGAGTATCTATTTATAATTAAAATTTAGACTTTAATTTAGTGCTTGTTTAATTCTGAATTGTATTTTGTTCAGATTGTGTTTGTAAATTATTCAATTTGATTCTATTCATATTTTGCAGTAGATAAATTTTGATCAAATCTTCTTCAAATCTTCATCAAATCTTTTTCCAATGTTCTTCAAACTTCTTCAAATATTCTTCAAATTTTGTTCAAATATTCTACAAATTTTGATCATATACTCTTTCATATTATTTGAAGTCAAATATATTATTCTCACAAAATACTCTTGCTATCATAAAAACTCTAAGTATAAAATGAGTTTGGTTCCAACAAAACTTTGACATCAACGTCAACAATTTAACCCACAATCTTGTGGATGGTGGACTAACTTTTTACCAACCATTGTTGGCCCATCTTGATTCTTTGTTTAGGGATTTAGGTCATGATGCTAATATATTAACATACAAATTGAGTTATTCTTATTTGAATGATATTTTAAAATTTTAAACTTAAATGCATTTTTAGTGCTGTTATTTTGTCAATAATGAACTCTTAATATCCTTACGTCTAAAACTGGTTTTTCGATCCCTCGTTAACTAATTCTTGTTTTTTTTTTGTCCCCACCATTTTTGATGATATGGCACTTAATTATTATGAATTTTATTTGTATATCAAAATATTTAAATTTATTTAAATTGTTTTTTAGAATTTAAAATTGTATTTATCCTATATTAAATATTTCGATATTTAAATTTATTACATTTCTTATAATAATTAATATTTATTTTATTTATAAATTAAAATATTTTATTTTATTTCTTATTTCAAAGTATAATATAAATAAATTACAAATTTATTTTAGTCACAAATGTCAACTTATGTACGTCATTAACGAAAGTGCCACTTAATAAAATAAATGGTGTAGAACAAAATAATTTGAAGAATTAGTTATTAGAGGGACCAAAAACTTGGTTTTAAAAATAAAGGGACTTATAGTTTATTTTTGATAAAATAGAAGAATTAAAAATGTATTTAAGTCTACTTTGTATTTAAAATTAAATTTATTTTCTTATCTCTACAAACTAAATAATTGAGAGTTCACCAAAAAATATTGAAATCGAACATTATAACATTTTTATAAAGACTAAATTAAATTATGAGATATTTTATAGGATTATATAAGTTTTTAATATCTATAAAAAAGTTATTTTTGTTTTTAGTTTCCACTAAAAATTATTTTTTAGTCCTTACAAAATTATTTCACAGACAATTTTAGTTCTCATCAACATACACTTTTTTTATAGTTGTTTTTTTGGTATGTTTATAATATTATTAAAAATTATACATAAAATATCTCAAAATTTAATTTTTATATGTGTATATTTTTGTTACTGTTATTTCTCAAAATTATACATAATATATATATATATATATATATATATACTGTTGAAAAAATATATATAAAACTTTTTAGATGAAGGAATGATCTGTCTATTTAGGATAAAAAGAATCTTAAACACATTGACCTTATGTTATCTATTGAAGTTACTCTTTTTTTAAAAATTAACCGTGTAGCATACTTTTTGAACATTGTGAGGGAAGGAAATTATCCGTACTTTGAAAATGTTTATGTAATTTTGTATATATGACTTTATTGAAGTTACTCTTTAAAAAAAAATTAACCATGTAGCATACTTTTTAAACATTGTGTGGGAAGAAAACAATCCATACTTTGAAAGTGCTTATGCAATTTTGTACATATGACTTTCGTGCCATATAATATGGCTGAAATTGTTAAAAGGGAAATGAAGTACACATGATAAACAAAAAGTGTGAAGAAAAATATATGGATTAATAATGTTGTTTGTCTCCATAATATTAGGGGTGTAAATGGACAAAATAAATTCAATTAATTCTAAAATTTAAATAAAATTATTTTACAAATTACTAGTTATTTTTGGATTGGGTAAAAAATCAAACCAAACCAATGTAAACTAAAGATTATTAGTTTGGGTAATAGATTTTATATGTTTTACAAACCAATAAAAATCAAATCAAACCAACACTATTTATATTCTTTTATATATTTATTTTTTACATAAAAATCTAGCCCATTATACAATTTTTTTTTATACAACAATCAGATCCATCACTCATTAAGCTCAACTCTAAACTCTAGTGATCTCCTCACACAAACGCAGTCAAACTCTGCCCTAACAACCTCTGATTCACTCATCCTTCCGAGTTCTCAACTCTTGCCGCCCACATCCCACTCGTCGAAATTGTGTCGCCCACATCGCCGCCTTTCACCTTGCTCTCTGTTTCTCTCCTCGCCACCATAATCCACAATTGTTTCTCTTATATCACTCTCTATTTCTCTCAAACATATCATCATTTCTCACTGTTGTGACATCCTCTCCATTTCTTTGTCTCTATTTCTTTCTATCGCAATTTGTTTCTCTCCATTGAAGTAACAAAGTTTGTTCTTTTTTGTTGTTTCTTTTTTCTTTTTCGATTACTATTTCCTCTTGTGTTGAATATTAAGTAAAGTTTTGATTGTTACTTTTTGTTTTGTTGCACTTTGATTATTGTCTATTTTAATTACTGTTTCATTTTTCTGTTTTGATGGTATTCCTTTTATGTTAATTACTATTTCCTTTTTCTGTTTTATCATTTTGTTCTTTTTTAAATCCAATCACATGAATCGAAGCAATCTGTATATCATTAATTTAATTTGGTTTGAATCTAGTTATAAAAAAAATTAAAACCTAACCAAACGAACCCATACATTTGAACCCAATACATGGTGTATTAGAAGATATTGCAATCTTATGTAATCATTATTAAGTGTCATTAATAAGCTAGGACAATAACTATAAAACGAAATGGAAATTCAATGATTTTCTACTATATGTTGTCCATGTACTCAAATATGTATTTTGTTGGATCTTAAATCATCTCCTATTTTTTACATATATATACTATTTCTAACATGTAGAAAGACATTTTTATATAAATATTTATTTGGATGAACAAAATATGTTACATATTTTGAGATTTATATTATTCGCTATTATAATTTTGAGATTTATATTATTAACAATTATCATTAGACAAAATATGCCCACAATACATATTAATCACAACAAAACAATAATAAGAAAGTGAAATGTTATGCATGAACTTAGACTCTCCTTCACAATTTGGTATCATTTTAACTCTAAAGTACTAGGTTATTAGGTTTGATACTATGCCACCATTTGAGAGGGTGGATAATTCAATTTGACCTTGTCCTCATAGATCCCTCAACTCAATCTAAGACAAATATACACGACAATCAAGGTAAATGTGTGTTGCATGGTAGCTTCTGATATTTGGAGTGTTACCTGCACGTCATTTAGAAATTCTCCACCCGAATACCTTCAAGGTCTAATAATTTTGCCTTAAGGCTCAACAGTATGTTGAGACAAACTCTATATTTAAAGTTTTGATGAAAATAAACAAAGGTTAATTAAGAAAGTTAATTATGATTCTAAAATGTTATGTTAATTTAACATGTGTTTTTAAGTGAATTTAATTAAGAACATAAACAAGCAAAGCCGAAAAGACAGCAACAAGAACATTCTGCATTAAAACAGAAAATGATTTCCAGTTTCAAAAATGTTCATCACAACATGTTGATCAAACTTTTTCTACCTCTTTAACAAAGAATCTGCCCTGGAAATTTATTCATATCTAATCAGTACATGACAAGGAACAAGTAGGATTCATCCAAATTCAAAAAGGTTATCTGATCTCTAAAATAAAAGGACTCAAAGGCAGACAAAAATCAAGATAATTTGTAACTCCAAAAATCAAACTGTCAAGAAAGTTCAATCAACCTTGACATATGACAAGACAATTGCAAAAGACATCCAAAATGATTAAAACGGGAACTCCAGATTGATTATTGAAGCTCAAGAAAGTTCAAACTGACAGACCTAGAACATTAATCATTCTCTGTTTCCTGCACAATTCCAGCAGCAGTGTATCTCTTATGAAATGGCTTATAATTCTTCTTCACACTTCTCTAGCTACATTCAAGAATCAAGACAGAGATTGTATCATCCAAGATCAAGGAAGAAATGTCAAAGGCTTTTTCTAAAAAGAACATAACTACTTTAAATGCTAAACCAGAAAAGTCAAAAAAGCAGTTTTCAAAGAAGAACTATTTTTATTCTGAAATATTGGTTCAGTCAAGAAAAACAGAGCACCTCCAACAGCTCTTTTGTACCTCCATTCAGTGCTTCTACAACCTATAAATAGAAGGCCAATATCCAGAATCAAGGCAAGAAATTCAAGTTCTGAAAAATCCATAAATCAATCACATACATACTTGAAATTATTCTCTTTTGCAAAACCTTGGCTATCATACATTCTGCTATTTCACGAAGCAGCTGCTGATTCATATTCATAGAGTAGATTGCGTAATTATCAGAAAATCCTTTGTAAAGAATCAATTCTCAAACAAGAGTTGAGAAATATCAGATTTTGTCAAAACAATCCAATTGTAAAAACTCAAACTATAAGAGTTTCTTTATAGTGTGTTTAAGATTACATCCTATCAAGGTTAGATATGTGTTGTTATTGATTTTTGGGTGGAAAGTAATAGAGATTGAAATAGATCAAGGTTGATCTAGACTAGGTGTTGTAAGATCAAGAAGGTTCTTTGTTTTAAACACTTAGTAGAAAATCTCACAGTGTGAGGACTGGACGTAACCCACGTTGGGTGAACCACCATATATCTTTGTGTGGTATTCTCTATCTATCTCTTTATTTGTCATACTTAATTGATTAACTAAGATAAAATATAAACTGATTTTCTGTTTTAAGCTAATCAAAGAACGTTATTTGTTTTATAATAAAAACCAAGAACGTTCTCCGTTTTCTGTTTTCATAACCAATAATCAATCTTGAGTTATTTTCTTAAGTTTTCAACAGGAATTTTTAAAAGGTGCATTTACAATTCAAACCCCCATTTCTTGTAAATCGACATTGTCACTTCACAGTAGACCGCCACAATTAGACTTATTTAGTTGTACTTCTCTAAAATTACTAGGTTTGTCAAGCTCTACCTATATGATAACAAAATATTCTCCACTTCAAAAATTAATATCAATTTTCTCCCTTGATTGACCTATGATACTCTATTAAGACTATCATCTCAAGAACCAATTGAAATCACAACTATTTCATCAACTTTGGAGTAAGTTCAATATTCTCATCACAAAATTATAACATCATAACCATTAATAATACATAATGACATAAGCTCATTACAAATTTATAGCGTTCATATCATTAACCATAAATCATTACATAAACTTATCACGAATTTATAACATCACTATTATTTATCATATATCATCATCACATAAACTTATAACAATGTATTTATCTTTTATTTTCAGATCACATAAATTCGTCTAATCAACATACAATTATAAATAATTAAATCAATCAACACTTTATAAGTATTTCTATTTCAAATTTTAATCTTACAATTCTCATATATTCACATTAATTAATTTATCTATGAAAGGGCTACTGCCATACGTAGCGAGTCTCAGATGAATCCTTCGCAAATACAGTTTTCATTTTCATCTCACAATATATTACTAATGTTTTAAACTAATTTTTTATTAACATTTTTTTAAACACGATTTAATTTCTAAAATATACTAATGTTTCAAAAATAATATTTTATAAAATAAAATAATTAAATTAATTAATCTTTTAAAATACATTGATAGTCAAAACTCTAATATTCAAAATAATCACTATAATTATACTTATTTTTCTAAATACTCACATTAAATTACTACCATCGTTAGAAACTATTTAAAATTATAAAATAAATAAATATAACATCAACACTTTATATTAATTACTAAATCATAATAAATATATATAAAATCACAATGACATAACAAGTATATAAATATCAAGAAAATCAAATACAATATTACTACTATCTCAAGATAATTATTTATAAAATAAATAATAAAATATAAAATAATAAAAGATAATTGAAATATAAATATATGCACACTTAACATCAGTCAAACACAAATGAAAATATCACATTATCTACGTACGTGCATATACATGTAAAATCCCCTAAATCTTATCTTTCAAAATATTACATTAAAATACTATTATTTTAAAAATATATATATAAAAAAATAATATGTACAAGAATAGCACATCATAGAAAATAAATATATAAATAAAATTAATTAACATATATTTTAAAATAATTTTAATATCAAATTAATTATTTAAAATCTTATTATATTAAAAGAATAATTTATTATAGAATTAGGGTGTTACATGAAAAAATATTAGAGTCTAAAAGGCAGATGAAAAATTATGTAATGCAACGATAGACTAGTTTAAAGGTTGTATAATCGTGTATGACCGACAAAAGGAATTTAAAGATGCAAAGTAAGAAAATTGTTTTTTGGGGGATAGGTCAGATGAGAAGTACACGGGTAAAATATTGGAAGAGCTAGACATACCAATTGTCAATTTCTATACTCTTGTCCGAAAATTGAATTGCACTTAATGTCATTATTTTGTTACTTTTACACCTCTTTAGTTACAGTTTTTTAATTTATTTGCAATTGTGGGTATTAATATAGTTAAATCAATTAGAGTTAATTAGCAAACTTTATACATTGTGTATTAATATGGTTGAATCAATTAAAATGAATTAGCTGACTTTATACATAATATTCTAATAACATATGCATTTAAAATTTTCTTTTAAGAAAATATATAAATATTACTATAATTAACTAATACAATAAAGTAAAGGTCTCGTAAGCATTTTAATATACATATTAAACTTGCAAACATCTATATATACAATACTATCTAAATATACATTTCCAAATCAAATATTGTGACAATTATCTAACTACAATACTATTTTAATAAGATTAACTTATAAGTTAATTAAAATGGTACTATTACACAATATTATTTTTCCGTTCATCTCACAATATATTATGCTCTTGAATTTAGATATTTTTTCACTTCTTATCTTATTTTGATACTTTCACACATGAATATAATTCCACAAGCAAAAAACTCTTGCTCTTTGACTTCTTGTTTATCAATCAATCTAACTAGACAATTTATGGATAAACGTAAAAACTAAAAAAAATTATGAGAACACACTCTAAAAATGTAAATTTCGAAATTGAGTTAGATAAACTTATCCCAAATCGGAAAACGCTCTGTATATATTATAGCCAATGTTCACACGGTAGTTTTGGTGTTGGTTTTACTCAAATTGGATTTACAATACAGTAGAACGGTGCAAAATAACAAACTCCAAACACTGAGAAGTTGAATATTTTAAAGAGAAATTGAGATTGTTAAAAATATTAGAAATTGTGTTTAATTGACTAATTAAATGATTAAAATAATATATGAAAATTTGGATGACAAAAGATGAAGTTTTTTGGGACAAATATCGATGATTGGTTTCAATTTTCTTCGTTTTCTTTCAACGTGTGGCTGCTCTATTTTATGTATCCTTATTTCTCTATGTCTTTCATTCTTCTTATTTTCAATTAATTTATTAATATTATTTAATTAGGTTTTACTCTTGCATAGAGGCCTAATTCATAAAATACATTTTAGTTATTTATTTTATTTTTTAACAATTATTCAATCTAATTTTTTTAACATTTTTTTAAAACACAATTTCATTAGCAAAACATTACAAATATTTTAAAACTAATTTATTATAAAAATTTGGGTGTTACAACGAAAAGACATAGAGGCAACATGAGGGGAGATATGCAAAGCTTATGTTTTGATGAGTTCCCTTTTTTTTTTTAATTAAATAAAATCATGTTTTCAGTTTTTAAATCTCAGCCACTAAAATTTAAATTGCCACTTTTTGCACCTTTGAGAAATAAACTTGACATGAATTTGAGGGTAAGAAATAGAAGAGAGTCGGACTTGACATAATCAATCAAATTTTTGACAAATTTTGTAAATTTTTTGTGGATGCGTTTGTTTTAGATTTTTTTGTTGAAAATTTTATATTTTTCAACCCTAATTCATTTTCAATTGCTTTTTAGTGTTTGTTTAACATTTTTTAAGAAAAAATTTTGTAAGAGAAATTATTATTTTTCCTAAAAACAAAAAGTTAATTCTAGTAGCTTATTAAGAATATCAATTGCGATAGATGAGAGAGAAAATGATAAATTTTGAAAGAAAAAAACGGAACTTAATGAATTTGTGATAGGAAATGACAAGACTATTCTTGCACTGTTTCAAAAATTTGAAATTATCCATACTAAAATTTCTCTTATCATTTGTCATTTGCGATCAACTTTGCAACATTTCCATTCCATGTGTGTACGGTTGCGTCATGTCTTCTTTGCCATGCACTTTTTCTTCTTGTCATTGTGTTTGTCTCTAATCTAGCTTTTCTCCATATCATTCTTGCTTTGATCTATATTTGTGGTCCAATTTTAATATGTATGAATTTTTTTTTTTGTATTGTTGAATGTTCCTTTAATGGAGCATGTAATTTTTTTATCTCTAGTTTTAAGGTTGCTAGTGTAAACTGAGAATTGAAACGATTTTTAGGTTCCTATAATATTTTTGTTATTTTTCAATTTTTTTGGGGCTAGTAAATAGTACGGATCCATTAGTTTGACTTATTGTCTTACATGTCTTTTTTATTGATGACAACATCATAATCATTGTCACTTAATTGACTTATGCTTAGTAGGTTATCCGTTAGTCCTTTTACAAGTCATTGTGTTTGTCTCAAATCTAGGTTTTCTCCATATCATTCTTGCTCTGATCTATATTTGTGGTCCGATTTTAATATGTATGAACAATTTATTTATTTTTTACTGTTGAATGTTCCTTTAATGGAGCATGTAATTTTTTTATCTCTAGTTTTAAGATTGCTAGTGTAAACTGAGAATTGAAATGATTTTTAGGTTCCTATAATATTTTTGTTATTTTTCAATTTTTGTGTGGCTAGTAAATAGTATGGATCCATCAGTTTGACTTATGGTCTTACATGTCTTTTTTTTATTGAAGACAATATCATAATCATTGTCACTTAATTGACTTATGCTCAGTAGGTTATGCGTTAGTCCTTTTACAAGTAAAACATTATTAATCAGATGAAGGGAACCATTACCTATTGTGTTGTGCCCAATAATATTACCCTTCAGATTACCTCAAAAATCTACAAATCCTCTATTCTTGATGGTTAGATCTTGGAACATACACTTTTTGTCTATCATGTGTCGTGAGCATCTACGATCTAAGTATGTTTTAACTTTGTTGCTAACAATATCAACATGATAGATTATTTTATTCTTAGGTACCAAAATTTGGTTGTGTTTTGGTTTGTTAGTTCTAAAAGGTATCTTGTTTTCGTATGTATTTTGCATAGGACAAGATCTTTTATTGTGACATTTTATTAGGCAATATACAATAGCACTTACAAATAGGTTAGTCATAGTAGTTTCCTATGGTTCGTCATAACCAATAGAAAATGAAGGCGTGTTTTCTTCTATCTATGTTGTTTGCAAGAAATTCTTGAAAGACTTTTTCATACTTAACTGAATTACTAACTCTATCCTTTGAGGTTTTTGAAATTTTTTCATTTAGAGTTAGATTTTTTCTTTTTAGGTTTTCAAACTCCTTTTCAAGAGAACTACATTTATTTGTTAAGATTTCATGAGCTTCACTGAGTGATTTAAGTTTTGAACAAACATTGTGATTATCGTCGAGAAATTTATTTAGCATATATATAAGTTCATTATGAGATAGGTCAAATAATACCTCAATTTCTTCATTAACTGATTCATTTTCATAATCATAGTCTTCCATTAATTTCATGTTTGCATGCAATTCATCTTCATCAAATGATTCATCAGAGTCATCCCAAGTAGATATAAGACCCTTCTTCTTTTCCTTGAAGGATTTCCTTTGAGATTTTTCCTTCTCAAATTTAGGACACT
This sequence comes from Cicer judaicum, assembly GCA_037974835.1. NCBI lineage: Eukaryota > Viridiplantae > Streptophyta > Magnoliopsida > Fabales > Fabaceae > Cicer > Cicer judaicum. Next base: position 8,639,463 of record JBBPBS010000361.1, read on the forward strand.
AATTTAAAACGATATGGTTCCTTTTCTACTATTTTGGGATCTTCTGAACTTTCATTTATGGAAAGATTTCATCTTGTTGTATCACATGTGCTGAATTTTTCTTGAGATAAAAGACAATTCTTCATCATCTGGGCTTCACTCTAATCGTTCAATTCACTTTCCTCTAAGTCTTCAGTAGCTAGTAGAGCCTTGGAGTTTGTTTTCTTTCCTTAGGATTCGAGACTCAATGACTTGGACTTCTTTGGGCTTATCTAAAACCAATGCATTATTATGGGATCTCAGTGAACTGATTAGTTATTCCAACGATAGTTTGTTTAGATCCTTAACTTCTTGAATTGTTGTTACCTTTCGTCTCCACTTGCTGGAAAACTTTTGAGGATTTTCTTGACGTGGTCAAACATAGTGTAACTTTTTATAGGGACCTTCAATCTTGAAACAAGAGTTTGGAATCTAGAACACATTGTTTCAATCTCTTCATTTTCTTCCATGTCAAAGAGTTCATACTTCATGACTACTAAATTTTCCTAAGCTTCTTGTACCTACTTATTTCCTTCGTAGTTGAGAACTAGAGCAACAAAAATACTTTTAGTTTTTTCTTTGTTGCTGCATATTTCGAACTCTTTGAAGGTGATATAACATTCATCAGAAAAGTTCTGGATTTAGGATGCATCTTGTATTTTTCTTTTAATAAGTGTTGAGATCTTTTTAAACATTTCAACAACAACGTCTTTTGAGGTCTCACATCCTTCTTCGACTATATCTCAGAGTTCAGGACCATGAGAGATGTAGAAACTTCTAAGCCTATCTTTTCAGTACTAAAATCTCCCTCCATAAAACACATGAGGCATTTTATATTGTTTCCATCTATAACTTTGTCACTAGAGTTAGTCATAATAACACCTATTTTAACTCAAACACATTCACGTGCTCAACTTTAAGAACGAGCTCTAATGCCATGTAGACTAATAAGCTCAAGAAATAAGGGGTTTTGAATTGTGTTAATTAAAATATGGTTTTAGCAGAGAACATTTAAAAAATAGATACCAAACAAAACAGAGCGACAAAGTAGATTTATCCTGCTTCACCACAAACTCGGTAGCTATGTCCAATCTCTTCAACTTGAAGGATTTAATCTACTAATTCACAAACTGAATTAACCTTCTACTGGACACCTACTAGTCAAACTGACTCTGTTCAAGTCTTCTCAACCATCTAACTAAGGGATGCAAACACTACTTGGCTAGGTTACAAAAGAGAGGTTTAAGGGTTTTCTGAATAACTCTCATAACAAGGTGTTTATAATGTCATATTCTTAAATAAATAAATAATATTTCTCACCACTTAGACAAGATAAATGTTAAAGAGAATGACTACAGAGATGGATGTAAATTGCTCATTGTGGTATTTTTTTTGCTTTTCCATTTTAATGAGAGTTGCACGTTATTTTTATTGAAATTTTTAGCATTTATGGTCGTTTTCCTTATTGCAAGAAATGAACATGTATCATAAATTTTTTATCAAGTATTTTGATATTGATTCTCCATTAAACCTTATAAAAGTATCCTTGAAATCGATTATGTGAATCTTGATATAGAGACAGAAGGAGTAGAGGATATTGTGATCATATTATGTCACACAGACCTTCGTGGTGTTTATCAAAGGATCTGCAAAAGCTTTGTCTTCTTCAAAGTGTTGACTATTGTCAAAGTTTTGAATTATCAAATAGTTGACTATTATTTAATTCAGATAATCAAACATTTGGCAAGATTAGTCATAGGAAAACAATAACTTGCTTATCACACATATTATAGGCAAAGTAGTCAGATGTTTGTTGTAGTCGTCAAAGCCATATTAAGAAAATCATTACTTGCATTAACAAAATCACCAGAGGCAAATCATTACTTGCATTAAAAAAATCACCAAAGGCGATTCCTTTAACTTATATCAAGCAACATAGGATGCATTGTGAACTCATAAGAATAACATGTTCTAAACAATACACACTAACACAGAACATTAGCTCTTTAAATTGTTCTCACAAAATAATGTTGTTATCATCAAACACATAAGAGTGATAGTTCTTTAAACCAAAATGGTTCTAAAAGCTCTCTCATGGAAGATCATCATCTAATCCCCCCATTAAGGAAGTATGTATAATAAATGCGCTTAAATAAATCATCATTTGGTCAAACTTATGACCATGTCAAAACCTATGAATAATTGTTTTGTCAATCCTCTAACTACAAGGTCTAAAGTCATTCCTCTGTCTGGTAAATGATAAGATCTTTGCCTATGATGTATAGTGTGCATGATACATCATCTAACACTCACATATACGAAATCATAGTACTAGAACAAATGGCCGCATTTATTGATTTAGAAGAAAAAGTTATCAAAACCAGCTAACTCTGCATCTAGTTAAAAGATAATATGAACGAAATGTATGACAAAATCTTGTAAGACATAATACTAAATTTTCTAAATGATTGTCTATCATCATTCAGTTACTCTGCGATTTAATTTATTATTCTATGTGTATATGTTTATCTTACTTGATATTTTTTATGTGTGTTTGTGTTTTATTTTCTATGTTGTGTATTTGTGTAGTCCTTTCTTTCGCGATCCATGTTTTCCTATCCTTGTTCATATTGCATGTGTTCTCTTTGAAAATAGATCTTTGATTACTTTCATTAAAACCATGTTCTTGATTTCTTTTTTATGCTTATTTAAACTTCTCTCTTTTCTAGTGTTTTTCAAAAATCATCCTTTTCGTTATTAACATTTCTTTCTCAACCCAAATCCTTTTTCATCCAAAATGTTTTAAAACATGTAATGCTTAACCTCAATTGTAAAATGTTCAGGAATCTTGAAATTGTTACATTTGTGAACTTTGTAAACAAGATGGATTATACAAGAACACTAACAAAATGGAATCAATTGTTCACTTGGTGCAACCTTGGGATGTCAATGTCACGTTCATTTTTTAAGTATCTTGAATACAAGAAAGATGTAAGAAATAAGGCAAAGGACTGTGCCTCATTGTATAAATCCTTTAGATTGGATGGAAGTCTGAAAGTAATAACGAACAAAGATTGGAGCACCTACAATTTTATAAAAGATTTATCTTTGGAAGAGTATACCTCCAACTCAATAGTTAGAGAAAGTCCCACCAAACAAGTCAAAATAATTAGAGAAAAGGGAAGACTACATCATCTTATTTTCCTTACTTACGTTTGCAAGTCAGAAAGTAGGCTCCTTAACATGAAAACTTTGTCATCACTATCTCAAATAAAAGTTCAAAGAAGAGACCATTATTAATGTATTTATGTAGTAGGAATTGGTGATTCAAACTTAATATGTGATATAAATTAATGGATCTAATTTAGAAAGCATTAGAAAGACCATTATTTTTACCTTCCTATTGTTATCCTCTACTTTGTTCTTTTTCTTCTGTTGTCTTTTGTTTTCTTTTTCTCTCATTTGTTTTTCAAAATTCTCTTCCTCTCTTATTTTCTATAAAACTTTATTCCTCTCTTTATTTTCTTTTAGTTCTTTTTCTCTCTTCCTCAACAACAGCACTTCATCTCCCTCATTTATGCATCGTGCCTTTTAACTATATGTAGTGTCTTAAAGTGTATGTCTCATCTTCACTTTTCTCCATTCACTCATTATTACATATCTTCTTTCTAAAATATTTTCATTCCTCTCTCGAGAAATTTGGTTATTTATACCTCAAATATTTAAAATTGCACTACTTATGCTCCTTCAGTTATCTCACAAATCCCTATGTCTTCGCTCTATTCATCGTGTACCATTCTCAAACTCATTTGCTATGGATGGTTGTTCATCTTCAGGTAGGAAAATGAAGTCACATTCCTTTCCCAAGAAAAAGGAAATATAGCATTTTAAGTTGCTACGATGGTGAGTGACACTCTTCTTAAATAACAACAAGCTCGAATTGCTCTGTAAGAAATAAACCACATGTTGGACTTCTTGTGTATGCGTTGTAACCATGATCCTCATCTTAAACTCTTTTCGTTATTTTCGTTCTTTCATGTTTCATTTAAGCTGTCTTTTAAAAACTTATTCATATAAATCATTTGTATGTTGTATGTTGTGTGATGATCTCTACTGTATTTCTTGTGTGTGTTTTGTTGTGCGTCATTGCTTATTGTAAATTCTATAATTTCACCATTTTTGATAGTGACAAAGGGGACAAAAGTAGAAGATATAGTAAATTCATTAATTGTATAGTTATCCTCTAACTGTATTTCCTAAATCTGAAGATTAAGTTAGAAGACAAAAATTTCTATTAATGACTATTTATTTTAAGGTAGTATAAATTACACGTAATTTAGAGACATTAATAAAAGTATTTCTAAACACGAAGAATATTATCACTTAATAAACAAGTAATTATGTATACGAATAAAGCAAGTCATAATATAGAAATAGGCAGTATTGCGATATACATTTTGAGCCAAAACAAGAAATCCAAAAGGAACACAAATCATTGTTCTGGTATAAGCTACATCCTCTAATAAACAATGAAAAGAAAAAAATTATAAACATAGATCATAGTGACATTGAAGAAACTACTATAGTTGTGTCTAACTCTGATGAATATGCTCTCAAACACGCATTTGGTAAATCCGTTAATACACGCAATGGTTTGAATGTTCTGCCTCTGGTAAGATATCAAGCAAAATTATCTCCTGTCTCTGCTAAGTATGCCAAGATAGATAGTTGTCTGCCTCTAATAAGTATGTCAAGTAAAATGGTTATATGTCTATAATAAGTATGTCAAGAAAAATGGTTGTCTGCCTCTAATAAGCATGTCAATAAAAATGATTGTCTACCTCTGATAACTGTGACAAGCTTTGTATCATCTATCTAACTCTGATAGAGAGTCAATGCTATGTCAAAAGACAACACTCAAGATAGTCAATGCTCAGATGAAAGTAATCGCTCTGAAAGACAACACTCAATATCATGAATCTGTTAATTGTCTAAAAGTATTTGTGACATTCTCTTATTGTAACATCCTTTAAGATGTGTCCGATTAAATTGAAGATGCACATAATCAATCATTAAGATATATGTGGATACATTTTAAAGAGTTATTTGTCTTGAATGGTGATTGAATATCTCCAACGGTAACATTCTTAACTAACACTTCTTTTCTCAACCTTCTAGCTTAGTATGGTCATGTTGTTGATGACAGTAGCCGCTACTCGAACAAGTTACAAAATGTTTAGATTTGGCTTGGAACTAATTCTCACACAAGAGTGTTTACACATATTTTTGCTCTTAGAAGATTTCTTAGCATCTAGAGCTAATACAAGAGATGTTCTAACTGTTTGTAATGAAGAAATGCTTATCTTTTTTTTTTTGTTATTGTTTTTCTTAGTGACGATCACGAATCCTTGTATAGAGTATCAATTAGTCGATTAGGGCTTTTAAGCATTGTTATAATTGCATGAATAAACATGTGAATTAATAGCTCGTACCAAATCTTCAGAGATTATGATCAACATTAAACGTTTGTCCAAATCTTTCTTCATAATTGATTCAACATATCATGATGAAAAAGGGATGAGCACACTATCAAAGGATGCTACGTGCTTCTATAGTCATAGAATAAGTCTTATATGATGAGTAGAGCTAGTTAGAGTGTATACTACTTATCAAATCATTGACTTTAACCAGATTTTTAACTTTATCAAAGTGTTGACTTTATTCAAAGTCTTGACTTTATCAGATGTAAAATTGTATACCAGGACTATTAGACGCATAATTATCAAAGTGGACTTGTATCAGAAGATTCAGTAGAGGTGCATTGAAAATAAACTTTTCAAGAATTAGTTATACTTAACTAGATCTAATAGATTATTGTTATAACGGCTTTGTTTAGCTTGTCTATTCATTGGAGGATGCAACATAAAAACATTTAATTCTCGTGACAAGAGTCTGCACACTTAAATAAATTATTAACACAATAAATTGTTACCACAATATAAATTATGCTATCATCAAAATAATTAATGATCATTGTTCTTCAAACCAACTTGATTCTAAGAAAACTAAGGTTTCAAATGGAACTGTGAGATATGAAGATTGATGTTTACCTTAAACAAAAATACCAAAAAATGGTTGATGATGAACTAAATTGCTTGATATGATACATTATAGGGTTAAATAAATTTTTTGTCCCTATACATATAATATTTTATTTTTAGTCCATCTAAATTTTTTTTCAAAAAACAATGGTCTCTTAAATATTTACAATTAACAATTTTGGTACCTATTTTTTATGCAACTCAAGTTTATCATTCAAATTTTTGAATGAATTTTTGCATATATGTTTAAAGCATTAAACGAATCTCTTCTACAAAAATTTAAAATTGTTTAACAAAAGATTAGTTAAATATGAATTTTTAAGTGCTAAAAAGTTTTACAAAATTTTATTTAATTTATCCACTATTAGAAAAATATAAATTTTTGTGAGATAAATTTTTATAATATTTTAAATATGCATGTTAATAATCATTCAATAACTCAAACATTACACATGAGGTGATTTAAAAACACCAAAATTATAGACGGAAAATATTTAAAGGATCATTGTTTAAAAAAAAATTTAAAAGAATTAAAAATAAAATATTGCATATTTATAGGATCCAAAAACTTATTTAACCCTAAATTATATATTGTTTATATATTTTAGTTTAAGGTAGAGTTTCAAATTAAGTACCAGATCACATGATACAACCATAATATTTTGATTGTGGTTATGTATGCATCACAATAGTGACAACGTCCGCAATCTTAGTGACCTTATCTGCATATTTTAGTTGTGGTTATCTATGCATCACAATTAATATCCACAACGTCTCCAATATTATGCCCTTATCTGTGATCATAACTCCAATTTAAAATCATAGTTTAAGAATTAAACAATAAAAAATAGACAAATATCCTAATGCGAAAATGGATAGATGGATTAAACACTTGGATTGAGAATAGTTGAAGGACCTTTTAATATGCATTAACAATTTAGCAATCGATATAAAGAGAGAATGATAAATCAGAGACTCAATTGTTGATTTATACTCAGATTCTATTTAATAAAATTAAGCTATAAATTGTCTGATAGTTGAAAAATTAGTTTATAGTGGACAACCAAAATATAGATGGATAAAAATATGGGAAAATTAGGAAAAATAAAATTATTAAATCGTGGATTTGAGAAAAGATATGGTAAAAGAAGGCGCCACAATCAAGATGATTGATAAGTCAAGACGAATCGACACAATGGTAAAGAAGTCATTGATAAAATTCAAACATGTTATAATCCAAGAACTCAAAGAGGATAAAATGTCACAATTATCAAAGAGAAATATTTTATTTCATCAAAATATAAATTTTTAAATATGTGAGGCACATATAAATAGGAGTCATGGTTGTTTGGTAGTAGAAAAGAAAAATTACAGTAAACTAAGATTAATCCTAGTAGCTAGAATAATTTTTTTAATAATTGTCTTGTCTAGTCTTAACTACTAGAAAGTAGTTACAAAACAATAAAAGAAAAATTAAGAGACATTTTTTCAGCAACCCATTTTACGGTTATTTATTTTATTTAGTTATTATTCTAATGAACTCGATAAAACAATAAAAATACCACAACTTTGTGGCAAACTTCCAGCCCGTTTTTGACCATTATAGAAGTTAAATATGATCTTAAGTCTAAAAGATAAGTTGTAGATAATTCTCTAAACTTTCTAACGAATTAAAGATTACTTCAATTGGACATATAGAGTTCCACATATCCAAAACAAGACAGACAAATTATCACTTAAAAAAAACGACATTTTCAACTAAAATTAATTTAATTTTTTTTTATTCTATTATTGAATCAATTCTATCTATAAATAGATATAATTTTAAAATTTCATCAGAATAGCATATACCTAATAAATTATAAATGAAAAATTAACAAACTAAAATGAAAACGTTTAATAAATTTAGATTTTATAAATACAAAATAACGTAAAAGTACATATTACTTTTTGGGTATAACATATTTAATTAATTTTAAATATTTTAAATTTATGTATAAAAATAATAATCCTCCTTGAGATTTGAGAGCACTACAAAATGGTTTGATTTAACAGCAAACAAAAACATGTCTATGTCAATATATGATTTCATATAGAGAGATACATAATTGAGAACAATAGCATTAGCAAGCATGAGTGGTAATTATTGTATTGGTGTAGGAGCGGTATTTCTTTAGTTGCTACTATATAAACATCTAACGTGGACGACAACGGCGAGAGCTATATTGGCAAAAAAAATTTAACGCAAGGTGAAGAAATAAGTTAGCATGAACGTGTCAGTAGTTTGACGTAAGCGAGTGGATAATTAATTTATTTTACGAAATAGAAAAAATAATAAAACTAACAAAAAGTAAAAAAATGAAAGAAGATATAAAAATTATATTATAAACTTAAACGATATTTAAAATAAATTACACATTTAATCACACAATTTTTATAAAATTAAGTCGTTAAAATGTAAAGTAACTTATAGGTGTTATTACATAAACAGAAAATTATAGGAAAATAAAAAATTTACATTATAATCCTTGTCATGGAAGTTATACTCTAACTCTACTATTAATCATGACTCAAATGAAAAACTCTATTATTAATCACTATATCGTTGCCGACATGGTTCTAAACCACCAATGGACTGTCAACACTTAGCAACTAGTCCCTTCATCTCTCGCATGAGCATTGCATTGAGGAATTAGATCTTAAAAAGTTAAATATTTTATGAACAATGTAATTAATAAAAATTATAATAAAATGTATCGTAAAATTAAGTTTTTTGTTTTAAGTTAAATTGACCATATTTTAAACTAAATTACTTATATATTTTTTTACAAAATTTATAACGTATTGCAATTTGTGTATAAAAAAATTAGTGTATATTATAGACCACGTGTCCAGCGGTTTATAGAAACAATGACCCATACACCATATAAATTGATATCTTTTTCCTTTTGTTTTTTTCGGTTATTTAATTTAGTAGCCGAGAAATCAGGATAACACGTGACGTGGCGACTCGACAAAATGCCCATATAGTAGTAACATGCCAACGTGGTTATGAGATTGGGATACCATTTTTGACTTTACTGACACCTATGCACGATTATGCTGTCCCCTTTATGATGCGTTTCCCATTTTTCTCACATGATAAAACAGACCAAGGAGTGTATTATTTTGATCAGTACATCAAAGAGTATCTGTAAGTGAGAAAATAACAATGTCGACTCTGAGTGTCCCTCACCCTATTCCTCCTGTCGCCGATGACGTTGAACAGCTCCGCAAAGCCTTTTCAGGTTAGTCTCACTATTTTTCAGATCATCTTTCAAGATCTGTATTTAATAGGATGATCTATGTAACATAGTTTTTTTAAGCTTATTATGTAGTACCGTAATTTTATTTTACTTCCTTTGTTAGTTATTTGATGGTTCGATCTGTGCATTTTTGCGATAATCCGGATTCACTACTTTAACTGCATCACACAGTTAAGCACAATAAATAATCTCGATCGTCGATTGTTGATTTAAGATCAGACGACTCAGATTTACATATTCACTATTTAGTTTTAAATAATCTTTGCCATTTATATAGATAGAGCAATTGAGATCAGTAACTTCTTAACGCAGTTACTGAAAATTGCAAAGATTATGATTCGCTGTTTTCATTTCTTTTGTTATCAGAATATTGTTGTTCAATTATTATGGTTTACCTTGTTATTTTAAAAATCATGTTTGGTTTCAGAGCAGAACATGTTTCTGGTTCCAATGGAATTGATTTGGATTGACTTTCCAATTAATCTATTTTGATTATTGATTGTATAGGTTGGGGAACCAATGAAGGACTGATTATATCGATCTTGGGTCATCGGAATGCTAGTCAAAGGAAGATTATCCGAGAAACTTATGCTGAGACTTATGGAGAAGATCTTCTTAAGACCTTGAATAAGGAGCTTACCAGTGACTTTGAGGTATGCTAAGGGATAGAGTTTTTCTTTTTTCTTTTTTATTTTCATACATGAGGATTAAGAAGTAACACGAGATGATATTGATTAAGAAGGAAAACTATGAAACATTGACGTAGACACCTTTTTATGATATTGACATGTAGTAACTGTTAATAATTTGATAAAATAGAATTGATTGAATTTGATAAAATAGAATTGATTGAATGTGATCAAATGTGTATGTTGGTGGCAGATATTCTCCTGTTGTGACACCAGACATATCATCAATCTAGATTATTGGTGCTACATAGGTGGCCAAAATGTTTTATTAATGAAAAGTTATAATAATAAAAACTGTTCTAAAACAGGAATAATATTGTTTGCGTATCTTTTTCTTTGGCTGCATGAAATTGATATGCATTTTTAATTTTCTCCTTATCAGAGGCTGGTTCATTTATGGACACTTGAAACCGCTGAACGTGATGCTTTTTTGGCAAACGAAGCAACTAAAAGATGGACATCAAGCAATCAGGTTCTGGTGGAAATAGCTTGCACTAGATCTTCTGATCAATTGTTTGCTGCAAGGAAGGCTTATCATGCTCTTCATAAGAAATCTCTTGAGGAAGATGTTGCTCATCACACAACCGGTGACTTCCGTAAGGTACTGATTCCTGAGCATCAACCTGTTATAAGCAAACATTTATGACTACTATAACTATTCGACATATCAGATCTTGTCTTGTAAATGACATTAATGAATATGGGTTCTCAAGATTGATTTCTGTATAAAAGACATGGTCAGGAAATAGGAGCGAAGTTGTATATTGACATTAAATAGTAATAGTTCTTGTTCTTTTGTTTTTTATCTAATCATGTACAACGTTCTGATCAAATTTTTGGTCAATTAGATTACTGATACAAATAGGCCTTATGTTGGACCTTCTGTTGCTGAAGGCAGGGCTAAACGTAACATGACAGCACCTGCACGGACTATATCAAATATTAAATAGGTGTATTATTTTCCAGTTTTATTTAGCAGTTACTTTTCAGTTTTTTTAGTTAAAAAGGATTGAGGAAAACTGTCTCATTGTAACTGTCGATCAGCAGTTAATTGGTATTGTATTTGTAACAAAAATCACAAAATGAATAGTTAGTTAAGAAATTATTCAGCAAAAATTCTAGTCTTTCCCCTTTGCTAAGGAGACCTATTCCTTCTCTAATTGGAATAACTACCACCACCATAATTTCCCTTTTATCAATTACTTAATGGTATTTTAGAGGATTGTGCTTTAGAATAAGATCAATGTGTGTTAGTGATATAAATTTTATAACAGGCATTGTTGATTGCACAGAACCAATGAGATTCGATTCATTATGTCTCTAAATTGACTTGTGATTTGTTCTATATTTTTTTTACGGTTATATTCCGATTACATGTTTTTTAGTGCTTCATTCTGTCAGCAACAATTTTGACCAATTGCAGGATCATACTTTGATAAACTTGAACTGAAATTTTATTTTGTATCGAGATAATGAATAATTTTGAGCTATATTTGTGATTTTAGTTTTTTGTGTCACTCAAAATGTTAAATTTTGCTTGTTTTTGTTTGTCTAGCTCCTATTACCTCTGGTTAGTTCATATCGATATGAGGGAGATGAAGTCAACTTGACTCTAGCAAAAGCTGAGGCAAAAATATTGCACGAGAAGATTTCAAATAAGGCTTACAATGACGACGATCTCATCAGGATTTTTGCCACAAGGAGCAAAGCCCAAGTTAATGCTACTCTGAATCACTACAAGGATGTATTTGGAAACGATATCAACAAGGTTAGTAGACTAGTAGTTCTCATATTACATTCAAATCCCTACATGTGTTCTAATTTCCTTCTTTGAACACACTTTTGTGGCTCCTTAAATATGTCCAAAAGATACCTCATGCATTTGTATTGTGCGCCCAACACCTTTGTATTGTGCGCCCAACACCTGAACTAGCTTTGGAGTTATTGTTTTATCAGCCAATTTTAGTTTATTAGTTATTATGTTAGTATTTTCTTCTTCATCAGCATTTAAAATCCTCCAACTGCTTTAAACCCTTAACTCAAATCAGTTGAGATACTAACATGTTTTTCTTGTTCTATGAAAACTGATTAGAGTAGCGATATTAATTTGTGAACCAATGTGCTAGGACCTGAAAGCTGAACCAACAGATGAGTTCCTGTCTTTACTAAGATCGACTGTCAAGTGCTTGACTCGTCCCGAGAGGTACTTTGAGAAGGTAGTTCGTCTGTCTATCAACAAGCGAGGAACAGATGAAGGAGCTCTTACAAGAGTGGTGGCAACAAGAGCTGAGATTGACTTGAAAATTATAGCAGATGAGTATCAAAGGAGGAACAGTGTCCCTCTTGATCGTGCCATTGTCAAGGACACCACTGGTGACTATGAGAAAATGCTTTTGGCAATTTTAGGACATGATGATGCTTGAGATATATGTGTGTGTTATCTCTTTTGAGAGAGGTACTTATATATGTGCTTTTACAAGTTGTGTTTTCAGCATGTTTGTTTTTCCTATGTTTTATTATGATTTTGGAAACGTTTAGAATTGATTGAGTGTTAATCATACTTTGAATAACTAATCATGGAATGTATAAGTGATTAGCCTTTATGAATTACGATAGTGACCCTATGGTTACTTTTCTATGTTAAATATATATATAGACAATATATGGTTGTGTTGGGTGTGCATTTGTTTAAAAAACTCAGACAACACTTTTTTAAGCATTAGATATTGTTTACGAGCGTAGTTTATTTATGTCTCTTGAATATGCTCTTGAAGCAGCAAAAGATTTATCAAATACAAAAAATTTGCGGTTGAGTTCCTGAAAAATATTTTCAATATGTTCATGATGTCTCAAAATTGAGAAAAATATTTTTAATAATATTTTAGAAGATTGATCACAAACTGTTATTAAACAAAAGATAAATTACTGATTAAAAATGTGAAAGACCACGTGATATTTTGAACTATATTCCTTGAAGTGAATGATTCATGCTAATTTTGTATAAGTTGTGGTTATGGTAATTGATATAGTAGAGATTATTATTTGGGGTATTGATGAGTTACATGTGAATGTGATAAAAATTTCATGATTATGATAAATGGTTAAGATCTTTATTACTCTTAATAGTGGTGTAGTAATTTTTAATGAATACAACAATATAGTAACTCATGAATTATGGAGAAGATTTAACTCCTTTAAGTATATTTTCTCTTCGTATTTGTTTAGAATTCTAAGATAATATTTGGTTGGGAGAAGTAATAATAAGATTCATATAATTTTTGGAATAAATCATACCAAACAAATTTTAAATGTAATCATTCCAAAAATATTTTTCTAATAGTATATTTTTTAAAGTTTTTGTATGTAATCTATAAATATTTTATGCTAATTAAATTTGAGAATGGTACACTATTATTTATAAATGATATATTCTCAATATTTGAGTTAAAGAATATTTTTTGTGAATTTGATGTAATAACACTTTAAAATATATATTTATGAAAAATATATTTTTGACTTGTCAGATTTCAAATTATTTTATAAAATCTATAAATATTTTTTGTTTTTAAGGGGAAATCGTTTCCTATTTTAAATCAAACATGTAAAATTTTAATTTATAGTAGTAACATTGATGTAAAAGATTTTTGTCGTTTAAAGTGTTACGATTGTGGAATTATGTAGACTTAATTTTCCTGATTCTCATGTCAAATATTATTGATTTGGATTATTGACTTTGGTTGTTATTATAATTCTCATTTGTAAAATATTATAAATTCTTTTGAACAATTCTTAAATCAATTTAAATTGTACTTGTAATTGGCTTCTTAAAGTTAATATCTTAAACTATCATTTTGTTTTTGTTGGATATGAATTAATTTCAATTTTTTATTATGAATATTATTTAATGTTGATTTTACATATAAATTGGAGTACTATTTGATATATGTATAGTAATGCACAAAGTGATTATTTTTTTTAAAATGTAAAAAAAACTTGTAAGAGTCACTCTTTTAAAATTTAAATTACTTACATCAAAATCACTTTTGTTTTAATCTATGCAAAACAAACTATCAAACATCATTTGGATGTAAAATGTTTTTTGAGTAAATCATTCATTTATTTGTAAAAATTTGAAATATACACTCCAATTACTTTCTCTAAACAACTCCTACTACATGTTATTAAATTTTAAAAAAGAAATTACATATAGGACAAAAAAGTAATAAATCTCCCAATTATTATTATCTAGAACTCGAACATACATTATCCATACAGAATGTTTCTGCAAGCAGAACATCCAGGAGAATGTACACAATCTACAAAGTTTCATACTTGATGTATCACACACAATACATCCAACTGAATAATACAAAATAAAAAAAACACACATAAACGTACATACAACATAAACTAGCTAAAAGTTACAACTAAAACACAAATGAAGTCTAAGTAGGAGATTGGAGATAAAGAACAACAACAAATATATTCTTCCAATAAAGTCATGAGAATTAAATTAACTTCACTTTTTAAGAAGGCCTTTTGAGAAAATCCTCTTGCAATATGGGCTGGTACGCAAGATTTTGTGGGCTTTAACAGCTTCAACCAGAGATGCATGCACAGATCCCTATCAGAAAACAAGTTATTCAATCAATTTAAAAATAAAATTAAAACAACTTTCTCATAAATTGATCACTTTTTAAGGAGTACAAAAAAGATAGTCAAAAACGAAAAATAGTTCATACTGTGGTTAGTTCCAGAGCTTTTTGAACAACATAGTTGGCATATGGGTCTTGGAGCATCTGCTCAAAATGAGAAACAGAGAGCAATTCTTGAACTATCCTTGCTCTAGTCTCAGCAATATATGTGAGGCACTTTTCAACCACATGGCTACTAAACTTTTGCATGGAGAGGCTTACATAGTTTCCTTTGAACTGACTAGTCAATTTAACTATGGCACTTGGATACTGCATCTCTATGATAAACTGCACAACATAATTTCTGGAAAAAACAATGGTTGGAAGTGTTATCTTTATGTGATACCATAAAAAGATTATAACTATTTGCATACTTTTAAAATCAGTTGAGAAACTATATAATTAACAATATTTTGGCAAGCTTTATTGATATCATGCATGTATGTACAAAGTCTATTGTTCTAAATAAAGTTGAAAATTGAACCGAGTTGAGAAGTTGAAATATTGAACCTCAACTTCAACTGATCTACCAAATTGAAACTCTCTAATCCAGTTTTTAAAAATGATTGGCATATATTATCACTATACTAACATCAACAAGTATCAAAGGTGAAACAATAATATCAATTTGGAATATCACTAATGACTATTATATATATTAAACTTCCTTTGTTATGAACGCAAACACAAAAAGATAATTACCCATATGCATCTTGAGCAAGAAAGAGGCCATTTTTGCATACTTCTTTAACCAGCTTATCGTGACTCTTTCCCTTGGAGAATTCAATGCAACGTTGCAGAACACAGCAGCCATGTTGCTGAGTAGCTACCTCAACCAAGAACTTCGTAGCAGCATCATGTATGAGCTTCCAAATAAACAAGAATCGGAACACTATTAAATTAATTTCAATCAAAATTTACATGTCAAATCAGAAGTTCATTCATATAAACAGCTTTGAGATAATTGGGATTGCCCCATAAATTTAATAGCTGGACAAATGATAACATAGTTTTATCATTGAGGATGTCACAATGCATTAGGGCTGGTTCTCTACAGCAGCACCCTTAGCTTAGCTCAAAACATACCACAGGAACAGAGCTGCTATCTTATAAGTAAGCAACTGGTAAATAGTCATGACAATTGTTCTTGGAAGGTCTATAATATTATCAATTTTTTGTACTACACCGCTATTGTAGTATGAAACTCTTTAATTCGGATACTATTGTGTTAATAATAAAAATAAAGTTCAAACAGTAATAAAAAAACTGACACATTATTTAGAAACAGTTGAAGTTTGAGTTCATTTAGCATAGCATATTTAGGAAATGTTTCATTACTAGCACACATGACCAAATAATTATTAAATTTCCATATAGATAAATCATAATTGTTCAATTGTTAAGTGTAAAAGAGTCACCAATAGTGGTCCACATAAAAAGTAACACATGTTAAAAAAAGGAAAAATATAAAAAACCAAAAAGAGAAAAGAGAAAAGAAGTGGTATACCTCATTATCTTGAACACTAAGACATTGCAAGCAACGTTGTATGACATGATTTCCATTCAAATCCTTAATCAGATCAAGAAAGCCAGGTAGAATTGCAGACCTCACTAATGCAATTTGCCTCCTTGATTTGAGAGTCGAAATCAGCTTCTGAACCACTCTTGTTCTGAAATTAACATTTGCTATACCATTAATTAAATGTATCAAATTCACCAAATAAAAAATAATAATATAATATGTACAATTTTGCACCATCAAACAGATAAAAGCAACAGTGTTTTAGCATATTATATCATATAATATTAATTACCCGTGTGTGTTTAACGAGGTTCTGACTAGCTGACCAGGTTCTCTAGTCAACATAAGCACAATCTGAAACCTTTGTTCATCCCTA
The DNA here is from genome assembly GCA_037974835.1 of Cicer judaicum. Taxonomy (NCBI): domain Eukaryota; kingdom Viridiplantae; phylum Streptophyta; class Magnoliopsida; order Fabales; family Fabaceae; genus Cicer; species Cicer judaicum. The sequence goes on from JBBPBS010000361.1 coordinate 8,656,168, forward strand.
CAAAACTCAAGCAATTTTTGCACAAGATAATTCCCAAAAGGGTCCATCATAAGCTCAACAACATTATCAATAACTCCATTAAACACCATTTCCATATCTTCAGGAGTTCCTTCTGCAACCATCTTCTGCAGAAAACGACAACCATTCTGATCCTTTGCCATATGAGACATATAGCTTTGAAGGTCAGACAAACAAGAACCAAAGTTCATCCCCAAATGTTGTTGTAAATCATCATCATCCTCATTCTCATCATTATTACTCACCAAAACTCTACCGTTTTCACGTCTAGAAAGAAAACGGGAACCAAGTTGAGGAATTACTTCCTCTTGTGAAAATGGATGCCTTCTTGTACCCACACCACTAACACTACCCAACAATGAATTGCACTCACTTCTCATGTTATTCTCTTGTAGGATATAACTATCCTCAATAGGTCTAGTTGGAGGATGAAGTTCCCTCAAGGCATTATAATAAAGGGAGGTTGATGAAGGAGCATTGTTTGGTTGCAATGGCATGGTTGGAGTAGGGTACATAACAGGATTTGTTCCTACACCATAACCTAATCTTATATCATTTTCCATTGGGAAAGACCTTCTTGGTAATGGTGGATACACAACACGTTGTTCATAAGGGTTAGAATAAGATGAAGCAAAAGAAGTGTTTTGCGGCTGATATGGAACACCTCTACCATAACTACATCCATAATAAGTAGCAGAAGAAGAAACATTGTTTCCATGAGCACATCCATAATAAGAAGTACCATTGTTTACATGGCCAGTGGAAGAACCGATTTGAGGTGCTCTAAAGGTGTTACCTTTTTGCATTAAACCTTCAGAAACTGAAACCCCAATAGTTGATTTTGGCATACCCATGTTATGATAACGTGATGGGGTTAATGGTACTGTTTCATCTTCATGAGTGTTGTTGTTGTGTGCATGAAAATCCCAACAATGAGTCATTGGATCAACAACATTGTTGTTTACTCTGATTTTTTTCTTTTTACTAATAATGATGTTGTTATCTTGATGATGGTTATGAGGATGATGATGATGATCTTCATCCAAAAGGGTCATTGCAGAAAGATTCATAGACAACTCATTATGATCTTCATGATCCATGTTCAAGTTATTGACCAGGTTCTGATCGGACCAAAAAGGAAACCCATTTGAGCGAGGGTCGAAAGGAGGATATGATGGATGCTGATGCTGCTGTTGATGAGACATATGAGGTGATTGTTGTTGTGGTGGAAAATTAAGATGTTGTGGTGATGGAAAAGTAAGATGTGGTGACTCTCCTTTTGGATTGATTCTGTCTTTGTTAGTGTTAAACATGATTGATGATTCCAATGGTTGATTTGGAATTAGAGAGATGAAAATAAGGGTAAAACAAAAAAGAGGTGTGGGATTTGGAAAACAAAGAAAATAGAAAGTGTCAGTAGTAGTGGTCGGTTGAGGTATTGAGGTAGTGTTTGGGTAGTAATAGCATGGTGAATCAGTTTTGTTTTTAATTGAGTGAGAGATGAAAGAAGAAAGTGTGATGATGAATATATCAGGATATGCATATATGGGAGAGAGAAGAGAGAGGGTTTTGGTTTTGTGCGTACGATTTGTCAGATTTCATCCAAAAAATCTGCAACGGCATCGCATACTCCAACAGCCGCTCCGCAGACTGTGTGTTTTCGCTTTGCAAAGTGTGGCAGGGTCAAGATATGTGTTACCATAACCATATTCCTCGCACTCCTCTAACCACTTCACCAAATTTAATATTTTTTCAAATTTTTACTTTTTAACAATTCCATACAAAAACTATTTTTAACGACTTTTACGGTTTGATATTATTATTATTATTATTATTATTATTATTATTTTTTGGTGAAATTGAATTTATTCTAAACATTTTTTCTGTTGAATAAAAATAACAAAAACTCTCACATTTTTATATAAAAATTTAGTTTACGTGAGTTATGCCGTCTAATATGTGGTGTGAACTCTTATTAAGAATTTACATTTGTATTTTTCAATTGATCTAATAAGATTTAATACTATATTTTATTTTCATTTGACTAAATCATTAGAATTAAAAGTCACCATTTTATCAAATATTATACACTAATGTTATATTTTCAAGAATAAGAGTTTATTTTTTTTTTATAAATAATAAAAGTATAATTTCAAATTTATAAATAATTTTTGTGTTAATTATACGATTCTAAAAAAAAAGTTAGGTAATTTAAAATTGAGTCGGAAGAAAAATAATGTCCATATACAATAAATATATATATATATATATATATATAGTTTTATTAATATGTAAAATTTTAAACATATTTATTATACAATATTAATTTTCATATACCTTCACAATGTATCAAATAATTTTAAATTTCTATAAATATTGATATAGATGATGTATATTAAGAAAAATAATACTTATTTCAAAAAATAAATATATAATTATTTTAAAGTAACCAATAAAACATTTTATTTATTGATGTTCCTTATATATAAATGTAGTCAATTTTAACTTCTCATCTTGATAATTTATTCAAAACATAACACACCTAAAAAAACATAAAATGAATGTTAGCACCGTACACAATACACACTTTCTATTTGAACCAAAAATTGAATATTTTGTTTTTAAATTGTCTTCACTAATGCGCATAATCGTAACTTTACATTTCTTGTTTTTGGAAAAATAATTCTCACTGTCTCTCAGCTTTGCTTGCTTACTTTTTCATTCCTCTATGTCCTGCATCGTTTACCAATGAAATGTTATCACTTATTAGGTTAATTTTTTTTTTACTATCCTTCTTGTTTCATTCTCTATTTCATTGCAATTTAATTGGCATGTCTCGACATTGTTTCTTTTACCAGTTTAATACTGTTTACGTAACTTTGATTTGTTTTTTTATGTCTTTGCCATTTTAGTTCATATGGGTTTTAACTTCTAGTTGGAAAATTTATCAGCATGATGTATTGGTGTAACTATTATTCTTGAGTTGTTTTTATTTGATGCAGTACAAGGCTAACTTAAGAGAACATAAGGCTTACTTTTTAGTGGGTATTTCTCGTGCCTTAATATACCGCGTGTTATTCTTAACAATTGGATTTTTTTTTTAAATTATATCTTTGTTTCATTTGATGATTTTGTGATTGTAAGTAAAATGAAAATAAAACAATTATCCTTCATTTAAAACTAATTAAGAATTTTCAAAAATGACATTTTCAAATAGAAAGTGTGTAGTTTGTTAGCATAATATAAATTTATAAGGCTGTCTTTTATTTAAAACTAATTTTTAATAAGTCTTTTTGTTCAAATGGAAAGTATGTAGTTTGCTAGGTACACCTTCTACTTCTTTGGTGTCTAAATTAGCAACCCATATATACTGTGTGTACATCCCCATGTATACTCTGCCTCATACTTCTGTCTCTAATTCTATTTTTGTTTATGGTAGTATCCTCTAGTTTTATTTCTGCTTCTAGTGGTATCCTCTGAATCTGCCTCTTGTTCTGTTTCTGCCTCTGATTCCATTTTTGCCTCTGGTTGTATCTTCTGGTTCTACCTTTGGTTGTATTTCTGCCTCTGGTAGTATCCTCTGGTTCTGTTTCTGCTTCTAGTGGTATCCTCTAGATCTACCTCTTGTTCTGTTTCTGCCTCTAATTCCATTTTTGTCTCTTGTTGTATCTCCTAATTCTGCCTCTGGTTCTATTTCAGCCTCTGGTGGTATCTTTTGGTTATGCCTCTACCTCTGGTGGTATCCTTTGGTTTTGCCTCTGATTATGTTTCTGCCTCTTATGGCATCCTTTGATTCTGCCTCTGGTTCTGTTTCTACCTCTAGTATCCTCTAGTTCTACCTTTAATTTTGTTTCTACCTCTATTATGTTTCTACCTTCGGTTCTATTTCTTCCTTCAACTATGTTCCTACCTCTAGTTATGTTTCTGCCTTTGATTTTGTTTCTATCTCTAGTTATGTTTCTATCTCTGGTTATGTTTCTACCTCTAGTTCAGTTTCTCCCTCTGGTTCTCTTTCTGCCTTTGGTTTTTTCTTTGCCTATGATGTTATTCTCTGATTATGTTTCTGCCTCTAGTTCAATTTATACCTCTGGTGTTATCTTTTGATTATGTTTTTGTCTCTTATTTCGCCATGCCTCTTGTGGTATCATCTAATTATGTTTCAACCTCTGATGGTAACCTCTGGATATGCCTCTTGTTCTGTTTCTGCCTCTGATTTCATTTCTGCCTCTAGTTGTATCTCCTGGTTTTTCCTCTGGCTCTATTTCTGCATTTAGTGGTCTCTTTTGGTTCTACCTCTACCTTTGGTGGTATCCTTTGGTTCTGTCTCTAATTATGTTTCTGCCTCTTATGGTATCCTTTGATTCTGCCTCTGGTTCCGTTTCTACCTCTAGTAGTATCCTCTAGTTCTACATCTAATTTTGTTTCTACCTCTGCTTATGTTTCTGCCTTTGGTTGTATCCTCTGGTTATAGTTCTAATTCCCTCTTAGTTCTTGTTGTTTTTATTTATTTATTTTATCTTTTTTGTTTTGTTTTTAGGCAACATTAGCACTCCCTTCGATCTTTTCAGTTTGTCCTTGCTTTTCACCTCTACAACTGCAAACACTGTTTTCTTAACCCTTTTCAGCCTTTTTGCTTTCCTTTTTTTTTCTCTAAAATAACTACAACTTTTCCTTGTGTGTACCCCATCTTTCCAATCCGTTTTTAACTACTTTTGCTTTTTTCTTATTTCTTAAAATGTCTACAAACTTTACCAAGTATACAAGCAATTAAATATGTGTTTATTTTTTAAACTTAGAGTAAACACAAATTCATAATTTATTCCTACATCGACAAGTTTTAAAGACAATAATCAACAAATTAATAATCTAATTCATGCATGAATCCAGTTTTAAAATACCTTAATTTAACAATATTTGGGTTACCGATTAATAAACTTTACATGAACCAATTATATATTTGTCGTTTCCTGAAATTTCAACTGTTTCATGAAATTAATGGAGTCGCCACCAAAATTTATTATAGAGTAGAAAAAATATTGGATAACCCTTAAAAAAAAAAGTGGTATTTTAAACTAAATTTTTAGTTCAGGAGTCGATTATGCATAGAAAATGCATTAGCACTTTACGACATCCGTAAAAATACAATTATCTATAATTAATTGTGCAAAATTAATATTAATTTAAATATATTTATTTCTCTTGATTAATAAATATGAATATCAATTTTTTTTAATGTGATTTTGAAATAAATGTGTGCTTAAGTAGAAGAAGGAAAAAAAAAAAGAAATTTTTATTAATGTGCTTGACAAATGTGTGATCTTTCTCCTACGTATCTTCTAGTGTAATAGAGAAATAAAAGCTACGTAGTTCTTGGGTAGAAAATGTGGGTGTGTTTATTAGTTTTTAAAGAAAATGCATTTGGTTACAATAAAATGATTAGATAAAAAAAAATTGTTGATTTAATGAAAGAAAAGAAAACCTTGAGTGTAATAAATTGATTTTGATGAGAAAGTTTAGTTATTTATTTGGATTTGGTTATGAAAGTTTAATATCACCAAGTTGTCACTATCCAGGCATCTTGAACTATCACCAACAAGATATCACATCCAAATTGGTCTTTTGTTATTAAAAGGATAATTATTATTTAGAGTTTAAGATTGTCAAGTTGTCGCAACTTAGACGTCTTAAAACTAAATTTGGTAAAATGTAACATTTTCAACAATATTTTAGCCATGTTAATTTTGAATAACATGAATGTTCATTTTATTAAAGATGATAAAGATAAATCGGAGAATGAATTTTGACTGTATATGATTTTGAGTGTTTGTTTTAATATATTATATTGATTTATTTTTAAACAATCATTTGAAACAAGTCTCTTTCTCTCCCCACTTCCAAATGAGGTTTTTTACTCTGTATTAACTTTTTGACTTGGTGTAATGTTTTGTTTGACCTTATCATTGATTAACTTATCCATTTTAATGAATCATTGGTTGATTCTCTATCTTTCGATTTAAAGCTGTATTTATTGAATTCTAACATGTGTGTAACACCCCAAATTTTATAATAAATTATTTTATTTATGAAATAGAATTTTAAATAATTAATTTGATTTGCAAACTATTTTATAATATATGTTAATAAATTTTGTGATTAATTTGCATTATATGGATAGTTTCTATGATCTTGTAGTTTTATAAGGCTAAATAAGTAATATTGTAACACCCTAAATTTGTTGTTATTATTATACATTAGTAATATTTTCTTATATGTATGTTAATGTGGTGCGGTAATTTTTTTTGTGTAATTCTTTTTATCTATTAGTGATACTAATAACCTAATCCTCGTCTTTCTCGTTTCGATCAGTGGCGTAATAGACAATGTATACCTTACCTCTCCAAATTTCAATTATTTTCTCATCAGCCAACTAGCCAAGTGAAACCTATCATCCAATTTGACTTTTTAATTCTCTCTTATATACCTTGAAAAACTATCCTTGTAGCCGTATGTGATTTATCTCGAATTCCCTCTCATTTTTCCATGGAAATACATGAATAGTTGGCTTCATGCACAAAATCTACCGCTGCACTCATTCATGGCCCTGCTTTGGCCGATCGTGACTCCATCTAACTTTAAGCAACCGTTTTTCGTCCCTTGGGCGGACTGTTTTTGGGATATTTTGGAAACCATATTCATCCTTCCGAAAAGTGGAAACCATATGTGGATTCCTCTCATCAAAACCGTCAAGAAACACTACTCATTTGCATTTTTTTGGTGAAATTGACGTAAGACCCTCTTGGCGTTCCGACGAGTCGGTGAGACTTTTTATGTCGTTTTTCTCGTCGTGCTGACTCCATTTTGCTCCTAAATTTTTTACTAATCATTTAACATTTATTTTTATGCTCCACATTATTTATCAGTTGTGTCTCAACGATTTTGTGAACTCGCCATTTATTCCGGTTTGTTCGTTGTACATTGTTGATCTACAGTTGCTGTTGAAAACTCCTATTGATTCCTAGGTTTGTTAAAGCGTCACAATAAGGTAAGGGGTGAGAGAGCGTTTGAATTCATGAGTATAATATAATGTGAGATGAATGCGAAAACTGTATTTGCCAACGTTTCATCAGGGGCTCGGTACGTACAACAGTAGCCATTTGAGTGATAAATTGATTAGTGTGAAAATATGGAAATTGTGAGATGAAAGTATGGAATATAATTATTTATAAGGGGTTGATTGATTTAATTTCGTTAAATGCATGGTATTTGATATTTGATTTCAAATGAATTTGATGCATATGTTTGATTAGACGAATTTGTGTGATGTGATAACAAAATATGGATGCATGGTATGATATATGTATGTGGGATGATAATGCTAATTTTTTATCGATAATAGTGATATTATAAAATTGTGATGCATTTATATGATGATTACAATTATGTATGACTAGCGATGTTATAAAATTGTGATGAGTTTATACGATGATTATGTATGATTGATGGCGTTATAAAATTGTGATGAGAGTATTGAAGTACCCCAAATATGATGAAATAATGATGATTTATAAAGATGATGCTCTTAATGGAGTAGTCTAAGCTAACGAAGGGAGAAAATAAATATTGAGAATTTGTGAAGTGAAGATTATTTTGTCATCATATAGGTAGGGCCTAACAAGCCTAGTGATTCCGGGGAAGTACAAATGAATGAGCCTGATCATGGCAGTCTGCTGTTAAGCCTTAAGCAAGATTGTTAGACCTTGGAGGTATTCAGGTGGGGAATTCCTAGGTGACTTGGAGGTAGCACTCCAAATGTCAGGAGCTACCACACAACACACGTTTATCTCGACTGTCAAGTATATGTGTCTCGGGTTGAGTTGAGGGGATATGTGAGGAGAGTGCCAATTTGAATTGTCCGTCCACCGAGATGGTGGCATAGTATCAATCCTCATAACCGAGTACTTCAAAGTTAGAATGGTAACACATTGTGAAGTAGAGTCTAAACTCATGCATAGCATTGCATTTCCTTGTAATTGTTTTGTTGTGATTGGTGTGTTTCAAAAGCGATAATAGTTTTCTTAGATGATTTGATGTTATAGTGAAATTTATTGATTTTCTTTGTGTTGTTTTGACTTTATAATATTATGTTTTTCCTCGAAGAATTTTTGTGTAATGATACATTTTATTTATGATTAATTACGTGTTCTTCTTATTTATATTATACTATTAACATGATTTCAAAACTCACTTCCTTTGTTGTTGTGTTTGACTGGCTTGGCCCGACGTTTGCAAAATCGCAGTTGTTACAGGTTAATGAGTCTTGAAGTTCAAGTTTGGGAGGAACCCCACTCTGATAGGTGATACCGGGGATAAGAATTGTAATTTGTATTTTCTTATTTAATTTGAAACAAAGTTTTTGTATGAAAACCTTAGAAGTACTAGTTATTTTCAGAATTAAATCAAGTAATTACAATTAAATCAAGCTTATCGAGATTGCACTATTTTAATGAAAAAAAATTAGTTTAAAGTGTTCTATTTTATTTTTGAGAAACGTGATATCTTAAATTAAAAATAAGAGTTTTTATTTTAATGGAAATAAATTTTATAGGAATATTATATAAATTATTATATATATTATTTTGTGTCGAATGTCGATTCAGTAATTAAGTAATTATAATTATTATATATATTATTTTGGGCCGAGTGGGTCGAATGTCGATTCAGTTTTAGTCGAATGTCAGTCATGGCAATTGTGTTTTCTTGTGTAACAATTATTTTCACTATGATGGTTTTCCTGTTATATTATTGTGTTAACTATTATATGTTTTTGTATTATTATTATAGATATTTTCGAGATTACTAATTAACTGTTTACTATTTGCTTACTCTGATTGTGTTATGGATGATTAATTCCTACATAAGTGAGTAAATAAACCATGAAATCATTTGTTAAGATTTGAGTTAACTTTAATTGTTGACAAAATTATGTTAGATACTTGTTGCATATTGCTTGTCTACCAAACTATGATTTTTGCACTCTTGTTTTATGTGAATAGTTGAAAATAATAATTTTGATTGACCAGCAGTCAGTTGTTTAATCTCATTTAGGTAATCTCATTTAAGTAATCTTAGTTATCAAATGTGAGACCTCACCAGTCAGTTGTTTTAAAGTTTCACTTTCACCCTTAACCAATTTAAAATATTTAGTCTTGATATAAATTTGTTTAAAGTGTTTGATCTAATAACTAATTGATTAAAACATTGATTTCCGTAAGAATTATATGTATAAAACTTCAAGTATTGACTTATACTAGGTACAAATTATTATTATTTTTGTTGAAACTCAATTTAGAGAAGAAAAAAAAAGATGTTTCGTTCTAAATTTTTGAGTTAGATAGGAAATATATCTAAAGTTTTAATGAAAATGTTTAAAGTTTTAATTTTGACTAAAAAAAATATTATTTTGATTCTACATTGTCTTGTGTTAAGAAAAAAATCAATTTTAAATCGTGAATGTTAACTTTAAATCACTTGAAAGTGTTGATGATTGTATCTAAATGATTAAAATGTTGATATTATTTTGAAATCAATTTAAGACATTCGTCATGATTTTGAAATAGTATAAAATTCATATTATTAGTAATAGTAATTCTTGGATACTCAAGGTTGGTTGATATTTTATAGTTAGACTTAACAAAGAATTGTGAAGGGATTAAATTTGATTTATTTATAAAAGGAAATATTTTATGAGTGAATTATTGTTGACTTATTTTAGAGAATTAGATTGTGTTGGGCTTGTGTTGATTCTTAAAATAATAATAAAATATATATATTTTTGATGATTTTATTTAAAATTTAGAATAGTCACACAAGAGAAAAATAATTTACGTCAAGTTTTACTATGTGCTATTTTTTTTTTAAAATAATAATAATCTAGAAGATTTGTTGTAAAAGTAGTTTTTAGAAATTAGGAAAAAAAATATAATTATTTTAGAAGTCTTGATGAATTAGAAAATTTTGTATCTAATTTTATTTGCATGATTTGATTTTAAAATATAGGTTGAGACGTAATCCTAGGAAAAGTTTAAAATTAGGAAGAAAAATTATTTTATGGTATTAAAAGATTAGTGATTTATTTTAGTTTTATAACTGTTATATTAACTTCTAGTAAAAATAGCTGTTTACTTTATTTATTAATTGAAAAATTATTGTTTCAATTTTTGTTAAATGATAAAGATTGATTAAAAAAAATGAATTATTAATTTAATTGTGATAAATTTCTTGTTGTTGGATTGCTTTGAGAATATTTTACATCATGATGCCAATTATTGAATTACTTATATGCATGTATATGTAATTAGGTGAATGTGAAAGTGTTTGTGTTTCAGGCGTTCTAAGCGTTGAGAATTTGTGAATAGTTTTTAGAGTAATTGAGAGTGTTTAAAAATGAAATAATTCTATATTTATTTATTTTAATTGTTGATTCATACTGATGTAAGTGTCCTTTCTTTTGTTGTTATAACTAGTTGTAAATTACAAATAAATTATTGGAAATGTGTAATTAAGTGGGTTTTAACTTGAGGTAAGGAGTAGGAGTCGTGGCGCCGCCTTCGCACTCCTAAACCACGTTAAAGATACTTTTTATTATCCATGTTTGAATTTGAATGACTACAGTTATAGTTACCTTAAGTAGTTGACTACATGAGTAGGAGGGACTAGCTACCCCGATTATTCATCATTAATAAAAGAGGCAACAGTAACTCATTGTTATTATTATTACAAACACCTATTAATTCTATTTTTGAAATAGTAAAAAACCATATTCTTCTATTACGTAATTTTGAGTCATTATAAGTCATATGTGACATCAATGTCAAATGCTAACAACTATTTCATGTGATCTGAATTGGTATGGGGCTGTGTACATAAATTAAATATTTAATTAAATAGGTTTGATCTTCTAATTAACTTGCGGAAAATAAATGTGCGTTGTGTTAGTATCTTATTATTTGTTCTATATTGTCTCATTTGGTAAGGATCTAAGACTATCGTACGAGTTCTATAAATGAATCTTGTGTATAAGACTTTGAAACTAATTTAGACTTTGAGTGTGTTTGAAATTATATGTGAAAATATTTGTCTTATTCCACTATAATTAGACACATTATTTTCTAAAAAAAATAAATAATAATAATTAAGTGATTGTATGTCATTGAATCGTTATATGCATTTCTCTTTGTAATTCTTGGAGGTGTAAAATATTTTCAATGTTTCTTTATATGCCTAACTTTTGTGAAATATGTAGAGTAATTGTTGTTATGATTTAAACATTTTTTAAGAGAGTGAAGTATTGTTTGAGAAGTTAGTTGATATGTGTTATTTTATTTAACTGAAAGCAATAAGTGTTGTTGACTAAATTCACATGCTTAGTTTTATATATAAGCGATAATGATTAATCATAATTTTTTTTTTCAAATTGGAGCTGTCGAATGTGATGTGTTAATTAATTTGTTGTGTCATGTTAACTTATCATGATAAGCTAATGAATTGTTGACATGTTGTACTTAATTGAATAGTAAATATCTTAAATATGTTTATAGACTAAGTTTGATTTTTTAGGGTGGTAAGTTAGATATTAAATCACTTGCCACAAATTTTAAGGACGAAATTTCTCTAACGATGGGAGAATTGTAACACCCCAAATTTTATAATAAACCATTTTATTAATGCAATAGAATTTTTAAATAATTAATTTGATTTTCAAATTATTTTATAATATATGTTGATAAATTTTGTGATTAATTTACATTATATGTATGGTTTCTATGATCTGCTGGTTTTATAAGGCTAAATAAGTAATATTGTAACACCCTAAATTTGTTGTTATTATACATTAGTAATATTTTCTTATACGTATATTAATGTGGTGCGGTAATTTTTTTTATGTAATTTTTTTTATTTATTGTTGACACCTAATTTTGTCCGAGTTTTATTTATTTTTTACTTTTTATTAAAAAAAGGAAATAATAATAATAATAATTTTTATTATTATTATTAATAAAAAAAAAGGAAATCGAAAAGAAATGAATTGATGGTCATAAAAATCGATGTAATGATGATCAAAATAAATGAAAAAAAAACGAAAAAAAATGGATTGATGGTCATAAAAATCAGTATAATGGCGATCAATTGAATAGAAAAGAAACCAAAGAAATGAATCAATAGCAATAAGAATCAGTATAATTGTGGTCAATTAAATGAAAAGAAATCGTAGAGAAATAGATTAATGATAATCAATTGACAATTATTCTCTTGTCTTTTGTAATCCACACTCAAAGTCTATAAATAGTCTGCCACAAGAGGACAAAAAATGAAGGGAGGAAAAGGAAGATTCGAAACAGGAATTCGAAACACAAATTGAGAACACAAAAAGAAAAAAGAAAAACAAAAGAGAGAATAATGGAGACAAAATAGAAAATAAAGATTGGAATCAGGAGCTAGTAAAGAACACTGCGCTAAACACTTATTTTTCTCCTTGTCTATTTTTTTTACATTATTATTGTTATATAGCTTTTTTTTTGTACTATTCTATGCACGTATAATATAAACAATAATTTTTTTTTTCACGATCAAGTTTTAGAATCAATCAATAAGAATCCATTTGATTGTTGTATAATTATTTATTTCTTTATCAAATTCGTGATCTCTCATTTCTATTGTGTTTTATTGCTTCTGCGTTAGATCTTAAATTCTCTTATTATTACCATCGTCAGTTCGCGCCACATATGCGTCGCTGACTCGCGAATCTGCTCTTGAATTTTTATCCGTTACGGTTTATAAAAAAATAAAAATAAAAATAGTAAAATTGTTTCTTTAAAATAAAACGAGATACAAATCAATATATAACACATCATTCTTATTATTATTATTATTGTTATTATTATTATTATTATTATTATCATTATTACTATGATTATCATTATTATGTTTTAAATTTATTTTGATATGTATATATATAAAGTAAAATTAATAATAAAATTGGTAACACATAAATATTTTATATCCAAGAACTACATGTGTTTTGATTTCCCTATTGCACATGGGTATACGTAGGAGCAAGGTCTTCCCTTTGTCAAACTAAATTAATAAAAAAAAATATTTTTTTATTCTTTCATCAATGTAAATAATTTAATTTTTTTATTATTCTTTTTGGGATAAAAATAAATAAATAAATAGTTTGTATATAATTAGTTATAGGATAACCGTTTTAACAGACGTTGTAGGGTGATAATACATCCTTACCCGTAATCGACTCCCGAATCGAAATCTTTGGTTCAAAAATATTATTTTAGGTTTTATTCAATTTTTCCTTTAAGAAAAATAAAATTGGTGGCAACTTCTTTTTCGCGGACAAACCGGACTCAACAGCTGGCGACTCCAATGAGGACTTTTGAGAGTCAAGCCCAATCTAATTAATTATATATAGTTATTTTATTATTTATTATTTTATTTATATTACCCCTATTATTATTTTTTATTTTGTTATAATGTGAATATAATTATTTGTGTTTTATCAATTTATTTTTATTGTGATGATTTTTTTATCTTATTTATTTGTCTATGTACTATCCTAACACAACTCACACACTTATGAGTGGGCTCTATACTCGGACTGAGTGCAAACCTAAGATAAGTTAGAGACTGTGTAATGATAATCTTTTGGATGTACATCCTGTTTGGTTGTCATGAAAGTCTCACCTAGAGTTGACTTTTTCTAAAATATTTCTGTTTTAATAGTTTACCTATTAATTGGTTTAATATTTTAGAATTGAGTTGTGTGCTCTATGAGCCAATTTAGAACTATAGAGTCACCCATAGTAAATGTTCACAATAAAAAAACCATCAAATAAGAAAATAACCATCTATGGCATAATCATGTATGTTTCATCTTTTACTTCATTTTACAACATATTTTTCTTTTTTCTCATTTTTTTAGAAAAAATAATTGCATATTAGGAGGTAGTAAAATGTTTCAGTTAAATACATAATTATTTCATTCATTTTTTTTTACATTCTCATAACATTTTCCTTCAAAAAAAAAAAGACAGAAAAAAAGTATCGTGACACCCTTACCGGACATGTTCCTGAGTTAAAATCATGGATGAATTGAAACATACAAAGATGGTCTCAACAACTAAAAAATCATATGGCTAAATGATTGAAAATCTTACAACCCTCGATACTTGAAATCATGGGGATCCTTCATAAACAAAAATATCACGAAGAACTCATGTGTTACCCCTTGATTTCATAAGTCTAACAATTGTCACATTTTAGTCTACTTTTTGGCTATACTCTATCTCAAGTCACTTGTCCACAAGATTTGAACCTGATACTAATTAGATTCATATTCATTATACACCCCCAACTTCTGAGTCATGAACATACTTCATTGGCTTTCGCCACAAATAAATCTCTAGAAGTTGGGTCGTCTATGTTGAACTTTCATCACTATCGATTATTATTGGATGTCATCAATCTAAAAAATGGCAAACCTTGTATGAATTTTTGATGACTATTGAAGAAAAACCTTGGTTAAACACAACTTTGAAGACATTGACTATGTTCTCCCATATATAAACAAGAGAAAAGGTCAACAATGAAAATATTATCAAGTTTCCCATGATCATTAATGTTATTTAATTTGATCCTAAAACATTGATCATATTGATGTGCCTCAATATTTTGAATATCAATAAATGCATTTTGTATTGTTTTCTTTTCCATCCTCACCCATTTTGTATTTCACAATCTCTTACCAAACATTATTCTTCTTTCTCTTCTTTAAACCATATACCAAACATATTTGGAAGTAGTCCATTCATAAATAAGTTTGCTAACATGACATACATAATTTCAATCATGCTATAAATTCCACTGAATGTGAGAACGATATAAATAAATTCACTCTCTAGATGGACTCTGATATGCTGGGGCATGAGATTAACATCATGCTAATCCTCCTGGACAAGTGATTTTATCTTAATCATAGTCTAAATATATTTTGAATATGTCAATCACGTTGGGAATTTGAAGTTTGTGCCCTGGATATTCTAGCTGCCTACAAATTGAAAATGAAGATGTTGGACGTATATAAGGCTTGACTGTAGCTACTTTATCTTCAATATTGATAGTAAGTCACGATGAAGAACAATCACTCACAAGAATAAAATTCACGACTATCAAATGTATAAGAAAAGTATATGAAAAATTCTCGTGCCAAACATTACCTCGTAACTGTAGAATACCCTTCATGAGTATCAACCTATAATTGGGGCACCCCTTTATTTCTTATTATATAAAGGCAGTGCGACCCACTCGAACAAAAACCCCCTTATCAAGAGTAATGATCTGTCTTGATCGATTGAATTCAATTCAAGAGAAATGTTGACTGCCTCTTGTCAAGGACAATCATTTCAAAAGATCTTAAAAGAAGAACATATGAACTTCAGAGCTACAAAATAAAGAATTGGCACTCAAGCAAATTTCACATATTTAAAAGCACTAGCAGACAAGTGAACTCCCAACTATATGATCCCCCAATACCATAAAAATATACATTCAAATGTGGCTCTGATTCACATCGATATCGATCGAGGAGACTTATCACTACTTACACACATTGATGCTTCAAAAGTTTTACATCTAAACCAAGACCCGCTAGGTTGAAAATCTTAAAAGGGCGACCTAGGCAAAAATTAGGGTATAAAAAATAACAATAAATACCCACTAAGTTGAAAATTTGAAATGGCAACCTAGGCAAAAATATGGGTACAAAAATGAATAAAAACTCGCTTGGTTGAAAACCCGAAAGGGCGACCTTGGCAAAAATGAGGATGCAAAAATTAATGAAGAATTGGTAAGTTTGACACCCAAAAGAGTGACCTAGGCAAAAGTTAGAAAAAAAAAGCCCGTTAGGTTGAAATTACCATATTTGAATATCTAATTGATATGGATTTGGAACGCAAAATTTTTACTAATTGGATGTCTCAAAATTTCAAACTTTTCTATTAGGAGTAATACTAAAACCTCAATTTTATTTTGATGAAGGGATCAAATCAAGATTATATTTATATCGGTGAGTTGAAATTTATCATATTTTCGTCTTAAACTGTTTTGAATTTAATTTATATTTTATTATTATTTATAGTTGAGGTTTCAATAAAAGAGATTTATTATGGAGCCTTAAGTAATCCAATATGCATCTCCTTTAATCATCCTCTTACATATACAATTCTAGGTTCGTGCATGTTATTATTGTAGTACCTCAATTTCGTTCAGCCAATCATTATTTTTTTTTTTCAATTGTATCATCTAGTTCTGCCTATGTTTCCATTTTTGTCTCTAGTAGTATCATCTAGTTGTGTCTCTTATTCTATTTTTGCCTCTAATGATATCCTTTAGTTCTGCCTCTAGTTCAAGATTATGTCTCAGGTAGTATCCTCTGGTTCTGCCTCTATTTTCATTTCTGCCTTTGGTAGTATCCTCTATTTATGCCTTTATTTACGTTTCTACCTCTAGTTCTGTCTCTGATTCTATTTTTCCCTCTGGTATTATCCTCTAGTTCTGTTTCTACTTCTAGTGGTATCCTCTAGTTCTGCATCTGATTATGTTTCTGCCTCTATTTACGTTTCTGCCTCTGATTTTGTTATGCTTTTTATGGTATCCTTTGTTTCCATTTATGCCTTTGGTTTTGTTTCTACCTATGATGTTATTGTTGCCTCTAATTCCATTTTCTTGCCTCTAATGGTATCATCTAGTTTTGCATCTGATTATGCCTTTGGTTATGTTTCTATCTTTGGTTCTTTTTCTGCTTTCAGCTATGTTCCTATCTCTGGTTATGTTTCTGCCTCTATTTACATTTTTGCCTTTGATTCTATTTATATATCTAGTTTTGTTTCTGCCGCTGGTTCTTTTTCTGCCTCTGGTTTTGTCTTTGCCACTGTTGTTATCCTCTAATTATGTTTCTTTCTCTTGTTCATTTTATACCTCTGGTTATATCCTCTAATTATGTTTTTGTCTCTTATTTTTCCTTTCATCTTGTGGGTGCGGTCATGCATGCGTGGGCGCAGGCGTGTGGGTATGGGTCTTTGGGTGTGTGGGTGCGTGGACGCGTAAGCGCGAGTGTGCCCATGTTTGTTCGTTTGCGCAAGCTTGCATGCGCGCATGCATCCGTCTTTCTGTTCGTTCGTTCGTTCGTCCGTGCATCCTTGCGTCTGTGCATGCGTCCGTGCTTGCGTCCTTCTGTGTGTCCGTGCAATAAATAGACAGAGCAAAGATAAAAATAACACATCAAATTTTATCCTAGTTCACAACCAACTTAGTAGGTACGTCCAGTCCCTGCACACATAATGATTTATCCACTAATTCAAAACTTGAATTACAACAGCACTTGGCCCTACATGTTAGTCTTCTCAAAATAACCTGAACCTACAGACTTTTTGAGGCAAACCACACTTTGATCCTACATTTCAAGTCTTCTTTACACAACCTGAAACCTATAGATTGTTAAAGGCAAACTAAAACCACTATTGGGTTGGATTACAATAGATTGAAACTAGTTCGGTTTTGCTACTGATAAGCATAATTGATACAATTATTTTTTATATTTACAATGAAGCACTTAGCACTAAATAATATAAACTTGAACGAGTGCTTTGCTAGAACATAAAACCTTAAACTCTAAATACTTCTAAAATATTGAGCTCTTGAGGTTTTCTAAAAAACGTTGGTTTTTAGGATTTCTGAGTGTGTGTTATATATGCTCTTCTTTAGCATTGATCCACTATTTGTAGATGAATTTTATGGTTTGTGAGTTTATCGCTGATTTTTGAATCGTATCTCAAATTTACCCTGCTCAACAAAGATTTTCTCCAAACATTGTTTTGGTTAATACGATCTTTATAATATGAAAACTAGGCAATTTTTTATTTCCCAATATAATCGAAGCAGCTCTTTTAGAAAGACATTATGCATATTTGTTTAGATTATATTTGCAAATTGATTCACTTGAGTCTCTCTCTCTCTTTCTCTTCATACGCTTGATTTGATTTGGGTGGGAACAATTATGGGCATGTTCTTAGACCTTCAGAAGTAAGAATACGGCTTAGTCCAACTCAATATTTTTGTCAAACTATTAGAGTCATTGACTTTTAATCTTCATAATCATTGATTTCATTATTGGAATCAGATGTTGCGATGCTTGTATAATTAGAGTCAAAGGCGATAAAAAGTTGTGTGACTTAGAATTAGTGGCATGATTAACTTCACCTTTGTTGCACTATTAGAGTCTGTGCAACTTCAGAGTGTGTTGCGTATCATAAGAACACTCTAGAATGAGTTGCAATCTTCAGAGTCAATGGAATATATGCTTTTGTTTTAGACTTGAACATTGGTGGTATCATTCTTGTGGTATCCTCTAGTGGTTTCTTCGAGTGGTATCCTCTAGTTGTTTCCTCTTATTTTCCTATTCTAATTTATGCATACTTAATGAATTCATAAGTGCAATAAATTTTTCTCAGAAAACACATTTGTTAACATCAAAACACAAAAAGAATTATTCGAGGGACATAATTGGTTCCAACAATCTTGATTGCAATATTGATTAAAATGATTATTGATCATCATACATGTTGTTTCCTTGATGTTAAATACAAACTTTACAAGTTTGATATATGAATATATTGATCAACTATATGATTCTAAGTGAAGTATACTCAAGCTATCTCTCCCTACATTTGTACTTCATTTTTTATTCCCCAACCTTTTTGATATATGCCAAAAGGGGAGTTTAATGAGAATGTTAAGAATTAAACTGTTACATGTGTCTAGTTGAGTTTATTAACTTATTTATGAACATTCTTGCATTTTATTTATATTCATCCATAAAACTTAAGTTTTATTCAAAAGGTTTGTCATCCTCGAAAAAAGAAAGATTGTTGGGGAAAAAAAACCTTTTTGATATGTGTTTTAAGGACCACAAACCTTATTAAATAAATGACTAAGATTTAATGAATGGTGATCTACTAATCATCGCACTTGAGTTTTATTTAAGGAACTTGAATTGCATTATAGGACAGACAAGAAGCTATTCATATCAACAATTGCATAAATATCTACTCAACATTGAACGAATCTTAAAAGGAATATATTATAGAACAATTATTCAAGAGAATGTTTATTACATCGCAAAGATAGCATATTCATGAAGAAAGTGCCTAATACATTCATACTTATACTAAAGTATCTCAGTGATACTTGATGGACAAGACGTAACATGAGAAACACGAAGGGAAATTGTAGGAAGTATTGTTTTAATAAAAAAATAATTATAAAAGAACATTCACCAGAATGTTCTGGTTGTTATATTAAAGAACAATTGAGAATAAGAACCTCTTTGGACAACATGCAGTAAATTAGTTAGAATTTTGTACAAGGGCTTTCCAAAATTTAATAAACAGTTAAAAATCAAGATTTGAAGGCCTGCTTGCAAAAACATATATGCAGAATAAAGGTGCAAACACGACAAAGGGGTGTAGTTGTCCTTGACAAAGTTAATAACTTTTTGATAATTTATTAAAAAAACGGATTTGGTTTTAGTGACTTGGAGTAAAAGCAATCGAATTCAAAGGCACCAAACGATGAAAGCATAAATAATTGAACACGTAGATTTATCTTGGTTCACCACTAACATGGCTACATCAAGTCCCCTTATTCAGAAGCTTTGAATTATAAAGCACCTGACCCTACAAGTCAGTCTTCTCAAACAACATGACAACCTCAGAGTTTTGAGGAACTAACCACCTTGACCCTACAAGTCAAGTCTTCTCCTAACAACCCCATATTGAAGAAGGAACTAAATCACTATCGAGTTGAGTACAAAACATTGAAACTTTAAGTGTTTGCTTCTAACAAAGCTGATAATAATAATAATAATAATAATAACAATAATAATAATAATAATAATAATAACAATAATAATAATAATAATAATAATAATAACTCTTATGCTATGCGAAAAAAAAAACTTAGGAAATATTTCTAACGGGAACAAGTGTTCCTCTCTTTGAACTCTAAGTTGAATTCGAAATTTTGAACTTATGAGTTCATCTACTCTTTTCTGATTTTTGATGATATTCTTCTTCTTCTACATCCTTTAGTATCTATTTTTGGATAAAATTAAGGCTTCAATGCAATCTTTGTTTAAATTCTAAATTCGATATACATTCCTAGCTTGGTCAACAATGATTCAAAAATAATTCTGAACAAGATGTTTTTTGATAATATGTTCTTTACCCAATTCTTTCTTTTTGAATCCAATTTGAGAAGTTCTTCAAGATTTATTTTGTTCTTAATTTGTTTAGATTGAGTTTGTAAATTCTTCATATTGATTTTGTTCGTATTTTGTTCATATTGAGTTTGTAAATTCTTCATTTTGATTTTGTTCATATTTTGTTGTAGATAAATCGTGATCAAATCTTCTTTAAATTTTGACCTTTCAACTTGGTCAAAGATTTTCTTCAATTATAAATTTGAATCAAATCTTATTTTACACTTTCTTCAATTATAAATCTGAATAAAATCTTATTTTAGATTTTCTTTAAAAACACGAATCTTATTTCAAAACTTTAAGTATAAAATAACCTTGGTTCCAACACATCATATTCTGTAGAATGATATCCATATTGATCTCTATATTGATTAGAAGAATATTCTAGTTTTTAGAAAAGATCATTCTAGCTATTCAAATATCATTCTAGTTTATCAAATGATCATTCTATTTTATCAAAAGATCAATCTAATTTATCAAAGATTATTCTGGTTTATCAATGGATCATTTTGATTTATCAAAGGATCATTCTAGTTATTCTCTTTTAAAGATAGAATTAAAACATATCACCTCCACAATCAAAACCACAAGTTAAAGAGTATCAAGACTTCTCAAATCAATGACCAAGTCAAGAACTCGAGATGAATGCACAAATGAGTACAAAAACATTTTGATTGATGACCAGATTGATCTTATGATTGAGAAGTTGTGAGCAAGGACTCAATAACATTTTACTTACGATAACTTGCAAAAAAAACTTTGCAAAATTATGATTTGGAATAGTATCAGATATGTGACATCACATTCTCACACTTATTCACATTTCCATGAAACCCTTCATGTTTTCCATTAAACCCAGAAATAAGAACATTATGGGTTTGTTAAGAATGTTCTAGATAACAATATAAACATGTGCTTAACTATTTTAAAATAGATTTTACATTTGGATGATGAGTCTAACAGAAATATTAAGTTTAAACTTAATATTCAAAGATTTTTATCATCTATAAATTGTAGATTATTTGGAAGATGAAAATAAGAGTTCAATTTACAAATCTACCAACACTTGTTCAAGTAAACAAGTCAAAAACTCTTGAAGCAAACTCCAACTTTTTTCACTATATTATGTGGATCATTATTTATTGAGTTTGTTTTTATTTATCTAAACCAAGAGTTGAGAATCATCATATCTCAAACCCTTTTTTCATAGATATTATCTAAAACTCAAGTCTATCTTTTATGTAATATTGAGTGTGTTTGTAAAAATCCTTTCATGGTTGAAAGGTGACTATAAATATCCTTCTTAAGATGAAAGGGGAAGATTGTAATTGATCAAGGTGTGATCAAGGAAAAGTTTTGAAGGAGAACATTCTAGTTCTGAAGCACATAGTGAAAATCTCACCATTGTGAGGATTGGACAAGCTCGAGTTGGGTGAAACATTATACTTTTGTGTGTGATATTTCTATCCTTTTTCTTTAATTATTTGCAACACAATTCACTATAAACTAATTTGTGTTATTTACATATAGCATACCCAAAACATTAGGGGCATTCTATGTCCACCTATATTGATCTAAAGTTAATTTAAATTAAGCACAAGAATCCAAATTTTAAAAGGGTCACAATTAAAACCTCATTTCTTGTGATTTACAAATCTACTTCAATTAGTATCAGAGCGCTGCCTCAAAGGTTTAAGCACTTAATAGTGTAAGTGGGAAAGATTTAAGAAGACGTAATGTCAAAACCTGCAATTCAAAGCACATGTATAATTGCAAATGAAGAAAGCATAGAGGTAACATATTATGAACCTTGTTATTTGCGTAAATATTTTGAAAAGTTACTAAATGAATCAAATACTTTATCTCAAAAATGTATATTTATAATTAGTCAACTTTATGAGAAGCTACAAACAAAGAATGATGAATATATTAAAATCATTTAAGATTTGCAACAACCTCATTTAAAAATGTTTGAGCAACAAAATATTCTGAATGAGATAACCTAAAAAATCATCTTCCAAAATATTCTAAAATTTAGGAAGAAAATACCACTTTAAAAATAGAAATTCACGAATTGAAAAATAATTTAACCAACATGGTAAAAACCACTGAAATTTTTCAAAAAAACATGATATCTTAAGAAGCGATATTTAGAAAAGATGATTTATGTTTTAAATCTTCTCAAAAAGAAAAAGCTTTATGAAAACTTTTTGTTTAAAAAAACGAATGAGAAAGGTAATTAAAAATGTGGATACTATAACAAATATGGACACCTTGAATCAATATGTTATCATAAGCACAAAAAATTGAGAAAGCAAGAATATATTCTTGTGATAAAAAATACGATCATTCTGTAGCAGAATGTTCTCGTCACAGACCAGAACATTCTGGATGTATAAATTTGAAAAGGAATGTTCTTATTATGGAAAGTTTGTTCATATGGAGTTAAATTGTTACCATAAGCAAAACTCTTCTGGAAGAAGAAAACTAACCATCAAAGACACAAACAAATATGAGTACCAAAATCATTACTAACTTGTGATGCATGAATATCATCCAACAAACAAGAAAAAATATTGATACATGAACAAGGCATGTTCAATACACATGAATAAAAAAGTATGATGTCTCCTCTCATCACAGAAATTTAGAAGGTTTATAACATTTGAAAACATTAACAAATCAAAGGTACATTTATCATTAATTGTAATAACTTTGCATAAATTAAGGATTTTTTATATGTGAAAGATAACTGAGTAAAATTGGTTTTAAAGTTATTTTTTAAACCCCTCATGGTTGAAGTAAAAAATCATCCTTTAGTTTTAAATAAAAATCCTTATGTTTTATACTTAATGATTTTCCAATCAAATCATGTTTTAAGTCTTTTGAAAAAGATAAAAGGATTTATTTTTAAAATCAAAAGGATGATGTCTTTAAGGCTTTTCAAAATTCATTATAAAAGAGTTTTAAAAAGAATTGTCATTTCAATCCAAAGGGATCAAGGTAAATTTGAAAAATCATTCTTCGTATCATTCTTTGATGAAAATGATGATTCGCATGATTTTCTTGTCAAAGAACTTTTCAATAATATGGAGTTGTTTTTAAAATAAATTACAAGAAATTGCTAGAACAATTTTAAATGAATCAAGTGTTGAAAAGTAATTTTGGGGAGAAGGCACAAAAATTGTTTGTCATGTTTTAAATCTTGGCTTTATTAGAAAATATCTTGAATATATTTTCATATGAATTTTTGAAAAATAGAAAGCACAACATATCAAACTTTCATATTTTTTAATGTCATTACTAATAAAGAAAATATGAACAAATTTGTTTTAAAATGTCATTAAATCATATTTTTCAAATAACTCTACATTCTATAAATATTATAGAATATAAAATCTCAACGTCCAAACTGTAGATGAAATTATGCATGTTATGGTCGATGAATATGTTGATTTTCATGATGAACGATAGAACGGGAAAGAAAAATAACTACAATATTAAATTTGGATAAATCACAAAGTTGATAATTTGCAAGTATCATCCTCAACAACTCCAAAGTTTGATCATGTAGTGGCAAAAAAACTGAGAGAATGATCAATTTAAACAAAAAAGGTTCATGTCTTCATTCTAGAAGCATTACCAGAAGATTGTCCACAAGAGTAGAACATTCTTAATAGTAGAAGTGCTTCATCCAATTAAAATATCCGATCAAGATCAAATTATTAGAAGACAAAATGGTGGAATAAGAATCTGATTGATATTCCAAAACTATGACAACAATATGACTACGATTTCTCAAACATAACCAAAAGTAAATCAATTAAGGCAAAATAGAACAATCTTGAATTAATGTCATAATGGAGGAACTATCTCAAAAACAAAAGCTAAATTGCCTCATTTTGACCATTAATCAAGATAAATGAATGAGCATGAAGAGAATCCCAAAATATACAAATATTTATCGTCGTTAAATCTCAAGTGAGAAAGATCACTAAATGAGGTACACTTAATCCCAATTCTTATGATATTTGCATAATGATAGGTATGAATGTTTTTGTTTGCAATGATATTATGTGATTGATTTGATGCTCTTAAAATTAGAATGCTTACTATTTTTTATTCAAGTATGACTTTAAAACTTAATTGATTACATCACTCTTTGTCATTACTTGTACATGCATATACCTAATTCCTATCCTAAATTCAATATGTATTCACTATTTGAACCTATACTTTTCATTATGGTGTAAACAAGTGTACAAATCTAGCTTGATGTTCAAAATTGTTGTCCTTGTTAAAAGTATATTTAAAACAAATTAGTGTCTTTAATAATTAGACAATGTGCTATTTTTTCGAGTATAATTCATTGAATAAATTTTTCACACTTTGCACAATAACATTTTTCAAATTATGATGTTAAATGAATTAACATAATTTTAAACAAATTCACCTCTTTATGTCCTTGAAAACATTCTCTATCATGTTCTTCAATCGTTTTGCATATATTGAGTAACTTATACACTGTTTCATGCTTGAGTATAATATTTTGAATATGGCTTTTTAAAACAAAATTGAGTTTATGATGTGGCTTTTGAATTTAAAATATGTATCATTGTTTAGGATTTATTTTTGAAGTATTTCAACAAGAGAACATACAAATTGCTTTCCGAACAACGATTTGTGTATATCCTCTAAAAACTCAAAACTACTCTAAATAGAAAAAGGCATGCACATTATGTTTTTAAAAATATATTTGATTTTTTTTTTTATCATGAAAATTTTGTCTCAAATATTGATGAATGATTATCTTGATACATTTACATGTCATGAAGTCAAAAGTAGATGTGAACTTTAATATATGTCTTTGTAAATGAGTCTTATTTGTTGTATACTTCCTCTATGAAAATGTTTCTCAAGTATTTAAATATATTTTAAGCATGATAGATAGAAATAGCAACAATCAAAAAGTCTTATACACACTTACTAATGAAAGCAAAGTTTGTGAAAAACTTTTTTGGTTTAAATATGTCTTTGATCCCTGCAAATATACCACTTTTTGATTTAAGTGCCTCCACGTTGTTTTTTTATTTATTTAGTCCCCATAAAATCAGAGACAATTGATTTTAGTCTCTAAAAAAGGGTTGATAAACATCCATATCACATGAGCCTATAAATGCACATCAACACATCATCTTTAATGATATATTAAAAATAAAAATGTTTTATATATTAATTAATAAATTTATTTATTGATAATTTAATAATTAGTGTTATTTTATAAGGAAAATATGAATACAGATTAAGTTTAAGGGTTTTTGGAAAACTCTTTATTCTTTTAATGTTGATTTGACGTTAGAAAACAAAGTCGATTGTTTCTGATTTTACAGGTATTAAATCCTAACAAAACAACTTACAGGAACTAAAATCAAAAAGTGGTATATTTGCAGGGACCAAATACATATATAAACCAAATTTTTTTTAATATGAACAAATTTGTTGGCATAATCTAATCCACTTAAAAAATTAATTTTTAAAAAATACAAACATTATCAGCATAAAAATATTTTGTAAAGAGAGAAATTATATTTGACATGACGTCACCTTCATCTTACTTTGCTTTCATGTATGAGCTCATACTTTTTCTAGTTCTAAAAATCAAAAAATGGATTTAATTCTAATAGTAAACATGATCATGTTTAAATGAAAAGGTTGTCTCTTGTGAAATATGACAAAGAGCAAAGAGACATCTTACTTGTGTTATAGAATTTTTGAAATATTAAAGGATATTGATTTCAAAATATTCAACGGGAGTTTTTAGAAAATATTATTTTTCTTAGAACTGAAGTCAACTTTGTTTTTCTGAAAATGAGAAGAATATATATTCATTGACTGTTTTGTTAGTGTCAAAATGCTTGTATATAATTATGTCATATTGCTTTTGTTATCATTATCCATATCTTGATTGCAATATTGATTAAAATGATTATTGATCATCATACATTTTGTATTCCTTCATTAAATACAAACTTTATAAGTTTGATATATGAATACATTGGTCAATTACATGATTATATGTGCAGTATACTCAAGCTATTGCTCCCTACATTAGTACTTCATTTTTTATTCCCCAACCTTTTTGATAGATTCCAAAAGGACGATATAAATATATGATGGATATAGGATGAAGTAATTAATGAAAAATGTTAAAAATTAACCTCTTGCATATGTTTAGTGGGAGATTAATTATAATGTTAAGAATTAAACTCTTTCATGTGTTTAGGGGGAGTTTATTTACATGTCTATTAAAGTTCTTGCATTTTATATACATCCATCCATAAAATTTTAGTCTTATTCAAATGGTTTGTCATCATCAAAAAAAGGGAAATTGTTATGGTAAAAACCTTTTTTGTATATATTTTAGTTACAAAAAACTTTATGAAATAAATGTTCGAAGCAAGTTGATATTATACTTAGACTTTTTATGATAACAAAAGTATTTTATGAGAATAAGATATTTGACTTCAAAGAGTATGAAAGAAGATATGGTCAAGTTTTGTAGCAGATTTGACCAAGATTTATCTACAACAAAATATGAACATAATCAATCTAAAGAGTTTACAAATGCAATTTGAACAAGATACAAACAAAATAAATTTGAAAAATTTACAATCTCAAAAAAAAAATAGGAACATAATCAATTTGAAGATTTTACAAACGCAATCTGAACAAAATACAATTTAGAATCAAACAAGGACAAAATTGAAGCCCAAATTTAAACTATAAATAGATACTCAAGGCTGAAAAAGAAAATCATCGAAAAGTAGAAAAAGTAGTCTTAGAGTTCAAAGAGAGAAATACTTGTTCGAATGAGAAATATTTTCTAAGCGTTTTTTCTTAGTGTGTGAGAGTTATTATTATTATCAGTTTTGTTAGAAGCCAACACTCAAAGTTCCAATCTTTTTTATCCAACCCGATAGTGGTTTAGTTCCTTTTTCAATCTGGGGTGGTCAGGTTGGGAAGATTGATTTGGAGGATCAGGTGCTTTGTTGTTCAAAGTAATTGAACTAGTTGATTAAATCATTTTGAATGAGGGGACTAGATGTAGCTTAGTTAGTGTTGAACAAGGATAAATCTATATGTCTAATTATTTATGCTTTCATTATTTAATGTCTCTTAACCCGATTGCTTCTTATCTAAGTAATTGATAAATAAAAACAACTAACCTTCACCAAATTAGCAAAAAGTTATCAACTTTGGCAAACACAATTCAACTTCCCTTCTCATGTTTACACCTTCAATTGACATCAGAGCTCGGTTTCAAGGCTGAGCACTTTATAGTGTTCAAGGAAAGAACCAAGGGTTCAACATGTCTGGATTTAATGAATCAACAGATGAAGAAATTGATGTATTTTTTGATTTATTCGATCTAATTTAAATAATACTATAAATGATTTTTTTAAATAAGAATAAAAAATTGTCTTTAAAACTGAAAACACTTAAGGAAAGAAAATACAAATCTAACTAAAAAAGTTCATGTTTTAAAGAACCAAAATGTTGAATTTAAAACATAATTGCTTTTAAAACTGATATTACTGAACTTAAAATAGAAAACGCAACTTTGAAAATTGATATTATTGAAAATAAAACAGAAAATGTAGCTCTGAAAATTGATATTACTTAACGTAAAATAGAGAATGCATATCATAAAATTGATATTGTTGAACTTAAGGCTAAAAATCTAACTGTTAAAAGTAATCTTAGTTCAACATCAATTGAAAATATAACATGCAAGTCTGATAAGCATGAATAATTATTTCAAGCTATTCTTGATAATGGTATGAAAAGAAGCAAGTATGTGTCTACGTAATATGGTGTTAGTAGGAATGGTAAAAGAGGCATAGGAATTCCAGAAAATGTAATTGAACCTAAGTTTGTTCCCTCTGATGATTTATGTACTATTTGTTATAAGTAACGTCAAACTAAATTATCTTGTCTTATGCTAACCATATGGAAAGACAAGAAAACTTTAATAATTAACAAACCAAGACCCTGAAGGTGCAAATACGAGTAGGGGTTGAGTTGTATTTGCCAAAGTTGATAACTTTTTGCTAATTTGATGAAGATTAGTTGATTTTTATGACTTACTTAGATAAAAAGCAATTGGATTCATAAGCAGCAAACAACGAAAGCCTAAATAATTTAACACATAGTTTTATCTTGGTTCACCCCGTACTTGGCTACATCCATTCCCTTTATTCAAAAGGCTTTAATACAGTAATTCAAATACCTTAACTTACAAAGTACCTGACCCTCCAAGTTATTCCTCCCAAACAGCATGCGAGCCCCATATTTTGGAGGAACTAACCTCCTTAGCCCTACAAGCCAAGTCTTCCAAAACAACCTGACAACCCCAGACTTTTGAGGAACTAACCACCTTGACCCTAAAAGTCAAGTCTTCCCCCCCCAAACATTTGAGGAATTAACCACCTTAACCCTACAAGCCAAGTCTTCTCCTAACAACCTTACAACCCCAAATTGAACAAGGAATTAAACCATTATCAGGTTGGACACAAAAAATTGAAACTTGAGTAGTTGCTTCTAACAAAGCTGATAATAAAAATCATTGTAACACTATAAGAAAAGAACACTCAAAAAATATTTCTAACTTGAACAAGTATTTTTCTCCTTGAACTCTAAGATGAATTCAGAAATTTGAGCTTGAATTCTTCTACTCTTTTCTACTTTTCGATGCATTTCTCCTTCAGCCTTGACTATCTATTTATAATAAAAATTTGGGGTTCTATTTTTATTTTGTATAGATTGAGTTTGTAAATTTTTCAAATAAACTCTTCTTCAATTCTTTATCAAATCTTCATTAAATGTTGATCAAATATTATTCAAATCTTAAATAAATATTGATCAAATATTATTCAAATCTTCATTTAATGTTGATCAAATATTATTCAAATATTTATTAAATATTGATCAAATCTTCTTCAAATCTTTATTAAATATTGATCAAATCTTCTTCAAATCTCTATTAAATATTGATCAAATATTCTTTACATTTCATTAAATGTTGATCAAATATTCTTCCAATTCTCATTAAATGTTGATCAAATCTTTTTCAAATCTTGACCATGTCTTCTTTTCAACTTTGTCAAAGATTTTCTTCAATTATAAATATGAATCAAATCTTATTTTAGATTTTCATCATTTATAAATTTGAATAAAACTTATTTTAGATTTTCTTCAATTATAAATTTAAATCAAATTTTATTTTAGATTTTCACCAATTATAATTTTGAATCAAATCTTATTTTAGATTTTCTTTAATTCTAAATTTTTTTTCATACTCTTTGAAGTCAAATATATTGTTTTCATAAAATACTTTTGTTGACATCAAAACTCTAAATGTAAAACCAACTTGGTTCCAACAATCTCCCCCTTTTTTATGATGACAAAACTTGTATTTTCATAACAACTTTTCTTTATATTTCTTTGACCCCCTAACTGAAGGCTCCCCCTATGTCTCAATAACATTTTCTCCCTCACATTACCAAATATATTTCTCCACCTTTTGCATTTATATTTCTTTCATTTTTTTCATTTTTTTTTTTGTTTCTCTTTTTGTTTTGGAATAAAATAAATATAACATAATACAAGAAACTATAATAACTACTGTAAAACTAAATTACTTTGAAGTGAACACAACATCAGTCAGGTATGAAGGTAAGGTTTAGGTTTTTCTTGATGAAGTCAAACCTATCTTCAGGTAGTGGTTTGGTGAAAATGTTTGCCCATTGGTATTCAGTGTATACAAACTGAATGTTTAATACTCTTTTTGTGCAAAGTCCCTAATGAAGTGGTCTTTGATCTCTATGTGTTTAACTCTACAATGTAAGATAGGGTTTTTTGTTAGACAAATGGCAGAAGTGTTGTCGCAATAGATGGGCATATTGGATTCTAGGATTTTGTAGTCTTCACATTAATGTTTCATCCAAAGTAGTTGAGAACTGCAACCAACTGCTAAAATGTATTCAGCCTCTATTGTAGACATTGCAATTGTGTTTTGTGTCTTACTTGACCAAGATATTAAGTTGTCACCTAAAAATGTGCAATTGCCACTGGTGCTCTTTCTCTCAAGATTATCTCTAGTATAATCATAATCACAGTATCCACTAAGTTTGTACTTAGTATATTCCTTATAGAACAAGGTAAGGTTGGTAGTTCCTTTTAGGAATCTAAGGATTTTATTAACAGCAATTAAATGTGATTCTCTAGGGTCAGCTTGAAATCTTGCACATACACATATATTAAATGTGATGTCAGGTTTGGAAGCGGTAAGGTAAAGTAGGGATCCTATCATTCCTCTATAGATTTTTTGGTCAACTTTTTCCCCTGAATCGTCTTTTCAAGGGAACAACTAGGGCGTATTGGTGTATTCATAGGTTTGTAATCACTCATCTTAAACTTCCTAAGAAGCTCTTTTGTATATTTAGTTTGATTAATGTATATACTCTTTTTACTTTGTTGAATTTGTATTCCTAAGAAGAACTTAAGTTCTCCCATCATACTCATTTGAAATTCAAGTTGCATCAATTTAGAAAATTCTTAACAAAGAGTGCCATTAGTAGATCCAAAAATAATGTCATCAATATAAATTTGAATAATAAGAATGTTATCTCCTATTGATTTTCTAAAAAGTGTATTATCTAATTGTCCTCTTTCATAGTTATTTTAAAGCAAGAAGTTATTGAGTATATCATACCATGTCCTAGGTGCTTGTTTTAGACCATACAAAGATTTCTTAAGTTTAAAAACATGATTTGGAAAATCAAAAATTTCAAAACCTGAGGGTTGTTTAACATAGACTTCTTCACTTATATAACCATTTAGAAAAGCATTTTTAACATCCATTTGATATAATGTAATGTTATTATTTGCAACAAAAGAAAGTAAAATACGAATAGCTTCTAACTTAGCAACTAGAGCAAATGTCTTAGTGTAATCAATGCCCAATTGCTGACGCTAGCCTTGTGCGACAAGTCTTGCCTTATTTTTAACCACTTCACCTTTTTCATTTAACTGGTTTCTAAAAATCCACTTAGTTCCAATAATTTTCTTCTTTGGTCTAAGTACTAGATCCTAAACATCATTCCTCTTAAATTCTTCAGAACTTGCAAAATACTTATCTAGCTTTGATTTTTAAGATCAAGCTTCTTGTTATCACATTAAACATAATATTAGACAATAATTAAATTTAAAGAAAGATATCACCTATATGTTACCGGTTTCAGTTTATCATTGAATTAGTTCTTCTTTTCTGGTGTTCAAATTTTGAGTTTCCATATTCTCTAATTAGAGAGTCTTGATGAAGGGATTTGAATTCTCATCCAGGATTGTAGTCTTGATGAATTTGATTGGAGTTTTCAAATAACTCTCCTAATTCTGAATTTTAATCTGCCGCATCTGTTTCTGCTAATGTATCGGGTTTCTCTGATGGTAACTCTAATTCTTCAGGTAGTTCTAGTTTTGTTGATATGTGTGATTTCTCTGCCATTTTTGAGTCTATTGATGCTCCAGATATTTCTGGTTCATCATATAGTTCTGGTTTTGGTTCTGGTTCTGATATCCATTGTGATGACTAGTCCTTCTTCCACCAAATTCAGTTGGCTTCTATTTATTAGGTCTTGGAACATAGACCTTTTTGCCTTCATATATTGCAAGCATCCATTTACCAGGCACCATTGCTAGTGTTTCAATTTGGTTGTTTAGAACATCTGCAACATAAACAATTTTACCATTTGGTACGCAAATTTGGTTGGGTCTTGGTTTGTTAGTTCTTAAAGGTTTCTTGTCATTTCATGTGGTTAGCATAGGACAAGATATTTTAGTGTGACCTTTCTTATAACAAATAGTACATAAATCATCATAGGGAACATACTTTGGTTCAGTTACTTTTTCTTGAAATCCAACTCCTCTTTTATCATTCCTACTAGCACCATAAATCATAGATGCATATTTGTTTCTTTATGCTTATCAGTGTTACATGTGGTATTTTCAAGTGACGTTAAACTATAATTACTTTTTAGAGTTAGATTGTCAACCTTAAATTCATCAATATTAGTTTTCATATTTGCATTTTTTGTTTTAAGATCAGTAATATCAGTTTTCATAGTTGCATTATTTGTCTTAAGTTTAGTAATATTAGTTTTCAGAGTTTCATCTTCTCTTTTAAATTCAGCACTTTGATTCTTTAAAACATTAACTTTTCAGTTAGATTTGGATTTTCTTTCCAAAGTGTTTTCAATTTTAAAGACAATTTGTGATTCATTTTAGAAAAACCATTTATAGCAATAACTAAATCAGATCGAGTGAATTCAGAAAATACCTCAATTTCTTCATTTGTTGATTCACTTTCAGAGTCAGAATGTGCGTTGGAGGATTCCTCAGAATCATCTCATGTAGCCATCAAACTCTTCTTCTTGGGTTTGGAATCTTTCCTCTGATGTTCCTATTTTTCCATATTTGGACATTCTAACTTAATATGTCTAGGTTCACTACATCTATAGCAGACTATGCTTTTCTTATTGTATTTATCATCATTTCCTTTGTTGAATTTCCTGGAATATCTTTGGGGAAATTTCTTCTTTCTATTGCGCCATATCTTCTGAATTTTTCTGCATATAAATGCTAGTTCCTCTTCCTCTAAGTCTTCATTTTGATCATCTGAATCGTCATCCTTTGATTTTGTTGTTGCCTTTAGAACTTTCTTCTGCTTGGATTTCAAAGCCACTGTTGGTTGCTTCTTCTTAGGTTCATCCTCTACAAGCTCAATTTCATGTGATATGAGAGAGTTGATTAATTCTTCCAGCTTAAGAGTATTCATATCCTTTGCTTCTTGAATGACAGTGATCTTAGGTCGCCACTTGCTTGTCATACTCCTAAGAATTTTCTTCACATGATCAGCAATAGTATAACTCTTCTCAAGTACCTTTAATCCGAAGACCAAGGTCTAGAATCTAGAAAACACTATTTCAATGTCTTCATTTTCTTCCATCTTGAACAACTCATACTTTTTGCTAGGAGGTTGACCTACACTTCTTTATCTTGCTTGCTTCCTTCATAGGTCAAAATCATACTATCAAAAATACTATTTGTTGTTTCCTTGCTAGTGCACTTGTCAAACTCCTTGAAGGTGATTGTATTTATCATGAATGTTCTAGACTTATGATGCATCTTGTACATCTTCTTATGTTCAACATTCATCTCATTTCCTGGAATTTCAATACCATCACTATTCTTCAGAGCAATAAAACCATCTTCCACCAAGTCCCAAAGTTCAGGATCTTGTGAAATATAGAAACTTCCTTGCTTATCCTTCCAATACTCAAAATGTTCTCCATCAAACAAATGTGGTATGTTGATGTTTCCTCTAGCAGCTTCTTCACTGAATCCATACATATTGAACCCTTGGATCCTTTCTTAAACACTGTAAAGTACTCAGCCTTGAGACCAAGCTCTAAACCAATTAAAGGTTCAAACACGAAAGGGGGGGGGGTTGAATTATGTTTGTTAAAGTTGAGAACTTTTTGCTAATTTGATTAAGGTTGGTTGATTATTATGAATTACTTAGATGAGGAGCAATCGAATTTAGAAGTAGCAAATAATGAAAGCATAAATAATTTGACACAGCTTTATCCTGGTTCACCCCTTACTTGGCTACATCGAATCCCTTCATTCAGAAGACTTTAATCAACTAATTCAAATACCTTGAATTACAAAGCACCTGACCTTCCAAATCAGTCTTCCCAAATGGTCTGAGAGCCCCAGACTTTTGAGAAACTAACCACATTGACCCTATAAGCCAAACCCTCGCAAAAAGCCTGACAATATATTGTTTTCATAAAATACTTTTGTTAACATCAAAACTTTAAATGTTAAACCAACTTGGTTCCAACAGACCCAACTAGATTTGGGTATTAAATGATAAAATTGTTTATGTTGTAGATATTATAAGCAAACAAATTGAGGCACCAATTTTGGTGTGTAGTCAATGGATGTTTGCCATATATGTAGGGAAAAATGTCTATGTTCCAAGACTCAACAAACAAAATCCAACTCACTTAGGTAGAAGAAGGACTGGTCACCATAATACTTTTCACAACCAAAACCATATGAGCCAAAAAAATCAGAAAAATATGGAGTATCAACATAATCAAAACTGAAAGTAAAATCACATATATCAACAGAACTAGAACTACCAAAAAAATCAAAATTATCATCAGTTCCAAAATTACCAGAGGAACTTGATGTATTAGCATCTTAATCTTCTAATAACTAAGTTTTAATTGATGTATTTATTCAGTTGATGCATAGGCTTATTGTAATCATCTTAATAAAGTATGAGTTGGTCAAGAGACAATGGCAAAAAACTAGACTATAGTCTTATAGATTTTTTATCCAATTAAGCTTTTATGGACTTTTGTTTGGAATTTTGCAAAAGACTAGACTATTATTAATGAGAGTACATGCTCTAACCCTTACAATAATCAGTAGAGTCAAGACCCAACATAATAATAGAAAAAATTATCCACTTAATTGTCTTGGGCATGTTCATATCCTTTACACTGGCATCTCCTCCCGAATTGTCTTAGGCATATTCATGAACTGAAGGATCTTAGGGAGACTCCATAAACCTCTTAAATAAATTTTACTCAAATCTTTGATAATACTAAACAAATTTGGGATTAACGGCTTTGCATTGAAGCAGAGGTTGAAGCAATTAAACACAGATAAGTCAGGGACAATAATTAAGCAAAAATTATACATAGCCAAGACTAAGAACGAATACAATACTTTTATAATTCAACAAAATACTAGTAATTATACAAATTCCCTAACCACCGAAACCGTAAAGAGTTCTGCCCTGCCTCTTGAGTGCATAAACAACATCCATAGCAGTAACTGTTTTACGGCGAGCGTGTTCTGTGTAAGTGACAGCATCACGAATAACGTTTTCTAGGAATATCTTGAGAACACCGCGAGTTTCCTCATAGATCAAACCACTTATACGCTTCACACCACCACGCCTTGCAAGACGACGAATCGCAGGCTTCGTTATTCCTTGAATGTTATCTCTCAAAACTTTGCGGTGACGCTTTGCGCCTCCCTTTCCCAAACCCTTTCCTCCTTTTCCTCTACCAGACATGATTGTTTCGATCTCTTTGCTAGAATGGAAGTTTTAGAGTTAATAATGTTTTGTTTGGTGAGTGGATGCTGTTTACGATTGGATATGTGGGTTTTATAGAGGATTTTGTGGTAATCCGTGTGAATGACCTATTTTTAGATGTGAACCGTTGGATTGAAAATGATCGGCTGAAATATGGATGTCACGCGGATCGCCAAGGTTTCAATTTTGGAGTGGCGCTAAACAAAAATATTTGGTGGGGGATTAAATTTTGAACTTTTATTGATTTTGCGGTCCGCGGTTTGGTTCGATTGATTTGAATATGGTTCAGAAAAATTTCATTCAAATCTAAAAACATAAACAGTTTAGTTTTAAATCGTTTTCTGATAATCAAATTTATGATTACACAAAAACAATTGCATGGATATTAATAATATAAAAATACAATAAAATAATATATTTATATAATATATAATATATTAAAATTTAATAGTATATTATAACAATGATCAATTTTATTTAAAACATAATGGTAAAAAAATTGATTAAATTAAACTGACAAATATTATTGGGAAAAAAAATAAAAACCAACAAATAATATATAAATACAATACATTATACTAATAAAAAATAAATTAATATTAAAATTTGGTTCAGTCTTAAAAAATTATGATATTTAATTTTGTGCGGTTTTTTATTTTTTTTAAGATCAGTTGCAACTATATTTTGGATCGATTTGTAATTTTATTTTGTAAATAAATAAATTGGGTTTTGTGTAAATATTTATAACATTATTTTTATATTTTGGTTTTAACCCTCTAATTCTTAAAAAATATAAAATACTAGTAATATAGAGTTGGACCGAAGTTAAATAAAATATAACTAATAAATATTTCAACGTGAATGTGATTCATTATTATAATGAATTATAATGAAATTGGCTGCCAAATACATAAATTTATTTTGATGTAAAATTCAAATTAAATAATTTGTGTTACATTAAAAAGATAACAAACACTTATTTTATGATATTTTAACACATTAAAAAGATAACTATGTTATTAAATCCTAAAGTGATTATCTATTTTCTTCCTCTTTTTCATCGTTAACAAACTAACACTTATTTTTAATTATTTTAGAATCATGTTGATTTGGTGTGTTAGAATCATGTTGATTTGAAGAATAATTTTATTCTTAATTATTTTATCAAAATAAATTGTGTTTTAATGAATGTGTTTAAGTGTGCATACTCTCTTTTATAATAGTTTAAATGTTTCGTGTTGTAACCTCTAATGAACAAAGAAAACAAATTAATAAATCAAGGCAAATGCCCAGTGACTGGAAAAATCAAACTCATGTTTAACTCTAATCGACGCGCTCTACTATGGCTAATGCAAGATCACTCTAACAATTATGTGTTTGATTATTCTAGATATCCAGTTGATCTTCTAGTCAATACTTAACGGCAACACTCTGATAAAGTTAACGATATGTTAAAAGTCAATTATCATAAGTCAATCCTCTAAGTCAAGAACTTTGAAGAAGTCAACATTTCAACATCAAAGTTGGACCTATTTTTCAAGAAATTTTATGATGAATGCAATCACTTTCAAGGAGTTTGACAAGTGCAATAATAGAGAAACAACAAAGAGCATCTTTGATGCTTTATGTATCAACTATAAAGGAAGCAAAAAAGTGCAGAAAGCCAAGTCAAACCTGCTCATCAAAAACCATGAACTTTTACAAATGAAAGAGGATGAAGACATTGAAAAACTGTTCTTCAAATTTGAAACTTTAGTCTTTGGGCTAAAACTTCTCTAAAAGAGTTACACTATGGTTGATTATGTCAGGAAAGTCTTTAGAAGTCTACCCAACAAGTGGAGATCAAAAGAAACACTTATTCAAGAGGTTAAAGATCTTAATCAATTTTCTATGGAAGAACTAATGTCACTTAGATCCTTGAGATTGAACTAGTTAAAGATGAACCAAAGAAGAAGTCATTGTCTTTTGCTCTCAAGTCCAAAGAAAAGAAAACAAATTCGAAGGCTCGGCAAACTAAGGAAGGCTTAAAGGAAAGTAACGACTTAGATGATGAAAAACTATCATTCATCTCGAAGAAATTCTAGCGCATGTGGAACAAGAAGAAAAAATTATTTTTAGACAATCCAAATATAGTGAAAATAAAAATAAAAATTAGAGAAGAAACATATCATCTACTATTAATGCAAAGAACTGGGATACGTCAAATAGTAATGTAATAAGCTTGAAAAAGGAAGCTATCAAAGGAAAAATTTCATAAGAAAGTAGAAAATGAAGTAACAATTTCAATTATAAGGAATGGGGGTTTGAATTATTAATTCCCTTTTATAAATTTCTATTTAAAAACTAAAAGTTTTAACTCAAGATTGATCTTGGTTATAAACGAATAACGTTCTTGGTTAGTGAAAAGACAAAAATATCAATTTATCTATATAAAAATTGAAAGTAAGAAAAATAATAAATAGAAATAGCTATAGAGAGATCACACAAGCATATATTCTGGTGCACCCAACACGGGTTACGTTTAGTCCTCACAAATGCGAGATTTTCCACTAAGTGCTTCAAAGCAAGAACATTCTTGCTTTTCACACTGTTTTCACAGTTCAGTCTTGATCTATTACAAGGTTCTACCTTTCTACCTAGAAAGGATTTCCACATGTTACCTTACACTCTTTCAGAAAGGATTTTACAAATAACCTTTTAAATCATAAAAGGGTTTCTACACATTATTTAAGCTATGTCAACAATATATCCTTGAGTTACAAAGTAATGATTTTGAGAATGTTAGAATTTGGGTATTACCTTTCTAATTCTAATATCACACTAAGAAATGGAACTGCAACTTAGAATGATTTTAGTTCTGATTCTTCTTCATCGTGAAGCTTTATTTATAGGCTTCAAGAGATCTTATGACAACTCATTTAACCATTGGATGTAGGCCAACTGTCATGAGTAAGTGAATGGATAAGATCAACCATAAAGCAGGATTATTCTTGTTGAAACCAGGATTTTTCTTGAGAACCAAGAACGTTCTTCGAATTTTCTGAGATGAGTTGATTTATATTTGTGATACTGACAATTGTCTGAAATGATTACAAACTTTGAGTCACGTGTGCAGGTTTGTTTGAAGGTACAACAACATTGTCCTTTATAGTTTGTCTTTTGTACTTGCATTTGCTTGACTTGGAGAATGATCTTGCTTTATGTTTTTTATGAAGCAAGGTGTTGAGTCTTCCAATTATGGAATAATTCTTGCTTAGATTGATCCTTGCATATTTCTGATGAAGATATGGAATGGATAGCACTTCCTTGATCTAATATTTTACATAAAAATCTTATCATTCTTGTTTATGGCATATGTGGAGATCTTTCTTCTTTTTCCAGAAATCTATCAAGAACGTTCTTCGTTTTACTGATTTTGCTTTCTTGATTTTAATACAATTTGCTTTGTAATGATTGATACCTATCTTGTTTTAACACACTTAAATACACATGTTAAATACCAAATCACTTAGAATCATAATTAGAAGTCTTAATTAACTTTTTGTTTAATTATCATAAAAAATTATTTTGGGATTTGTCTCAACAATCTCCCCCTTCTTGATGATGACAAAACATGTTAATTCATATTTTACTTTTGATTCTAATAATAATTTAAAGAGCTTTTTTAGTAAAAAAAAATAAAACTCCTCGTCAATATGTGACAATCATTTGAACAAAATAATAATATTTCATTGATATAACAATAAAGTTCTAGATCACTACATGGTGGTTCAAAACAAAACAAAATAATAAAGAAGTAGTCATACAAAAAGAACTTCTGATTCTTAAAATCTAAATAACTTCTCCCCCTTTGTCATACCAAAAAGGAATAGTAAAGTTAATCTAAAGCTAAATCATAAAAACAATGAAGGTGAAGACCCCTCAAATGTCGGAGACAGTGACGACTTAGGTATGTCAAAGAAATTGGAGGAGGATTAGGCATTGGAGGCTTAAGTCCGAGCTTGGGAGCAAGCTAAGTAGCCATTCAGTCCCGCAGAACAACTTGCTCTTTGTCCTGATGAGTTTTCCTAGCAATGATGGTTTGAAGGGCATCAAAGATGTTGGGGATTTCCTTATATGTTTTGGATGTTTCCTTTTCCATTTTGGTCCTTTTAGAAGGATGTTGTTCATCATCAATTGGGGTGGTGAGAGGAGTATTTTAGGATGGAGCAGCAGTGGTACAAAATGTAGATAAGGTGGCAAATGAAGTATTGATGTGAGGAAAAGAGTTTGTAGGAGCTGAATATTGAGGCACAAATGGGACGACTATGTTTGAATCTAGAAAAATCAAATATTGGCTTGTTCCAAAGGTGAAGAAAGTTTTTTTTTTATGGGGACACCAAAGCTGGTGACATCATAGAGGTGTGCTGAATTTGAAGTGGAGGGCATAGATTACCTTAAGAGGATGGATAGGTGAAGGGTGGAATAGTAGACGTTGTAGTAGAGACTTGATCAAGAATAGGATTCAAATTTTGTGGAACAGTTGTAAATGGAGAACATTTTTCAGCACATTGTGGAGGGGAAGAACGTTCTTGAGGTGAGCATTGCTCAGTGTTGACAGCAGAGGTACGTGTAGACCTTTTCCTTTTAGTGGTAAATAGATTGAAGGCAAATTTTGGTGAGGATGGGATGGTGGGAATTTGTTTCATATGGGGGATGTTTTTGGATGAGAATTTTGAGATGTTTCATAAAGTAGATTTTGATGTTTTAGTAAACAAGGGAATCTGAAAATGCCTAATTTTTTTTGGAGAAAACCATACCATATGGAATGGGGTTTCTCTTATAATCCTTGTGAACTGTAGCAATCATATGGTGAATTATTAGGTAGGGCAAATTCAGCTTCTTGCAATGGACAAGATGATAAATGACTAGTGCATCATTATCAGAGACAAATTTGTGGTTGCCACTATGAGGAAGTATGAAGTGTTGACTTATATTGTTGAACATTTTTGGAAGTGGTTTCAGGTCAGCTGAGAAAAATTTTGTAGACCCATCAATAAACAGTTCTTCAAACACTTATTCTTTGGTGGTGTTCAAGATTGTGTACCAATCTTTTCCAAAAACTGTTGGACATTCAGATGGTAGTTTAAGAATTTCAGCCATAATTAAGGGTTCTTGACGTATCTCAATACCCTTTAATATTGAGGCAATAAAGGATTTATCTACAAATGCTTCAGCTTTGCATTAAAATGCTCGAATGACTTAAGGGTAATAGCAGTATGAAATTTTAAGGAAATCAGTCCATTAAAGTGCATTAGTGTGATGTTGAATGACGATTCCTTCAACTTGTAGTTTTTCAAAACTAAAAACCCGACCAATGCCAATAAGTCATTGAGCCCATTTTTCAGCATATAGTTTTTGAACTTTTGAAGGAATTAAAGGTGGAATAAGGATTTTGGAAGAAGAAGGTTTGGTGGAGGATTTTGGAGGTTTTTATTGATTTTGGATTTGGAGTTTTGAGTGGAGAACGTTGTTGAGTTGGGAATTTGGACGAAGAACGTTCTTGAGTTGAACTTTCCTTTGTAAATTTTTTAGAGGCTAAAAATTGAGAGAGTGTTGAAGATGAGATGGATTTTAGAATCATGGGTTTAGTTATAAAGGGGGTGGTTTTGGATGAAATCACTTTGGAAGAAGATTTGGAGGATTTTGAAGTTTATAGGGGTTGTGGAATTTTTGGGGATTTCAGAATTTCTAGGGATTTTGGTTTGGAAGATTGGGATGTAGAAACAATTTGTGATTTAGGATTTTATGGCGGTGGTGAGGGTTCAGAATCATCATCAGAAATGGTATAGATTGTTGTGTCTATTTTTTTAGTTTTTGAAATACCAATACCTGCCAAAACACTTATTGATCTTCGTTTGGAGGATGAAGGGTTGGAACTAGGGTTGAGGGTTTTTCGAAGACGGGGTGGGGCATGACTAATTTAAGGAAGAGGGCATTGATACAATTGAGGAAGAATGGTTACGATAGGCTCTAGTGTGATTGGAGGGGGACTAGAATCTAATGATGAAGACATGTAATCAGAGAATGTCCTCTCTGAAGATGAATGTAGGGGTGTTGGTCATGGTGGAGGTGATGTTGAATGAACTGGAGATAGTGAAGGAAATGATGATGGTATTGGAGAACTAGAGTTTTTGCGTGTTGCTGTTTTGGTGCGAGCCATTTTTGAA
Source organism: Cicer judaicum (assembly GCA_037974835.1). NCBI lineage: Eukaryota > Viridiplantae > Streptophyta > Magnoliopsida > Fabales > Fabaceae > Cicer > Cicer judaicum. Next base: position 8,698,019 of record JBBPBS010000361.1, read on the forward strand.
AAAAAAAAGAGGTTTACTGATGGAGTGGACAAAAAGATGAATTTTTTTCAGATAAAAAAGGTTGAAGTTGTTGGTTAGTGGAGAAGGATGAACATTTTTTGAGTTTTTTTGTTGTTGGTTAAGAGTGGAGGGAGTGCCACATGTGTGATAAGATGGATAAGTCAGTTGAGTATTGGGAAGGAGGAAAGTGAAAAGATGTGGCAGGTGGTGCATAGGTAGCCGTTTACATTTTGTAATGTAGCAAAAGTTTCAATTTTAAAAGCTGATTTTGGAAGTTTTTCATGATGAAAAGCGAAGATCGTTCTTGAGCAAACAAGCTCAAAACGGAGAACGTTCTCCGTTATGACCATAATGTTCTAGTTTCAACTTTAACGATCTTGAGCATGATTTTTGATTATTTTTAATCGTTCTTTGATAGAATTGAAGCTTTCTTCAACCAAAGGCTTTGTAAAAATGTCAGTTAATTGATTCTTTCTATCAACAAAGATTAATTCAATTTCCTTTTTATTCATATAATCCCTAATGAAATGATGTTTTATTTTAATATGTTTGGATCTTGAATGCTGAATAGGATTCTTAGATAAATTAATGGCACTAGTATTATCACAATATATTGGAATATGAGAATATCTTATTGAAAAATCTTTAAGTTGATTTTTGATCCATAAGACTTGGGAGCAACAATTTGCTGCTAAAACATATTCAACTTTAGTGGTGGATAATGCAATCGTGTTTTGCTTTCTACATGACCAACTTATCAACGCTTCTCATAAGAATTGACATGCACCACTTGTGCTATTTCTTTCGATCTTATCACTAACATAATTGGCATCACAATTAGCTACAAAATCAAAATGAGAACCTTTGTTATACCAAAGGCCAAGATCAGTAGTACCAACAAGATAACAAAAAATTCTTTTCACAGAAGTTAGCTGAGATTCTTTTGTTGAAGATTGAAACCTATCACATAATCCTACTACAAAAACAATGTCAAGTCTACTTCTAGTTAAATAAAGCAATAAGTCCATCATAAGCCTATATTCTTTTTCAGAAATTGATTGTCCATTTTCATCTTTATCTAATGAGGATGATGGATGCATGAGAGTGATCATAATATTGGCTTCACTCATTTTGTATTTAGTTAAAAGATCTTTGATATATTTTTCTTGACATACGAAAATTCCATTTTGATATTGCTTTATTTGTAAACCAAGAAAATATCTCAATTCTTCCATCATACTCATTTCAAATTCAGTTTGCATGAGTTTTGAAAAATTCTCATACATTTTTTCATTTGTTGATCCAAAAATAATATCATCAACATACATTTGAACAATAAGAATATCATTTTTGTATTTTCTTAAAAAGTGTTATGTCAATATTTCCACGGGAAAATCCATTTTTCATAAAAAAGGAACATAATCTTTCATACCAAGCTATAGGAGCTTGCTTTAAACCATACAAGGCTTTGGTGAGTTTAACAACATGATTTGGTTTCTTTTGATCTTCAAAACCAAGAGATTGACAAATATAAACTTGTTCATTTAAAAAACCATTTAAGAATGCACTTTTAACATTCATTTGAAATTTTTGATATGTTTGTAAGATGCATATGCGAGAAGAATTTTATGGCTTCTAACCTTGCAACTAGAGCAAAATTTCATCATAGTCTATTCCTTTTTGTTGATTATAACCTTGAGTAACTAAGCTTGCTTTGTTTCTTACAACCTTTCGTTCTTCATCTAGCTTGTTTCTGAAGACACATCGTGTTCCAATAATTGTTTGATCTAGTGGATCTGGAACAAGGATCCAGGCTTCATCTTCTCAAATTGAAGAAGCTCTTCTTTCATTGCATCAATCCAAGATTGATCAACTATAGCCTCTTTGATGGATTTGGGTTCCATTTGGGATATCATTTCCATGTTGCTATTTTCATCATTTTTAAATGACATTCTTGTTCTAATGAAGTCATATCTATCTCCAATGATTTGGTTATGAGAACGATCGCCTACTAGTTTCCAACTTCTTGGAGGAGTTTGAAATGGAGATTGTTTATCAATCTTGTTTTCCTAGGGAACAATCTGTTGTATTTTTCCATATTGTTATTCCTCATTATCATCTTTCTTTTTTAAATCTAGATCATCAAACTCATCAAATAATATGTGCATACTTATTTCAACAATTTTGGTTTTCAAATTAAAGATACAATATCCGTATATTTTGTTGAATATCCTAAAAATATAGCTTTGTTTGATTTTGTGTCAAACTTTCCCAAGTTACTTTTGTTGTTTAAGATGTAGCAATAACAACTAAAGATGTGAAAATATGAAATGTTTGGTTTCCTATTTTTCCAAATCTCATAGGGTGTTTTGTTTATGATTTTTCTAATTGAAACATGATTCAAAAAATAGCAAAAAGTGTTTATATCTTATGCCCATAAATACTTTTCAAATTTTGATTCTTCCAAGATCGCTCTTGCCATCTCTTGAAAAGTTATAATCTTTTTTTCAACAACTCCATTTTGTTGAGGAGTTCTTGCACAAGATAGATTATGAGAGATATCAAGTTCATAAAAAAATGTTTTGGAAGATGCATGAACGAATTCACCTCCATGATCACTTTTCACCATGATTATATTGGATTCCTTTTCATTTTGAACATTTTTACAAAAAAATTTGAAAGCATCATCCTTTTGTTTTAAAAATAGTACCCATGTGTATCTAGAAAAATCATCAACGATAACAAATTCATATTTCATACCTCCTAGACTAGTGGTTTTGATGGGACCCAAAATATCAATGTAAAGTAGTTCAATAGGTTTTTTGGTTGATTGATCATAGCATTTCGGCACATGTTTCTAACTTTTTAGTTTTGTATTTTAAAAACTCTTTATAGCTTAGATTATATATTTTTAGCTTGTTTCTAATCATTGGGTCAAATTTGAATTATAATTTTATTATTTGCATTTTAATTTTATTATTTGTATTTTGACTCTTTCTCGCTATGTAGGTCATAACTTAAGATCTGGATATCAGATTGGCGCATATGAATAGACTTTGGAAAGCTAAAAATCTGAGTTACAACTTTTGTGTTGGAAGAAAAGACCAATTTTGAACTTTACTGGGCCTAAATTGCAGATTTAGTAATTTGGACTTTTGTAATAATTTTAATTAGTGGGTCACTTGTTTTTAAACCCTAAACCCTAAAGCCCAATATTAACTACTATATATTGGCCGTTTTGTTTCTTTTATATGGACGAAAAATTAGGATTCAAATTGCTATAAGAAATAAACAATTTTTTTTTTAATCTCATGGAAGGCTAATTTTATAAGATTAATCCACAAGTTAAGAGTTTCATCAACACCTTGAGATTCAAGTTACATTGTCAATTTCGATTCATGATTCTATTCTTGTTTATTTGATTATATTGATATTTTGAATGATTAAATTGAATTTCAATAGGATTGATTAAATTTATTTGATAGAATTTGGTTTCGGTTTCTAATTTAATTGAATTATAATTTTGCGACGCTTGATCGTTAATTGTAATATTTTGATGATTGTGATGCTTAATGCAATCAAAGAAACCAAATTCACATAAGATTGATTACATTTGTCTGATCAATTCTATAGTTAAATAAGAATAGAATCACAAATTAGAAATTAAAGTCATTGATATAAGTTGTGATATGTCTGAAACTCGAATAAGTGGATTAGTCGTTTTGCTCATCTATTAAATAAAAAATCTAAAAAAAAACCTTTTTAATTTCAATTTTCAATTTGATTATTATTATATAAGAAGTCCTTGCGAAACAATTCGAGTTATTACCTCTAATTATATTTTATCAATTGTATTTGACTCGTGTGCAATAACGGATCATTGATATAAATTATTTTGATTGAAAACTACTCTTAACTTGTTTTCCTTTGCACAAGCTTCACATATTTTTTTATCTTTTTCAAGGTTTATTTTAGGAAGTCCTCTAACAAGATCTAATTTTGATAAATTTGAAATTTTTTTCATACTTACATGTCCAGATCTCTTATGCCATAACCATTTGTCTTTATTTATGGATATGAGACAGGATTCGACTGGTAGTTCTTCAATGTATAAAATATAAAGATTTTTCTTTCTGGATGCAGAAAATATAATTTCACCAGAATTTTCCATTCTCACTTCACATATGTTTGGTTTGAAAGTAACTTCAAAATTATTATCACAGAGTTGATTAATGATAAGAAGGTTATGTTTCAATCCTTCAATATATTGAACATCGTTGATGTTGATAGAATTTAGTTTACCTATGGTTCCTTTGCCTTTGATTTTTTCTTGATCATTGTTGTCAAATGTTACGGATCCATCCTTTTTGATAAAGGACATGAAACAATTATTATCACACATAATATATCTTGAACAACCACTGTCCAAGAACCATGAACTTTTCTTAATATCTTGAAAACTATCTTGCATGATTTGTTCCATTAACTTTAAGTACCCACTTAGTTTTGGATCTTGGTGTGTTAGTTTTAATATGTAATTCCTTTTTAATGTTATATATCATTTCAGAGTGGCCATTTGTAAGACCCGTAGTTTTTAAATCCTAAATTATACAATTTTAGGGTATTTTGTGTGGAATTTTTTAGGCTGTTAGCCCAATTTTTGGTATGAAGTGAGTTAAATGCCAAAAATATATTTTTGGAAATTGGATTAAAATTATTTGTCGGAGAGTAATTTAATTACGTTACAAAGAATTTAATACCAGACAATTTTGTTAAAAATATCTCAGGTTGCTGAAAATTTTATCTGTCAATTGAGTTGTGATCATTTTCATAAATATCTAAAATATCTAGATATTTTTTTAGTTTAGGTTTAATTATTGTATATATATATATATATTTATGATATATGTATAATATATTATTATTATTAGGATTATTATAGTAATATATATATATATATATATGGTTAAGCTAGAAAGGAGAAAACGAAAGGAAAAAGAAATAGAGGAAGCTGCCTTCCATCTCCTCCCTCTCCCTCCCTGCTCGTGTGAAACATCTTTTTCCTTCCTCCATTTTCGTTCTTCCTTGCTTCCTTTGAGTTCGAAAATTGAAACCCAAGGCTAGTGGGTGAGAAAGATCAAGTTTCCAGTTTCTTCCTTTCTCCCGGATTCGAAAAAGGTATTAGGGATTTCAAAACCGTCAAACACAAACCTCCATATTTAGACTAGATCTAAGCTTCGTTTCGCGAAGAGATAGAAGGGAAAGTTGCTCACTACCACACTACGGTGCTAGGGAACCAACTTTGGAAGCGGCGTTGCGAGCGGAAGATTTTACCGGATTACCCCGCGGCACCGTAATCGCACGTTAAAGCTAACGTGAAGGTAAGGGCTCCTTCCAAACTTTTAGTTTGCATTTAGGGACTTATCTGTGGTTGTGTGGAAAGGAATTTGGTTAGGGTTAAAGTTTTAATTTGGGGGAAATGAATCTAAGGCTTTATGGGTAAAATCTTAGAGTTGGGTTTTGGTTATATTGATGAATGTTTCATGGAAAATGAATTTAAACTCATTTTTGTATGATTTTGAGTAAATGAAACTTGTTGTGTTTGAGTGGTGGGTTGTGTTGATTTGTGCTCGTCGTATTTGACGTGTTCTTAATTAATATTGATGAAATTTGATATGTGTATGGTTGGATTTTGTGGAGAAATGAGTTGATGTGTTTTGGTGTGAATATATGTGTATGGTTGGATTTTATGGAGAAATGAATTGATGTGTTTTGGTGTGAATCGTGGATTGAATTTGATAATATGTTTGAGTTTTGCTTTGTGTGGAATTTGAAAACCATTAAGTTAAATGAGTATTAAGAATGGGGAATCTCTTAATGTCTTGTTTACTTAATGTTTGTTTTGAAAATCGTTTGAGTTAAAAGAGTATTAAGAATGGGGAATCTCTTAATATTTCTGTTTGCTTAATGTGTGTTTGTTTATGAAAATCGTTTAAGTTAAATGAGGATTAAGAATGAGGAATCTCTTAATGTCTTGTTTACTTAATGTTTGTTTTGAAAATCGTTTGAGTTAAATGAGTATTAAGAATGGGGAATCTCTTAATATTTCTGTTTGCTTAATGTGTGTTTGTTTGTGAAAATCGTTTAAGTTAAATGAGGATTAAGAATGGGGAATTTCTTGATGTCTTGTTTACTTAATGTGTGTTTGTTTGTGAAAATCGTTTAAGTTAAATGAGTATTAAGAATGGGGAATCTCTTAATATCTTGTTTACTTAATGTTTGTTTTGGTAAATCGTGCTGACCCATGATAGGTGGCACCTCGGTAAACAGTACTGACCCGTGATAGGTGGTACGTTTACGATTTACGTTTTTGGTAAATTGTGTTTTTCTGTGAGAGACTGCACAGGTGTTTGTCCGTGAGAGACTACACCCTGGTAAATTGTGTTTGTCCGTGAGAGACTGCACAGGTGTTTGTCTGTGAGAGACTACACCCTGGTAAATTGTGTTTGTCCGTGAGAGATTGCACAGGTGTTTGTCCGTGAGAGACTACACCTTGGTAAATTGTGTTTGTCCGTGAGAGACTGCACAGGTGTTTGTCCGTGAGAGACTACACCCTGGTAAATTATGATTTGTTGGTTCATTTTGTCTGTGTAGGGATTGTCGCGTCAAGATGATTCCATGTGATTTGTTGGTTCATCTTGTTCGCGTGGTGATTGTGTTGAAAATGCTAAGTATTATGTTTTGGAATTGCGTGTAAGTGTGGTTGATTGCAAAACCTTTTCAAAACTTAAATTGTCGTGGTGATTTTGTTATAATTGCCAAGTGTGGATGTTTTAGAATTGTTTGTAGGTGTGATTGATTGCAAAACCATTTCAAAGCTCAAGATGTCGTAGTGATTGCGCTATAATTGTTAAGTATGATTGTTTGGATTTGTGTGTAAGTCTTGATTGGTTTCGATAACCTTTAAAAAGCTGAATTTTGCTGTTTTTCTGCTGATGTCTGCTGTGTATTCGAATACAGGAAGTTGTATTCGAATACAGACATCATGTTTTTGCCACTGACTTACTGTGTAGTCGAATACAGACTGCTGTAGTCGAATACAGACATCCTGTTTTTGCCACTGACTTACTGTGTAGTTGAATACAGACTACTGTAGTCGAATACAGACATGTTGTTTTGCTACTGACTTGCTGTGTAGTCGAATACAGACTATTGTATTCGAATACAAACATGCTACTTTTGCTACTGAATGCTGAAACAACCTTGTATTCGAATACAGAGATGTTGTATTCGAATACAACAATGTTGTTTTGTTAAAAACTTCAATTTTCATCTTTGTTTATGCATGTTTAGCATATGGAAATCCTTTTAAGGTGCATGCTAAGTTGAAAGGGTATTTGTTCGTTTAAAAACTTAAATGTTATGTGTTAACTGTTAATTTCGGTTGGTGACCCTTTACAACTATTGTGGAAATCTGGGCTTTGCCCTCAGATGAGAGACAGGACGATCCTATCGGTTCGTACCCTACGGTTGGGGATGTAGATGGGAATGCCTGACTGGAGCTATGTTAGGAGGATCCTAAGGGGCACGTGGAGATCACTCAGGGTGTTTAGTTTGTTTTGTAGAATGATCAGATTAAGTTGACATAGAGGGAACATATGTCTTTCTCTTGTATTGTGTTTATTTTAAACTGGAAGAATGTACCTATACTGATATTGTCAGCATGACATGTTATTTTCAATGGGATTACATGTACCACTTTTGATATGTAAATATTTCGGATTCATATTTCGAGAAACTTTTTCGCTGCTTGTAAATTATAATGACTTAATTATTTATCCAAAGGTGTTACCTTATTTTATTTCTCTGTTTTATTTTACTTTCTTTTGAAAAAAAAAATACACCATCGCTTTGAAAATCAGGGTGTTACATCATTCTTGGACCAGGAGTAGTGGTTTGTTTTGAAAAAGGTTTAGTCAGCTGAGTTGCAACTAGTTTTGGTAAAGCTCCAGAACGTTCTCATTTTGTTACATTTACTGGAGAACGTTCTCCTTTTTCTAGATTTTGAATTTTTTTTTTATTCTAAATGTTCTTCTTTTTTGAAGATCTTTTTGTTCTTGATTTTTTTATCTTTTTTTTAAATCACATGTAAATTCCAGATGTCCAATTTTGTTGCAGTATGAACATTTAATTTTGCATTTTTCTTATTTCCTTTCAGAAACAAATTTTTTTCCATACATTTTGTTTTTTTTAGTTTTATCAAAACCAAGACCAATTTTATCAAATATTCCAACTCGAGATCCTATGATTCTTTGAAAAGTTTCAGTAGCTTTAATAAAATTTGACAAGTCATTTTTAAAAATTTCAATTTCAGTTTTAAGGATAACATTCTCCTTTTGAGGTAAAGATCGTTCTTGACTTTCTGAACTTTAAGTTTCAAGCTTTTTTAGTTGAGACTCTCTCAATTTTTTTATGATCTCTGTAAGTTTATCATTTATAGCATGAGTTTTCTCTTTCTCTTATTTTTTTTTTTTTTGTGAAATTTTTCTTTAAAAGAACTACACTTTTGAATAAGAAAGTTTGAATCATTTAGCAAATCATCAAATTCTTTTTCCATATGTTCACACAAAAGACATGGTTCATAATTTGTAACCATTATATCTTTAGTGGTTGCCATCAGACAAAGGTTGGCTTCTTCAGGTTCATCTATTTCTGATTAATCAAATTCATCCCAGATTGTTATCATTGACTTCTTCTTAAAGGGGAATTTCTTTGGTACTCTTTTGTTTAATGGACATTCAATTTTATAATATCCTTGTTTGTTGCATCTGAAACAAGTGATTTTACTTTTATCCACTTCAGTTTTGAAGTCCTTTTTATCTAGAGACCCCTTTTTGATCTGATCTCTTCTCCTCATCATTCTCTATATCTTTCTTGTGAGGAGAGCAATCTCTTCATCAATATCTTCTTGCCTGTCTTCTGAGTCACTTTTCTCATTTGTTTGTTGAATACTTGGTGAATTTAGAGATGTTTTTAAAGCTATTATTTTGTCTTTCTTTTCAGGTTTATCTTCCTGTAATAACACTTCATGTGCCCTTAAAGTTCTAATAAGTTCTTCCAAGCCTAGTACCTCAACATTCTTGGCTTGACTTATAGCTATCACCATTGGTCTCCACATGATTTGAAGACATCTTATTATCTTTCTTACACTATCTTGCACTAAATAAGCTTTGCCAAGAGAACACATTTCGTTCACTATGGTTGTGTATCTTAAGTACATTTCATCGATTGTTTCTCCTTCGTTCATTTAAAATAATTCAAACTTTCGAATGCCAATGTCAATTCTTATTTCTTTTACATGGTTTGTTCCTTCATGGTGAGTTTGCAGTGTGTCCCATACTTTCTTTGGCATATAACATTCATCTACTTTTTCACTTTTTTCTCTACTTAAAGCACATGATAAAAATAATTGAGCTTTTGAGTTTAGAAGTACCTTAGTTTTTTCATTTGTTGTCCAATATGCTTCTTTCTTTTCAGCAGATGTTGAATCGATTTGATCTACTCTTGGTATGAAGTCTCCATCTATGATGATTCGCCACATACCAGTGTCTTGTAATTTTAGAAACAATTGCATTTTTCTTTTCCAGAAATAATAATATGAGATATCAAAGTATGGTGGTTTGTTTGATAACCCTCATTCAACAATGTATTTAGCTTTTGTCAATAATACAGTCTTGAGTTACAAAATAACGATTTTCAGAATGTTGGAATCTGAGTATTTCTCAACTCTTGTTTGAGAAATAGATTCTCTCTCTCTCTCTCTATATATATATATATATATATATATATTATAATTCAGTAATCATTAATTCTAATATTACACTAAGAAATGGAACTGCAACTTAAAATGATTAGAGAAGCTCGAGTATGCAACTTAAAGCATGACTATTCTTGCTGAAATCAGGAATGTTCTTTGAGAACCAAGAACGTTCTTCGAATAGGTCTGAGATATGTTGACTTATATTTGTGATCTTGATAGTTTTTTGAAATGATTACAAGCTTTGAGTCATGTGTGCATGTATGTTTGAAGGCACAACATCAGTGTCCTTTACAGCCTATCTTTTGTACTTGCATTTGCTTGACTTGGAGCATTATCTTGCTTTATGCTTTTTATGAAGCAAGGTGTTGAGTCTTCGAATTCTGGAATAATTCTTGCTTAGATTGATCCTTGTATATTTCTGATGAAGATATGGAATGGATAACATTTCCTGGATCTAATCTTTTTCATAAAAATCTAATCATTATTTTTTATGACAAATGTGGAGAAAGTTCTTCATTTTCCAAAAACCTGTCAAGAACGTTATTCGTTTTACGGATTTTTCTTTCTTGATTCTAGTATGATTTGCTTTGTAACGCTTGGTACCTATCTTGTTTTAATACAGTTAAATACACATGTTAAATACTAAAACACTTAGAGTCATAATTAGAAGTCTTAATTAGCTTTTTGTTTAATTATCATCAAAACATTAATATGGGATTTTGTCTCAATAAAAAATTAAATACTTGGTACCTATCTTGTTTTAACACTTAAAAACACATGTTAGATACCAAAACACTTAGAGTCAAGACTTAATTAACTTTTTGTTTAATTATCATCAAAAACATTAATATGGGATTTTGTCTCAATCGAAAATTATAATGGTCACCTGGGATGACTTTGATAAATCCTCTGAGTCTAAAACTTTGAAAAAGTCAACATTTCAACATCATATGCTCATCAAAGTTGGATTTATTCTTCAAAAAAATTTATGATGAATGTAATCGTAATCACCTTCAAAGAGTTTGACAAGTGCAATAATAGAGAAATGATAAAGAGCATCTTTGATGCTTTATGTATCAACTATGAAGGAAGCAAAAAAGTGCAAAAAGCCAAGGCAGACCTGCTCATCAAAAAGTATGAACTTTTCCATATGAAAGAGGATGAAGACATTGCGAAAATGTTCTTCATATTCGAAATTTTAGTCTTTGGGCTAAAGGTTCTCCAAAATAGTTACACTATAAATGATTATGTCAGGAAAGTCCTTATAAGTCTACCCAACAAGTGGAGATCAAAAGTAATAGTTATTCAAGAGACTAGATATCTTAACAAATTGCCTTTGTAAGAGATAATAAGTTCACTCAAATTCTTGAATTGAACTAGTTGAAGATGAACCAAAGTAGAAGTCAAAGTCTCTTGCTCTCAAGTCCAAAGGAGATAAAGCAAATTCCAAGGCTCTTCAAGTTAAGGAATGCTCATAGGAAAATGAAGACTTAGATGTTGAAAAATTATGATTCATCTCAAAAAATTTCTAATACATGTGGAACAAAAAAAAAATCATTTTTGAAGAAAAGATTTTTAGACAATCCAAAATATATATATATTTTTGGTAAGTAGGTTTTAGTTGTTACATTTTTGTTGTCTAAGCTACTAACATTTACTATTACTTTCCCATTTTTATGGGGTGATAAGATTCTTAGCCAATCTCTTGTTGTTGTGTTTTGGTACACTTGATACTGTAAATTTGTAAGAGCAGGATTGCAAGCTTAGTGCAAATTCACATGGTAGTGAGCTTGGGATTTTCCATTTGGAAGACATGGAAACTCAATACTTAATACGACACAATAGATGGATGACATCTAAATGTCAATCAAGGGATATAGACATATATGGGTTCAATGACATACATATATAGGTGTCATCGATTGGACAATGTTGTTGAACAGGTCCTATCTGGAATGTTCAACATTTATGTTGTTTTTTATTTTCGAAAAAAACTTTTTAAAAATAATTTATATTATCGAAAATATTACTGGGTTGAGTCGTAGACTAGATCGCTTTCTTTAACACGTTTTGAGGTACTGTCCAAATTGTGCAATGCAGACTATCAAGCACGAAATCCCTAGAATAAAAAAGCCTATATACTATAATAATACACCATGTAGCCAAGGCCAAGCCAAACGTTGCGGCACGCCAATTTGTTTGCGTTCTCCCTCCTTCACAAAATTGGGGTACCCCTTATAACACACTTCAAGTATCATACCTCCACCTTATATACTCTATTGGTGTGTGATATCCCTCCTATGTGAGGTTCACATGGAGACTTCCATTTAAAGTATCATCATTTCCAACAATTACCCTTTCCATGTCATATGGGAGGCTCACATGGAGACTTACCACATGCCATTTCGTACATAGTTTCATTGGATAGGAGGCGGTTTTCATACCTATCGAGGGTGTCAGAGTACACTTTGAGACCACTCTAGACTAGATGACGTGAAAATGTAAGGGGTTGAGATTGGCTTGTGGATAGTTAGACATGGAATTGTCCCAATTTGTATATTTTGGTTTGTGTGGAGTTGCCTCTCTTTTGTTGGAGTCTTTTGCAGCCGACTCATTCTGTCGTGCTGACATTTGTATTTTGATGGTTGTTTTCATATTACGCTGTTTTCGGTTATGTAGTGCTCTTTCGAAGCCCACAAGACATGAGACTTTACGCTATCATTATTTATATGTACATATATGTTTTTGCTTCTGTATCTGCTAATTGTTTTATGATGTACTTATAATTGTTATAAAAGAATCTAAATATTTTTGTAATTCTGAATATAGGATTATTGAGTTTCATCAAATGAGACTTAGATGTATCATCTTTAATAGTAAATATTTCTTATGTGATTCACGGATGAATATGTATTGAGTTTAATATTTTATGGTAAAAACAATAAAAATGAAACTATGCATTGATGAATGGTTAAATTCTCAAAACAATATTTTATGTTGTATATAAATCAATTTTAAATATAGAATATAAAATAAGAAGTGGTTGTATATATATAATATAATTAGTTTGAAATATGTTATATGCAACGTACAAGTAAAGTATATATTGAAAGTATTATTCCTTATAGTTAAATACAACAACATACATTCTAAGAAAACATTTAACAAATAGAGTCATTCATTTCTAAGAAATATAGTTCTATTTGTTTTTCTCACTCCAAATTGAGTCATTCATTTCTTAAAATTCCAAAATTTTAGAACTATGTTAGGGCAGAGATCAATCTATTTCATTCTTATATGCAATAGCGAAGATAGGACAAATTTTATAGAATGATTAAATATAAAAAAAATAAATTAAAAACTAATATATTAAATTTAATTGATAAAAGAAAACATTCTCAGTTATATTAAAATTCACAAAAAAAAACTACTTAACCAATAAGAGAAAAATCAAAGTTAATGCTTATTTAAGTGTAAACTATATTAGCAACATAGCAAATAAAAACTAAAAATCAGTTATTTAAAAATATTAATTTTTAACAATATTTTAAGAGTCAAATTCTTCATATATAATTAATTACGTGCTAAACATACTCACAACGTCGGTTGAACTTATAATAAACTAACAAACAAATTATTCTTGTTATTTCTTTAGACCAATAAATTTGTATTTAAAATAGCTAATATATTATTAAAAATAACTAAATATAGTTCTTAAATCTTAACTCAACTGACAAATGTTGATATTATCATATTATATGTCTTCTCTTGAATTAACTTTACAGTTATATGAATTAATTATAGTAGTATTTACTATATCTTCTAAGACAATAAAAAAAATTAATTATAAAATAATAAGTACTAAGTAAAACAAAATATAATTGGTGTAAGCAAAGCTACCCATCCCATCCTTATATTGACCGTTCGCCCCTACTTGTTTTTAAGATAAAAGAATTGACAATGTTATGTCAACCTTCGAAAGAATCAAAACCTTTGCCCCGAGCGTTATTAAAGAATGTCTTCACCATTATGACATTTAACAAATCAGATTGTCAATTACATTAGCCAAACTATATAAATTTACATTCACTGTTATCCCATGTATTACTGTGTACGCAATTGAATTGCATATAACAAAAAGAACTCTTCCCTCTCAAGTGGAAGATAAAACTATGAAGTTGTATAAAGTTTGTTCTATATTACAGTCCATGTTTAGTTGATGCCAAAAATTTATCAAAATGTAGTAGTTCTGAGAAACTCTCCCCCACTGAGAAAACCTGAAATTTCTCTCTGATCTCTATAAACCTTTGAATTAACTATTAAGCTAAGTCTGAGAATGTCAACTGCGGTAGAGCAATATATTCTCTTCACCATCGAGATCAACACCATCCCCGTCATAATCTCCAATAGAGACTTCCTCAGACTGCAACTCTTTATCCATGACTAAGCCATCCGATTCAATATGCTGCATCTCTGATTCTATTAAAGCCTCCATCCTAGCTCGCTCCCTGTCTCTCGGATAGGTCTTATAAAGAAATGAGTAGATTAAACAGCACAAAGCCATTGGAATTCCTATGGCTGTGTAAAGAGATTTCGCCAATGACGAAGCATTCTCTCTGTCTGTTAAAATCTCTTGAGATTCGCTAGATCCTTCAGGAATAGGCTGATAACCATACACATGCTGAGCCAAAATCCCTACAGCAGGCGGAGCAAAAGATGATAGTATAGACTCGAAAGATCGGTCCAATGCATATACACTTGTTCGGGATCTCTCTGGAACTATCTCTGCAAAAATTGGACTAATGTCCACATAGTTGACAAATTAACCTATGCACAAACATATATATATATATATATAACTTGAAGAAGCACTATTACAACCATAAATAGCTAGCTGCTTTATTTCTTCCATATGAACAGACACCAGTGTTTGTACAAAGCCACAAAATGAATGAAAAAGATGCCCAGGAACACGGAAGGAAAAAAAAATCAAATAAGATTAGACCCTCAACCCCACTACTGAAAAAATGTGCAAAATCATTCTAATGTATTGCAACATGCATTGATCATCATATATTCTCAATTATTATCTATGAAGCACCCATACTGACAGGAGCATGACACTAACACTGACATTGACACGTCGATACCGGTAATAACTTAAGAAAATAACTTAACTAGACGTAATCAAGGTGTTCGTGTCGGACACTGACACATGTCGGACAATGGGACACACCTTTGATCAAAGGTGTTGGGGTTTCAAAGATTATTATTAATCATGTAAATAAAACTTGGAAGGTGTGAAAGGCATTAATAAAATGTTCATGGATCTACTAAACCAATTAAGGATAATGAATTGAGAAATAGATCAGGCAAAACAATCGAAAACTGCTTAGTTTGAAATACATACTTGTTTGTAGCAGGACCATTCCAAGATATAAAGAGCCCCATAATGACGAGCATCAGACCATGTGGCAATGTTGTAGTTGGATCATCTGATATACCCAGCAAAAGAATTGCCGCAAAGGGAATTGCGGATCCAGAGCTTATCTGTGCTAGAATTATCCTCCCAGAATTCGGAAAACGCCTGGAGAGGATATCCCCCATCTTACCTCCAAACAAACCCCCAACAGAACTGGAAACCACAAACAAAGCTATGAGAAAAGCAGTTTTCCCATGGGAGAAGCCAATAAGCTCTAACCACATAGGCGCAAACGACAAAGCTGACCAAGGAAAAGAGCCAGTGACACCCTGCGCAACAATGATTTGGAAAGACGAAATCCTAGAAACTGATTTAGCTTCCTGAATCAAATCTCTTATTCCAGAACAAAATGTTTCATTTGCACCTCGATTGCTATCACTTGTAAGTTTACCCTTATCTTCGAAATGTGGATCTTTGGCGAAGATGTAAACTAAAGTACCTACTATAATGCTTATTAATCCAACAACATGAAATGAAATTCTCCAACCAGGGATACCAAAGACTGTTAGTGGAGCTATCAAAACTGAGAAGAGCCCACCAACGATTGAACCAAGATTGCCGGTTAGTTGAAGCCATCCAAAAGCCATGCCACGATTGTTATCATCAGTAGAGTCTGCAACAAGGGACTGAATTGCTGGAGTTACAAGAGCGAGACCAACCCCATTTAGTGCTCGTGACACCGCTACCTAAAATACAATTGACTTCAAAATTCAAACTGAATTCAATCAGTTGTATAACCATATAATCGCCAATTTAGACCATGAAACTGTAAGACGTTGTCAATTTTTTTTCTTGATCTTAACCCTCTCGTTCCTAAGGAAAAAAGCTCTAATAATCTGAAGTTTGGAATTGAGGTAAATAAAGACAAAAATGAGGTAGTCAATTTTAATAAGTAGTTATTTCAAAACAATTCCTAAAATTGAAAATATCTGATCATGTTGGTTCTTTTGGATCAATCAATTTAGTAACAAAAATAATCTGAGATGATATTGAGAATTGTCAAATTTAAAGATCATTTTTAAATTTCATTAATTTCATATACCAAGTGGACACTACCCTCAAACTTTAGAGATTAAATTGGCACTTCACTCACTTTATTTTTTCCTTTTTCACTTGAATACTAATAATTTGGCTATTCAATATACATCCAAGTCTAATATTAACCAAGGCATGAAAATAGTTAATAAAGAATGAATATTAATATATTATCTTCTAATTCATGTTTGTATTGAATGTGTTAATAAAAACTACAATTTAGAGCTTCAATAATCAGTGGCAATGTGATTTTGCCAAATCAGCGACTTAGTGTGTTAAGTTAGATCGAAAATGTTAAAACGTTTAAGGAATTAACAAATGATTTATTATAGAGTAGAGATTTCAATTCTATCAATTTGATCTACAAAACGGTGCCGTTTGAAGACTGAATACCTGAAAGAAAGTGGAGGAGAAAGCAACAAGAAAAGTAGCGGCAGCCCAAAGAAAAGCACCGAGAGCAATAACATGGGCTCGATTATGGCGCGTGGCGAGGTACGCGGCAATCGGGTAACAAGAAGACTGAACAATTGATCGGAAGAGAGTGAGGGAACCAAGTCCTGTAGGGTCAGTATGAAGAGCTGCGCCAACTTCTTTGTAAACACCTGGAAGTAGTGATTCGTCAGCTCTTTCCATGATCCCAGCTAGATTTACCAGTACAAGTGTTACTGTCTCTGCCTTCATCTTATTGTGTTCCTAATTAGGGACAAAGTTTGTTAGTGGAAATATATGGTTGTTTAGTCTATGGTTCTTTTGTAATTGTTGGAAAGGAATTGCTGTTGATCTGGGAAATTTCACCGCTTTGCTTCATTCTATTTCCGGGACTGTGTCAGTCTTGTTTGGCGTCGAAATTTGCATAACAATTTGACAATTTATTTGGTTTTGGTTTTAATGTAAACAAATTGGAACGAATTGACGAATATTTTTATCTTTTTTATTTCTTCATTCCTAATTCGTCAGGAGTTAGAAGTTGGATTGCGTTTTGGCCATCGATTTGATTTGAGAGGGTTGGGGGTGCCAGCAAGGCACTTCTTGTGTGTACGTGTAAGATGTATAGAATTGTCCAATATAAATTATAATATTCGGTTGTTGGTAGTACTACTATATTACCGTGTATTGTTTCTCATGGTTCTCAAATAAATATTGGGATGTGAAATTGGTACTGGTCTTTGTGAGAAATGTTTATTGTTGATATTTCTCATGCTTGTTTTGACCATTGAGTGCTCGTTTAATTTGGATTAATTAGTCTGCTCGAGGAAGACTTCCCTAATCAAAGGGTGTTTCCTCTCTTCCCTCTTCGTTGCGTGTCATCCTTGACTCGAGGTAGACTTTCTTAAGAAGACCTTTCTCAATTCGGTAGCTAAATCAAAAGGAGGATTCTCGGACCATTATGCGGTTTCATTTGACATGATGTCATCATCGTGGGTCTTTATGATCTTTTGGTCGGTTTTCCGCTTTTGGATAGGGTATTATGAGAATGTTTTACCTACAATAACACTTCGAAAACTTGTAATTCATGTTCATTCATAATCCTATGATATGGGTATGTTCTATACACTTGTTGTGTGAACTTCAACCGGAACATCTAGTATCTTTTCAATTTTGTTGCATTCCATGTTCTCAAAATGGTTTGATTGGTTAGGTGTAAGTTGAATGCCTTGATTATATCTCAATCAAGCGTTTGAGCTCGAAGGGGAATGTGGCTCAATGAAGTTGAAAGCCAATATTCTCACTCAACCAAGTATGAGCTAGTATGAGCTTGGAGGGGGAATGTGATTTTGTAGTAATTGACTCCTTCACAATGGATACATGCACAAATTTCAGCTGAAAAAGCATTAGTAACTATGTTTAAATCCACATGCTAATAGATATTAAGTTTTTTGAGATATTTCAACTTGTTTACTCTATTACATATAAATCCATCTTAGTAGATATAAGCTCTCTTGTCCCCATATATGGGGGCTTGAGGAGTGAATGTTTGCACTCTCTCCTACATAACAAAGAAAGATACATATTCGAAGAAAATATTATTATCATAAATGTATATGTGTTCAACAAGTGCTACCTATAGGGATTAGAGCATAGTTGTGCTTCTTCATTTAATCTAGTGTGAATGATTTTTGTTGTGTTTGCGTCCATGTAATCTTGAAATAAACAAAACGACACATGATGTATAAGAATAATAGTATAAATTAAGTTGAATTTTATTTGATTCACTATCGAATTAGTGACCAAAAAAGCCCTCACAAATACAAAAATTCAAATTGGTCTTTATTTGTGCCTGAAAAAGCCCTCACAAAAGATTAAAATTTTAGCTGGATTTTGTGGCTGCCTAAGCCCTCATAAAATCACAACGTTGTCATTTTGTGAGGGCTTAGGCCGCCACAAAATTCAGCTGAAATTTGAGCCTTTTGTGAGGGTTTTTGCAGCCACAAAATCAACCCTTTGTGAGGGTAAAGGCCGCCACAAAGGACTTAATTTTTTACCGTTAAAGCCGCCACAAAGGATTTTATACAGTTGGCTTTTGTGGCTGCTTTGGCCGCCACAAATGATCAACCATTTTCTATAAATATCCCTCTACTCCTTTTATCATTTTTTACTTCTACCTTCTCTCTAAACCTTCTTTCTAAATTTTCTCTCCACCTCTCTACAAAAATTATTTCTCCAAGTTTTTTGTAAGACCCATAATTTTAAGCATATTTTATGTATTTTGGTATTGAACTCGGAGGCTTTTTAGCACAAGTTATTAATATTTTGGGAGTTTAAATGACCAAAAAGTTATATTGATGCTCGATTAAAATTAATCTTCGATCAATAAATTAAATTAACTGTTGTGGATCTTTTACGAAGAATTTAATTCTAGAAAGTTTCGTTAAAAATATCTTGGGCTGCTAAGAATTGCATCCGCCAATTGAGTTGCGACGAGAGTAGTTATTTTTAACAAAAAGTGGTTTGAGAAGTGATGGGTGAAATGGTAATTTTAATAAATATCTAGATTTGAAGATATTTGTTAAAGGTAATTAATATATATAAATATATGTATGTTTGTTTGGAAGGAAAAGGAAAAAAAGGAAATATAAGAAAAGAAAGAAAAATAAATAGGAAGGAAGGAAAAAGGAAGAAAGGAAAACAAAAGGAAAACCTAAAAACATTTTCCCTTCTTCTTCCTCTGCCCGCGCGAACCCACCTTCTCCCTTTTTCTTCATTTGTTGGTTTTGCTTCCTTTTTCTTTCTTTTTCTTCAAGAATAGAAACCCAAGGCTTGGTGGGTAAGAAAGCAAGGATTTCTCAGCTTCATACTTCCTCGTTAATTCGAAAACGAAGAAAAACGGTGTTAGGGATTTCAAACACAAACCTCCCTGTTTCATCTAGATCTAAGCTTCATTTCGTGAAGAGATAGAAGGGAAAGTTGCTCACTACCACGCTACGGTGCTAGGGAACCAACTTTGGAAGCGACGTTGCGAGCGGAGATTTTACCGGATTTACCCGCGGCACCGTAATCGCAAGTTAAAGCTAACGTGAAAGTAAGGGCTCCTTCCAAACTTTTAGTTTGCATTTAGGGACTTATCTGTGGTTGTGTGGAAAGGAATTTGGTTAGGGTTAAAGTTTTAATTTGGGGAAAATGAATCTAAGGCTTTATGGGTAAAATCTTAGAGTTGGGTTTTGGTTATATTGATGAATGCTTCATGGAAAATGAATTTTAAACCCATTTATGTATGATTTCGAGTATATGAAACTTGTTGGGTTCGAGTGATGGATTGTGTCAATTTGTGTTTGTCATATTTGACGTATTCTTAATTAATACTGATGAAATTTGATATGTGTATGTTGGATTTTGTGGAGAAATGAATTGATGTATTTTGGTGTGAGTTGTGGATTGGATTTGATAATATGCTTGAGTTTGTTTTGTGTGGAATTTGAAAACCATTAAGTTAAATGAGTATTAAGAATGGGGAATCTCTTAATGTCTTGTTTACTTAATGTGTGTTTGTGAAAATCGTTTTGAGTTAAATGAGTATTAAGAATGGGGAATCTCTTAATATCTCTGTTTACTAATGTTTTGGAAAATAGTTTAAGTTAAATGAGAATTAAGAATGGGGAATCTCTTAATGTCTTGTTTACTTAATGTTTGTTTTGAAAATCGTTTAAGTTAACTGGACGTTAAGAATGGGGAATCTCTTAATGTCTTGGTTACTTAATGTTGTTTTGAAAATCGTTTAAGTTAACTGGGCGTTAAGAATGGGGAATCTCTTAATGTCTTGGTTACTTAATGTTTGTTTTTGAAAATCGTTTCAGTTAAATGAGTATTAAGAATGGAGAATCTCTTAATGTTTCGTTTACTGAATGTTTTGTTGTGGAAATCGTTTAAGTCAAAAGTATATTAAGAATGGGGAATCTCTTAATATATCTGTTTGCTTAAATGTTTGGCGTGAAAATCGTTTAAGTTAAATGAGTATTAAAAATGGGGAATCTTTTAATGTCTACATTTACATAACGATTGTTGTGAATGGAGTTAGTGTATGCTCATGCATTTCATCTGGTAAATTGTGTTGACCCGTGATAGGTGGCACCTCGGTAAACAGTACTGACCCGTGATAGGTGGTACGTTTACGATTTACTTTTTGGTAAGTTGTGCTGACCTGTGATAGGTGGCACCTCGGTAAATAGTACTTTGGCCTATGATAGACGATACATTTACGACTTACGCTTTTTCTTTTAGTAAATCGTGCTGACCCGTGATAGGTGGCACCTCGTTAAACTGTATTGACCCGTGATAGGTGGTACGTTTATGATTTACGCTTTTTAGTGAATCGTGCTGACCCGTGATAGGTGGCACCTCGGTAATTGGTACTCTGGCCTGCGATAGGCGGTACAATTATGATTTACGGCCCTTCGAGGAGGGTTTTGGTTTGGAATTCCGAGTCCATGCATTTTGGCATATACACATTGCATTAGGGTGCTTGGCACGCGAGTCGTGTTTGATTCGAGTTTATGATTGTGTTGAAATTGCTAAGTGTTATGTGTTGATATTATGCGTAAGAGTGATTGATTGTAAACTATTTAGAAACTGAAGTTGTCGTGGTGATTGTGTTGAAAATGCTAAGTGTTATGTTTTGGAATTGCGTGTAAGTGTGGTTGATTGCAAAACCTTTTCGAAACTTAAATTGTCGTGGTGATTTTGTTATAATTGCCAAGTGTGGATGTTTTGGAATTGTTTGTAAGTGTGATTGATTGCAAAACCATTTCAAAACTCAAGATGTCGTAGTGTTTGCGCTATAATTGTTAAGTATGATTGTTTGGATTTGTGTGTAAGTGTTGATTGGTTTCGATACCCTTTAAAAAGCTGAAAAATGCTGAATTTTGCTGTTTTTCTGCTGCTGTCTGCTGTGTATTCGAATACAGGAAGCTGTATTCGAATACAGACATGCTGTTTTGCTACTGACTTGCTGAGTAGTCGAATACAGACTGTTGTATTCGAATACAGACATGCTGTTTTGCTACTGACTTGCTATGTAGTCGAATACAGACTGTTGTATTCGAATACAGACATGCTGTTTTTGCTGCTGAATGCTGATACAGCCTTGTATTCGAATACAGAGATGCTGTATTTGAATACAACAATGCTGTTTTGTTAAAAACTTCAATTTTCAACTTTGTTTATGCATGCTGTATTCGAATACAACAATGCTGT
Organism: Cicer judaicum; assembly: GCA_037974835.1. NCBI lineage: Eukaryota > Viridiplantae > Streptophyta > Magnoliopsida > Fabales > Fabaceae > Cicer > Cicer judaicum. Next base: position 8,720,044 of record JBBPBS010000361.1, read on the forward strand.
TTTGTTAAAAACTTCAATTTTCAACTTTGTTTATGCATGTTTAGCATATGGAAACCCTTTTAAGGTGCATGCTAAGTGGAAAGGTTATTTGTGCATTTAAAAACTTAAATGTTATGTGTTAACTGTTAATTTCGGTTGGTGACCCTTTACAACTATTGTGGAAATCTGGGCTTTGCCCTCAGATGAGAGTCAGGGCGGTCCTACCGGTTCGTACCCTACGAATGGGAATGTAGATGGGGATGCTTGACTGGAGCTATGTTAGGAGGATTTCACGGGGCGTGTGGAGATCACTTAGGGTGTATAGTCTTTGGTAGAATGATCAGATTAGGTTGACATAGAGGAAACATACGTCTTTCTTTTGTATTGTGTTTATTTTAAACTGGAAGACTGTACCACTTTTTGATATGTAAATATTTTGTATTCATATTTGGAGAAACTTTTCCGCTGCTTGTAAATTATAATGACTTAATTATTTATCCAAAGGTGTTGCCTTATTTATTTCTCTGTTTTATTTTAAATTTGTTTTGAAAAAAAAATACACCCTCGTTTTAAAAAAATCGGGGTGTTACATTTTTCTTTACTATCTTGAATTTTGGTAAGTTTATATTATATATTTAATTTTTTAATTTAATTTTTGATTTGAAGTTATTTATTTAATTAATATTATTGAATTTTTATTTTCACAGTGGTGATATATTGTGTTTACTTCGAAGAGTTGTCAGCTCTATGAAAGCTTCAAGTCAGACACTACCCGACATTAAATTAATATTTTATATATTTTAAATATAGATTTGTAAAATATATGATATTATAAATATATTTTTATTATGTTTAAAATATAGATTAGTAAAATAAGTGTTATTATAGATTTATTATAAAAAAAATAGAAATTATGTTGTTTACATAATATATGATAAATAAAAATTTGAAACACATGTAAATTTTATTGATTTTAATATAACTATTTTTTTTTTAAAAAAACATTATTAAAACTGATGATATTAATATTTGCTGTTAGTTATTAAAAAGAGTTGTAGTTGAGTTCGTACGAAAAATTTATATACTTTTAATAGTCTCTATTTTTGTTTATATATATAGAAGTTATTTTATGAAAAATTTCACTAAACATCATTTAAAATTTTATTTCGGTCTATATAATTATAGTCTTGAAAATAATTTATTATATGAATATATTATATCTTGTCCTATTTAATTATGGTGTGTTTAATTTTTAGTTTGTAAGACATGATTTATTAATTTTGGAATGTTTTATTTGGTTTGGTAGTAATTTGTAACACCCCGATTTTTAACAGCGCGAGTGTATTTGTTTTTTTAAAAAACAAAGAAATAAAACAAAGGAAATACTTTTGGATAAATATTTAAGTCATAACATAACGACAAAGTCAACAAATATTTATAGACAGCGGATATAGTTTTTTGAAACAAAATCCAAAGTATTTAAATAGAGAGTTATCAGACATAGCTCATACCCTTGGAGTATTCTCGACAGACACCTGCATAAAAGCACTGCCCCAAGAATCTCTACTTTCCCCACATCACATCAAAATGTAGAACATTGACCCATTAAAAGAAAAGTCACCAGACAGTTTAAGCATAGATACAATCTTCCAAAATGAAATAAATACAATCCCAAGAGAAAGACATCTAGTCCTTATACAACCACCTAATCTAATCATGCTACAAAACTACACAACCTGAGTGATCTCCATGCTCCCCGCAAGATCCTCCTGAACAACTTTGGTCAGGTATGACTAACTACTTTTCCATCTCCAGGGTACTAACCGGTATGATGATCCTGGTTCTTATCTGAGGGCAAAGCCCAGATTTCCACAATAATTGTAAAGGTCACCAACCGAAATTAACAAATATCACATAGCAAAATTCTTATATTTTCAAATGCTCAAAAGAACCTTTCGTCTTAGCATACTCCTCGAAAGGGTTTTCATATGTCCAAAAATGCATAATCAATGTTGAAAAATGAAGTTTTGACAAACTACATTGTCGTAGCCGAATACAATTGAGAAAATGCAGATTTTCAATTCTAAAATGGTTCTGAATCAATCAACACTTCAAACATTAATATTATCAATTATGAACACATAATTAACACCAAATTAATCTCCACAAATTCGCACCTCAATCACACGTCGAATATTCATTAAATCAATTATGAACACATAAATACATCAAAACTTAATCAACCCAACTTCACACCTCAAAGCAATTACGATAAATCACAACAACAACTGAATATGTATATACTATCATCAAAGTATAACAAACATGACTCGCGTGCCAAACACCCTAATGCAATGCGTATATGCCAAAATGCATGAACTCGGAATTTCAAACCAAAACCCTCCTCGAAGGGGCGTAAATCATAATTGTACAGCCTCTCACAGATCAGTACTAATTAACGAGGTGCCACCTATCACGAGTCAGCACAATTTACTAAAAAGCGTAAATCGAAAACGTACCGCCTATCACAGACCAATACTGTTTATCGAGGTGCCACCTATCACGGGTCAACACGATTTACTAAAAAGCGTAAATCGTAAACGTATTGCCTATCACAGACTAGTATTGTTTACCGAGGTGCCACCTATCACGGGTCATCACGATTTACTAAAAAACGTAAATTGTAAACGTACCGCCTATGACAGACCAGTACTGTTTACCGAGGTGCCACCTATCACGGGTCAGCATGATTTACTAAAAAACGTAAATCGTAACCGTACCGCTTATCACAGACCAGTACTGTTTACTGAGGTGCCACCTATCACGGGTCAGCACGATTTACTAAAAATGTGTAGTCTATCACAGACCTACACGACGCAAAAATTCCCGCAAGGATAAGATGAACCAACAGATCACATGGCATCATCTCGTGGCTCATCACGGTCACCACTATCACCATGGCCCCATCGCGGTTACCATGTACTATGAAATGCATGAGCATACTCTGACTCTTTTCACCACAATCATTAAGTAAATGCAGCTATTAAAAGATTCCCCGTTTTTAATACTCATTTAACACTAATGATTTTTCAAACACAACACAAAGCATACTCAAACATATTTATTCACACCAATTTCAATTTCCACAAACACACATAAATCACATTTCCAAATTCAATCCACACAAATTGAATTAAATTCATTTTCCACCAATTCACACATAAATTGAATTAAATTCTCTTTCCACCAATCAACACATAAATTTTTCTTAAAAATTCATAATATTAATTATGAACACATCAATTTCATCAAACATGAGTCACTATAATTTTCAAACATCAATCCTCCATATTCAATCTCCAAAATTTTCAACCATAAATCACCACGACAATATTAATATATTAGAGTTCTCCCCACCGCTAACTCGGTGCTAATGGTCTCGATTCCTTTTCGAGACTCAAGGAGCTAACTACATAAACATGAATATTTATAACAATTTGTTCAGAATAAAACTAATCCAAACACAACAAAATTCCCAAAATTAAATCTTTCTCACACACCAAACTTTTAAAACAAAATAATCTATATTATTTAGTTAAAACTCAATAAAACAAATATTGTCCAAATTTCACATACACACACTCGACTATTAAAGCACCAAAAATTTTGAGTTAATAAAACACTCTAATCTATTTTTCTTTTTAAACTCAGTTCAAGAGTAATTAAAAGAGTAACATTTTAAACTCTCACCATTGTTAATTTCAAGTTATATTTTTGCTCAAACTCTTTAACTTAGTTAAAATTTGAACTTTTTCACAAATTTAAATTCCACTAAAACACACATAATCACATTAAATTTATTTTCTTCAAATTCACACATCAAATACATCAAATTTCTTTTTCACAAAATCACAAATAATGTCCTAAATGCAAACCAAAAGTTTGGAAGGAGCCCTTACCTTCTTTGTAGCTTTAACAACCGATTACGGCACCGCGATTAATTTCGGTAAAATTTAAGTTTGTGAAGTCGCTTCTAAAGTTGGCTCACTAGCACCGTAGCATGGAGATGATCAACTTTTTCTTCTGTCACTTCTCGAATGGGAGCTTAGATCTAGTAGATAAATGAGGATTTATGTTTGTTTTATTATTTTTTTAAAACCAACAACATTTTGGTTTTGTTTTCTTCAACCAGAGAGTAGAAGAAAAATGCAAGAAAGATGCAAGGCGGGCCTTTTATATATATATATATATATATATAAAATATATTAAAATAATAATAATATATTATAATAATAATAATAATAAATATCTAAACAAATATCTAGATATTTTTATAAAAATCATCATTACGTCTATCACCTCACATCACGTCACAAATCACTTTTTTTTTAGAAAAATATCTACTATCGGCGCAATTCAATGGACAGATGAATTTTTCTGAAAAATGATGCATCTCAAAAAAAATATTTCGACAAAAGATTCACCGTAATTAAATAAAATTATTTATCGAAGAATAATTTTAATCGTGTCTCTAAAAAGATATTTTTGGCATTTAACTCACAAAATGCCATAAAATTGGCTAAAAAGCCTTAGAAATTCATCACAAAATTCCCCAAAATACATAAATTAGAATTTAAAATTACTAATATTATATTTTAATATATAATAGTTATTTTTAAATTTAAATTTAATTTTAGTTTAAATTTTAATTCAAATTTAAATATTATATTTTAAATTTAATTTAAGTTTTAATTAAATTGTAATATTATATTTTAAATTTAAATTTTAAATTTATATTGATATTAGTTTATAATATATAATATATTTAATTTAATTTAAATATTATATTTCAAATTTAATTTAAATTTTAATTAAATTGTAATATTATATTTTAAATTTATATTGATATTATATTATTATATATAATATCAATTTTTAATATTAATTTCAAAATTAATAAAATTATATTTTTTAATAAAGCGAAACTTTTGTGGCGGCCTAAGCCCTCACAAAAGGAAGACATTTGTGGCGGCCTGGGCCCCACAAGCTTAATTTTAAAATTCTGCTTGAACCTTTGTGGCGGCCTAAGCCCTCACAAAAAGGAGGAATTTGTGGCTGCCTTTGCCCTCATAAATGACAACGAAAATTTCAAATTTTGTGGCCGTTTTGGCCGCCACATAGGTTTGTGACCACCTTATTTGTGGCTGCCTAAGGCCGCCACAAATGCATCCTTTGTGGCTGCTTCTCCTCCTTTGTGAGGGCTTTTGGCCCTCACAAATTCAATGTATTCTTGTTGTGAATATCATACTTTAAAATTAATTTATTAAAATACTCTATTTTCCACCTTCAACGTGTCGCAATCTGAGATCACAATCATGTGAATGATTCATTTTGTTTTCCCTTCAGGAAGTCGCATCTTAGGGATGCGACCATCTATTGGTAATTTAACCTTTTAACAAATTAAAAATATAATAAAAAAAACTAAATTATATTAATAAAATAAAAATATATCAAATTTTAATTAATAATGTCCACCTAAATGCTCCGAGTCCCACATCTAGGAGGTCACCAAACTCGTCTAGCTCTTTGAACAATTTGAAGTTGTTCTAGTTCATCCTCATTTTGATCATGTTCCTCATTGTCGTTCTCAATTCTTGGTGGTTAGCAACTCAAATCGTTGATAATTCAGTCATAGATTAGAGCTACTATCACTTGTCTTTATATGATTTTGAGCCTCGTGGTTATACATGCTATCAAAGACAACATAACCCGACTGAGAAGTTGTGGACTACGTTCCAACCAAATTATAGAAAATCTAGCGTTATATCGAGTTATTAAGGGTTTTTATTTCAGGCATTGAAGGAACATAATACTGATTCGACATTTTTGCAGGGGTATATACATGGGTGGTGGACCGTAATATGGAACTTCTACAGGGGTTTGTAGTTGCGATGATGGAGAACCATTATATGGAATGTATGGTTCTGTATGTAGGTGAGGCGATAATGAATAAATTTTTTATATTTGGTGCATGGTTTGTTCTTGTAGGGTTGAGCAGACATGAGGATATGCTAGCAGATGCAAACGTTGATCACACATAAATAAATAATTTGGTGCGTTGCCTAAACCAATTCATATATTATGCATTGTGTTGTAAAACACCTTCTACGAACTGACCTTATAATATGTGATTCTCATGCTCAATCCAATGCTTAATCTCTTTCCTCCAAAACCATCCCAATTAACCTCAACTCCATACCTCATGTATGGTTCCATATGTAGGTGAGGTGATGATGAAGAAAATTTTGCTATTTTATGCATGGTTTTTTTTCTTATAGGGTTGATTGGGGCTGAGCAGACATAAGGATATACTGGCGAATGCAAATGCTAATTACACATAATATTATTCGACATAAAAAATAATTTGATGTGTTGCATAAACCAATTCATATATTATGTGTTATGTTGTAAAACATCTTATACAAAATGACCTTGTAATATGTGATTCTCATGCTAAGTCCAATGTTTAATCTCTTTCCTCCAAAACCATCCCAATTAACATCAACTCTAGACCTCATAGTGGCTTTTCATATTCTCTAGTGGATATGGTATTTGTTGATGGAAGCTGATCTGAAGTGTGACCCTATCTATATGATATTATACAACAATATGGTAACAATGCAAATAGGTACATGTAATTCATGCATCCATCTCTTCTTTGGGAACAACGTGTTTGATCCCAAGATATGTTCTCCAATAAATGATATGTAAGTGACTTGCTAATGTAAATATAAGAACTATACAAAAAATATAATTAAAACAATGTAAACAAGTGTAAATGAAAATATTAGTGCCTCAACCATCATGTGATCGATTGTTTTTGGATATCCTTCTACATTTTTGTTATGAGGAACTTTATTAAATTTTATACCACTGAAGTTAACTTTGTTGAACAAAATAAAAATAAGAAAAATATAATGAAATTAGTGATATATTAAGTAGTTAGTTTTAAAAATAAGAAAAATATAATAAAATTTATTTGCAATAGTTACTTTTTTGCAAATAGAAATATCTATGTCTTGGATGATTCTATGGAGACGTAGGACGAGTGATATCATGTATAGTTCTACAACAAAATTGCACATTTTCCTGTTAATATCACATCGAGTTTTGTAGCAAGAAACAATTCTCTATAAAGTATTACTAAAACTGTTGAACTGCAACTATATTGTGATGTTTTACTTAAATCCACAAGAGTGACAAATACTTTAAATGTACACAATTGTGGGATTTGTCGGGTATGAAAAACTTTCCAATCATACTAATATGTATGCTCAACATGACACATTTTTTTTTCTTACGCCAATGCATTTTCATCAATACCGTCAAATGTTTCCTTAAGCTGTTTTATTTTAGTAAATGTCCATTTGTTGCTCTCTTACGTGGGATAAATCCAAAGTAAGTTCGACAAACATGCTTAACATTCACGAAATTCGAATCAGTAACAGCTAAACCAGAAACATTTAATCCTAAAAGGTAGTACACGTATTCTAAAGTTATTTTTTGCTCACCTATTGAGAGATGAACCATATAAATTTTTTGGTCTCTATCCCTCAACCAGAGCAGTAATCAAATCGAAGAATATTTTATAGTTTATGAGTTTGATCACTTCACCAAATCCAACTTGTTGCAAATATGGTAATATAATATCATTTGGTTTTTTATTTGCATGACCATGACTTTTTAATTTACCATTTGAGGGTCTTTGAAATAATATATATATATATATATATATAACATTGACATAAAAAAATAAAGTAAATAAAATACTTACAAATACTGTTATGTATTTAATTAAGCAAATAAAATACTTACAAATGCTCTTAGATAATTTCATGAGAAAAATAGAAACTTTAATAGAAAAGTTCTTGATATATAAACTTTGCAAGAAACATATTCATGCGAATCACATTACTTTTTCTAGAGGTTGCTCCCATAGCATGTGACCTTGTGTCAGGCCCCCTTCAGAAGGCCGCTCTCCCACAATGTGATTTTGTTGGATTCGTTTACAATCCACAAGCTTTAATTTTGAATATTCAATCTATTTTATTAATAGCTACAATTGGTGAATTCAGTAGAGCTGTCAAAAAGGTTCAGTCTATGTGGGCCAATCCACATGGTCTTTTAAAACATAGGGCTTGGGCAGCCCGAATATTTTTTAGGTTTATTGCTCCTAACCAAATAAACCCATTATTCATTTGGGCTACTCATGTGGGTACCAAGTATCCCACAAAACCAATTTAAAAAAAAGATAGTAAAATTGGGCCATAGACAAAAACAAGTCACTGAAAAGAGAACCAACGCATTTACCCATCCATGACCCAAAGGTAACATTCATTCATTCTTATATATATATATATATATATATATATATATATATATATATATATATATATATATATATATATATATATATATATATATATATATATATATATATATATATAACCAAATCCCAACGTCACTTGCAAGATAATATTATTATTTAACTTGACGTTTTAGGAAAAATGAGATTAATTTATATGTATCAATAGTAGAATTGTTTTTAGTTAGGTCTACTTTCTTAAATTAGTTATTAGAATATCTCTACAAAATTATAAAATGAGTAATTTAATTGAACACATCTTTAAAATTTTACAATATAAATTAAATCCAAAAAGAATAAACTCAATGGTATGCTGGACCTACCCATCGTGGTTTCTATTTGACCCCAATCATGTTATTTTGGAAACACAATTTGAAACAGAAAGCAAGAAGAAATCTCAATATAATAATTATAATAATACACGCCCAGATCAAGTGAAGTTGATGTCTCAAGATCAAATCAACACGAAAGGAAAATAATGGAAATATTGGAAAAAAACAGATAGCAATAAGGACGGTCGTTATATAAATGGTGAGCTTGTTAAAGGATTTACGTTCGTATGTTCCTGGATGGAAAGCCATGCATTGTCTCACCACAATTGATGCAAACATTGATGGCCAAATTAGTAGTGATGAAATTAACAATTTAATCGATTATCTCCCTGCTCGAGGCTTTGGAAAGAACTAATAATATATAGGTGATGAAATTTTATGTTATGAGTATGACCCTAATTAACTGCTCTTAAGTCATAGCTAGCTTCTGTACGAAAAACTAAACTAGCTATAACGCTGTGTATTTTTATCTAGTAAAGGTGAATTTAGAGGGGAATTCCATATTTTCTGTTTTTAATTTTTTTTCACTAATTCAAGTCTTTTACTAGTGTATGTTTGGCCTCTATTTGCCTTTTGGTGTATTTTAAAATTTTATTTTCAAATTCAGAAGACGAATTTTTTATTAATAACAAATACATTAGTGATCATTTAGCAATTGTCCAATATAAAAGTTGACGTCCATCTTTTAATGTTAGAATGTCAAACTTTTATTATTAAGTTGTATATTTTATAATTGAATTGAAATATTTATGATGTTTTATATTTAGTAATATTCTTTTTTTTTTAAATATAATTAAAAAAAACCTATTGATTTTTCTTTGCTTTCTAAGTTTGGTTCAATTTCTTTTTTATAATAACAACTTAATTTAATTATGGTTAGCTCAATAAAAAAAAATTATTCGTCATTGTCGGTCCTTACAATTAACATGTATGTATGTTTATTGAATATTATCAATAGGAAAAATATCATTGTGATTTATAATTTGGGTAGGTTATTACCTCCTTTTTATCCTAGGTTAGATTAGTCTTTCAATCCGGTTACTTTATTTTCTAATTTCACTTTAGTTTCCTAATTGTTTTTCATTATGTTCAGGACCCTTTATTGAATATTATCAACATCATTTTTTTTATTAATTTTTTAAAAAAAATATTAAGTTTTGTCATTTCATCCATCCTCAATCCCATATTTTTATGATAACATTCAACCTAAAAGCCTGGCCAATTCATACTTTCAAATTCACAATCCTTCAAATTCATAACTTAGAAATTCATATCCATAATATTTCAAACTCAGAAAAAATAAAAATCCCCACATCCATTTTTCATACCTTCATCATCTCTTCACTTTAGGATTGAAGCTTTCTCTCCTTCCATGTGATATACACGACCTCGAGCATTTTGGCGTACAACAATGATGTTGATAGCAGTGGCATTGTTCTTGGGCTTCTGACAGTCTTTCAGAACATATCCCAGTTTATAGAAGTTGTAGCAACTCGAACCATGCCTGGGTATTTACCTACGTTGTGCCATTCTTTTCTGCAAATGTACCACCAAATAATGCGCCCCTGATTTTGTCGTAGATTATGAGGCATATGAGCTCCTTTATTTTTTGGTTAGGGTCGGTATTGCAAGACTTGCAACATCTAAAATCTTCATGTGCATCCCAACTTTTAGGGATGTCTTCTTCCTTCACCCGAATATGATGATACCCCGACTTCATATCAATTTTTGAAAATATAACGGCTCCTTTGAGTTTGTCCATCAAGTCATCGAGATGTGGTAAGGGATACCTATTATTGATGGTTACTTTGATAAGCTATCGGAGGTTGAACTTTCTGTCCTTCTTCTTAACTAGGAGTACATAGACTCCCAGTGTAGAGATAGTTGGTCGTATAAATTGTATAGAGCAATAGAAATAGGTCCAGTACTTGGAGTCAAATTAATTGAAAATTAAATATTACGAACTAGGGGTAATCCTGACATATATTATGGAAATACCTCTGGAAAATCTTTGACTACAAGAATCTCATCTTCCTCCACTTCTAGCTTTATATTTACTAAATTAAGAAACACGTATTTCTGAACTCTTCTTTTCAAAGGGAACTTTAATCTATTTTCATTAAGAAAACATGAAACATTCGGGTCTTGTAAGACACAAATTTCCGAGCACAATGTAGAAGAATGTAATGGAGAAGCAACCAACTCATGCCAAGGATTACTCCAAAATTCTCGAGGGGAGCACAAATCAAATCGTTATTAAATTCCATGTAGAGGATACGCAAAGACATTGTAAACATGTCATATCAATGGTCACTGGTTCAATAGACGGTATGGTGATCACCAAATCAAAAGGTAATATAGTTTCAAGAAATTACAACAATTTCCCAAGATCCAAAGAAATGAAAGATTCTGTCGATCCAAAATCAAACAATACTAGAAAAGATTTACCGATAATACCCATACTAAAAAAAGACTTGGTAATGTACTTGATGTCGGGCATAAGTCCCCCTGATCATGATTTTGACACAATTAACAAACATACAATGTTCATGCATCATTTGATTAAACTAACAGTTTGAATCAAGTTACATTTTAGGAAAATCAAGTAAACACTATACACTTGGACACAAGCTTGGAACACAAGGAATCAAGCAAAAAGTGGAGAATGAGCTGAAGAAAGTTGCAAATTCTGCCTAGTGTCATTAGTGGTTATAGTAGTTACTAAGTAGACTTATCCATGTGATTTCATGCTTAAGTATTTGCCAAGTTTTAAAATGAAATCTTAAAATTAACCAATTAACAAATCAATTGGCAAGTCAATTGCTCAATCCATTGTACAATCGATTGTTTAAATCAGAATTGAAGTTTTCACTAAGTACATCGATTGGGAAATCGATTACTTAAAGCGTTTAAGTGAAACCTGAACTCTAGGTTTAACTCAATCGATTGGCCAATCGATTAGTACGTCAATTGGAAAATCAATTTTGTTACTTACAGAAGCCAAGCAAATTCTGTGCAAATCAATTTAGAAAATGTATTTTATCAGACTTGGCCTCTGTAACCAACCAATCGATTGAACAATCGATTGGGACATCAATTCATAAATTGAATTGTTAAGTCAAAGAGACAACCAGATATTGACACAAATCGATTGGCAAATCGATTGTGCAAAAGTTTTTTATTAGTCTGAGCCTCTATGATAAATCAAATCGATTGAGACATCAATTGAATAAAACAAGAAACACGATAATCAATTGGGAAATCGATTGAGCTGTTTTAAACCTTTATAAAATTGATTGGGAAATTGATTTGACTGTGTTTTTCTGAAACATATATAAGCTGACTCAAATCTGTTTTTCAAATGAACTTTTCATAATTTTCACACAACTTGAATAGAACTTTGATACAACTTTGAAATACCCTTTGAATATTTTTCACACACACTTTCACAATACTTTGAGAAAAATAATCCTCTTGGCAAAATCCTTATAGTGTGAATATCATTGTGTAATTGAGTCGCATTCTTGAAAGATCTTTTGATCTTCTTTTGTCAATTTCTGTAAACAACATTGTAATGAAACTTCTATAAAAATCCAGTATTGAAACTGGTAGCTATCTTATGTGGTGAGGGTGTTTACCAAGGAGAAGCTTCATCGATATCTTGGGAGAGTTAGGCGATTAACTTGAGGGATTTGGTGGCTACGAAATAGAAGCGAGAAGAGTTTGATAAATAGGTTTGTGTTAGCTGGACAATCTGTAAAATACACTCTAGACGGAATTTGCATACAATAATAGTTATCAATCTAGTATTCAGATGGCTCCGTTCGAGGCTTTGTATGGAAGACGGTGTAGGTCCCGATAGGATGGTTTGAAGTTGGTGAAGCTAAATTAGTCGGTCCAGAATTGGTTCAAGATGCCATTGAAAAAGTTAAATTGATTCGGGATCGCTTAGTGACAGCTCAAAGTAGGCAAAAATCTTATTCTGATAAGAGGCGTCGTCCCTTAGAGTTCTCGGTGGGAGAACATGTATTCCTACGTGTTTCACCAATGAAAGGAGTTTTACGTTTTGGTAAGAAGGGGAAACTAAGTCCAAGATTCATTGGACCATTTGAAATTTTAGAAAGAGTTGGACCAGTAGCGTAACGCTTGGCACTTCCACCGGATCTCTCGGGAGTTCATCCAGTTTTTCATATTTCGATGCTTCGGAAGTATCTTCATGACCCATCTCATGTGATTAATCATGAAGATGTACAGTTAGATGAGAGTCTATCATACGTTGAGCATCCAGTAGCTATATTAGATCGCCAAATGAGACGTTTACGCTCAAAAGATATCGTTTCAGTAAAAGTCCTTTGGCGTGGTCCATCCGGTGAAGAAACTACTTGGGAACCTGAAGAAGTCATCCGTGCAAAATATTCGCACTTATGTTGAAACTCAAGGTTATTGGTATTTATTAAATAAATTTGAGGACGAATTTTTTATAAGGGGAGGAGATTGACACATCCCGTGTCTTTTTATTTTTAATATAATAATTAATAATAATAATAATAATAATAATAAAACCAAACTTGTTTTTCCACCTCATATGTGCCATCCTTTTCTCTCTCCTTCTTCCTCGATAGAAACATTTGCCCTTCCCCCATTTCCTTGTTTCTTTTTTTCTTTCTTTCCTTCCTTCTCATTTATTCTTTTCCCTCTTTACTACCCAAACCATCAACCATTAACAAATGAATTTAACACCTTCACAACCTTTGAAAATTGCTCTTGGTTAAGATTTTGAGTTAGGGTTTGTGCTCTAGAGAAAAGGGTACTCATCTCATAAGAGTTGTTGATTGAAACTCTTTGAGGTAAGTACACAACTCTAATCCTACTATGAATTCATAGAAAAATGTAGATTTGAGTACAAATTTTATTTTTGTGCTTAGGGTATATTTAAATAATTTTTAGGCTTTCCTAGAGCTAGTTAAACTTTAGAATAATTTTCTAAAGTCTTGGAAATATTCTTGATGCTCAGATTTGTCCGCTGAGATCCTGCCGACTACTTTGAGAGTTGTTGGAGAGCAAAGTTAGACGATTCTCCATAGCGGTGAGTTGACGACGATCATCGTCATATATTTTTATACTGCTATTATTATTATTATTTTACTTGTTTTCTATATTAAAGTATTTATTGAAAATTTTGGGAAACACAACCTTTGAATTTTATCTCAATTTCGTCAATTATTTAATTTAACAATTTTTGCTATATAATATGTCATTTGTTGGATTTACGTACGAGTTAAATATTTAAATATTTAATTATTATGCGATTGAATATATTTTTCATGAATTTCGATGAAATAATTTTAAACGCGTGTTTTGGGAAATTGTTATAATTATTAAATCGTTAACTGCGTTAGGTGCACCTAGTTACCACATGTTGATTAGGGAGAGTTAACCGTTAGATGGAGCCACCCCTACGAGAGAGGTCATCCGTAGGAGGAGAGGGCTATCAATGAGATGTAAACTCCCTAATTGATACGTGATGATGCGTTGCGGGATTGAGAGGAGAGGGCCATCCGTTAGATGGAGCCGCCCCTAAGGGAAAGGCCACCCTTAGGAGGAGAGGGCTATCAATGAGATAAAGCCGCCTCTTAGTTCTAAAAATTTGTATTGTTACTTGTTTGACTTTTATGATGATTGTAAGGTTCATTTTGATTTCATTTTGTTATCAACTGAATTTTTAATATTTATGTCAAGCGATAAAACCGTTATTCGTGCCTTTTGTGTTTTCCCTTCTAATTGATGGTCGTTGTTGTCTCCTCACTAAGTCTTTGTGACTTACCTGTTATGTTGCTTATTTTTTTTCAGATTCACAAGCAGTTGAGTAGGAATCTGTTATTTGATTCAAGTCTCAACATACTTCTTTTTTTTTTTTTGGTAGGCCTCTTTGATCGAGGACCATTTTTGTAACAGTTGTTGAGTCTATGTAATTGCAGCTATTTTGGAGTTTAGAAATTCTATTTAGTTTGTTGGGAAGTGTATTTAGAAACTTGATTATGTTATTTGAATTGTGATTGGATTGAAAATTTGACAGGGATTTCAAATTTTGGAAATGTTGAATTTACAGAGGATCCTTTGTCGAAATTTCGAGTAAAAAGCATATATATATATATATATATTTAAATGTTTAAAAAGGCGATTTAGTTGTTTAAATTGTAAGTTAATTGATAGGCTTGCCAGACTAGGAGTATAGCCTGTGCGCCGGTCATGACATTTAAATTTTGGATCGTGACATTATATGCAATCTTTGATCCAGAATAAATCCTGTTAATTGACTATCTTGTAAAAGTTAAAATTAATCACGCTTGAATTGAATTAATATTGATTACATTGGTTTCGATATTAATTTGAGTACTTAGGAAAAATTGAATTACTGTTCTTGTAACCTTGCATAAAATTCCCTAAAATTAGAAGTCATATATACTACAATTGGTATGAGAGCCTGACTTTTTTAGAGTAACTCTCATAAAAGAACATGACTTTTGTAGAATTTTTAGGAGAAGGTGCTTCTTTGGCCAGACCCCCTGCTTTTAATGGTGCTGCCTACTTGTACTGGAAGGAACATATGTTGATCTTTTTAGAAGCATGTAGTTTAGATGTATTAGAAGCTGTATTAGATGGACCTTATGTGTGGCATAGATAATTCTTTCATCCTAAAACCCAGATCAGAGTGGTCTGATGATGACAAGAAAAAGGTAGGATACAATGCTAAGGCTAAAAACATAATTACATCTGCATTATCAGTTGACGAATTTTTCAGGGTGTCTAACTGCAAATCAGCAAAAGAAACGTGGGACACATTGCAGCAAACTCATGAGGGTACAATTGATGTAAAGAGAGCCAGAATCAATACCTTGATGCACAAGTACGAATTGTTCAACATGAAGAAAGAGGAATCCATAAATGATATGCAGACAAGATTCACTTATATAGTCAACAATTTACATGCCCATGGAAAAGAGATTGACAATGATCAGCAAATCAGCAAGGTGATGAGATGTGTGACTAGAGAATGGCAGCCAAAGATCATTGCCATAGCAGAATCAAAGGACCTTGGAACCATGTCAATCGCAACACTCTTTGGTAAATTGAGAGAGCATGAAATGGAGTTGCATAGACTGAGTGAAGCTGAACAGACTAACAAAAAAAGAAAAGGGCTGTCTTTGAAAGCCCAAGCACATCAAACTAAGTCTGAATAAGAAACCTGCAGTGATGACTCAAATAGTGAAACTGATGAAGATTCAGAAATAGGATTACTGGTCAGAAAATTCAAGAAGTTTCTGAAAAAGAAGGATAACAAGTTCAGAAAGCCCTCTAACTCAAAAACAAATGACAACAAGATAACATGCTTTGAGTGTGGGAAAACTGGACATATAAAATCAGAGTGCTTCAAGTTATAGAACAAAAACAAGACTGCAAAGGCTAAAGGAAATCAACCACCTCCAAAAACCAGAAAGGCCTATATCGCATGGAACGACAACGATGAGGAGTCCTCAGCATCTTCAGAAGAAGAGGAAGCCAATCTTTGTTTAATGGCTAAAGAGGATTCAGACTTTGAAAATGAAGTAAGTTCTAACTCCAATTCTTCATATGATGAACTACACAATGCTTTTAATGAACTTTATAATGAGTATGTTAGTACAACTAAACGGTTAATTAATACTAAGAAACTGTTAGAAGAAAAATGCATGCTTTATGATGAAATTAAACTGGAACATGCATCTCTTAAAGAAATAAATGAAAATCTGAAAAAAGAAAATCATGCACTGCATTGTGATATAGATAAGTTTAACAGTGGTAAAAACAAGTTAGATATGCTTCTTGGAAATCAAAGAAATCTAAGTGAAAAATCTGGACTTGGATATAAATCAAATATGCATGTTAAACAGAATCACAATAAACATGGAATTGGATATAAGCATACCAAGAATGTTATGCATAATCAGAAGTTTGTTAGATCTAGACATATGCATAACATCTTTACTAAACCAAACCAGATTTCATCCTCTGCTGTGTCATGTCACTTTTGCTGTAAAAAGGGACACATGATCTTTAATTGTAAATTAAGAAAGCTGGCCAACAAAGGATGGAAACAGGTTTGGAAGATTAAGACTCCAAGTTTTGAAACTAACCCCCCAGGACCCAATTTAAATTGGGTACCTAAAACCAGCTTTTAGATTTTATTGCAGATATGCTTGTCATCCAATAGGCACCTATGGTACCTAGATAGTGGATGCTCCAAGCATATGACGGGAGACAAGAGCAAGTTCTTGTCCCTAACCTTAAAAGATGGTGGATTTTTCAAATATGGAGATAATAACAAAGGGAATATTCTCGGCATTGGAGACATTGGGAACGAATCGACTACTGTAATTAAAGACGTTCTGTATGTAAGAGATCTTAAACACAATCTGATTAGTATAAGCCAATTATGTGATAAGGGATTTCAAGTACACTTTACTTCTAAGTCTTGTATAATTGAGCATAATGAAAACAAGGACATAAGGTTAGTAGGTGACAGGATTAACAACATCTATATCCTTGATTTTAATACTTTGCATGCTAGTTCTATCTGCTGTTTGATGTCCAATTCAGATGAAAACTGGTTATGGCATAAGAGAGTAGCTCATATCCATATAGACCACCTCAACAAACTAGTTAGTAAACAATTAGTTATAGGACTCTCCAATAGAAAGTTCACTAAGGATAGGTTGTGTGATTCTTGTGAGAAAAGTAACCTAGTTAAATCTTCTTTTCCCCCAATAGATATGGTCAAAACCAATAGGGTTTTGCAGTTGATACATATGGACCTGTTTGGTCCTTCCCAAGTGAAGAGCTTTGGAGGAAACCTTTATGGGTATGTGTTGATAGATGACTATTCTAGGTTCATTTGGACTTATTTTCTGACTCACAAGAGTGAGGCATTCTCCATTTTCAAAACATTTGCTACTTTAGTACAAAATGAGAATAACCAGAAAATTGTCTCAATTAAAAGTAATCATGGAGGTGAATTCCAAAATGATTCTTTTAATACCTACTGTGAACAAAATGGAATTCAACATTTATACTCAGCCCCTAGAACTCCTTAGCAAAATGGAGTTGTAGAAAGGAAGAGTAGGTCTTTAGAAGAGTTAGCTAGAACTATGATTAAAGAATCAAACCTTCCTAAGTATTTCTGGGCTGATGCTATCAACACTGCCACACATGTAGTTAATAGAGTTCTAATTAGGCCCCTACTTAGAAAAACTCCCTATGAGTTGTACAAGGGTAGAAAACCAAACATCTCTTACTTTAGAGTCTTTGGATTCAAATGCTTTGTGTTAAACAATGGCAAAGAACATCTAGGAAAGTTTGACCCTAAGGTAGATGATGGTATTTTTCTAGGTTAGTCACAAACTAGTAAGGCCTATAGAATCTACAACAAAAGAACAAAAACCATAGAGGAGTCAGTTCATGTAAAATTTGATGAACTATTTGCTGAAAACTTGAACAACACTCCTTCTATAGTTGATGCTTCTTTGGATGAAGTTGTAGAATCTGAACCATTGGAACCTACTGAAACAGAACCTCCAACAAATATTGACTGTGTAGAACCTATTAGGCTACATGACTTACCTACGGAGTGGAAGTTTAACAAAAACCACCCCATTGATAACATAATAGGGGATATCTCTAAAGGAGTTGCAACTAGGAAAAACCTTAGACATTTCTGCAATTTTACAGCCTATGTATCTCAGGTAGAACCCAAAAACATTAAAGAAGCTCTCATGGATAATGACTGAATCATTGCCATGCAAGAGGAGCTCAACCAGTTTGAGAGAAACAAGGTGTGGATCTTAGTTCCTAAACCAGTAGATAAACACATCATAGGAACCAGATGGGTGTTTAGGAACAAGATGGATGAAAATGGAGTCATAACTAGGAACAAAGCTAGATTAGTTGCCAAAGGTTATAATCAAGAAGAGGGAATAGATTATGATGAAACCTATGCCCTTGTAGCTAGGCTAGAAGCTATTAGAATCCTGTTAGCTTATGCATGTATAATGGACTTTAAACTTTATCAAATGGATGTGAAAAGTGCCTTTCTCAATGGTGATATCCAAGAGGAAGTTTTTGTTAGCCAAACACCTGGTTTTGAAGAAACAAACTCCCTAGTTTCTTGGCATAGCAAGAAACAAACTAGCATTGCAAGAAACAAACTAGCATTGCATTGTCCACAGCTGAAGTTGAGTACATTGCAGCTGGTAGCTGTTGCGCTCAAATTCTTTGGATGAAGCAACATCTCAGTGATTTTGGTGTTAATCTAGGTGTTGTGCCTATCATGTGTGATAACACAAGTGCAATTAGTATCACCAAAAATCCTGTGATGCATTCTAGAACCAAACACATAGAGATAAGGCATCACTTTATAAGAGACCAATATCAAAATGGGAACATAAAGCTGGAATATGTCAACACAACTAATCAGTTAGCTGGCATTTTCACCAAAGCTTTACCCAAGGATAGCTTTTCCCTGATTAGAATAAGACTAGGAATCATAGATCATGATGAAATCTGATTCCTATGAGAAACCAATCGATTGAAACATCGATTATCCTGTGACTAAACAGCAAATTAGCTTTACGAAATCAATTGCACAATCGATTTATAAGTTACAATGTCTGAATTGTCAAATTCAAAAATTCGAGCATTGATTGCACAATCGATTTGTACATGCAGACATCTATTTGACTGAAACAGTCATTAATTCAATCGATTGACCAATCAATTGATGTCTTGGAAAACAGTTTAAAGAATCGATTGAGGAATCGATTCATTTTTCCTCAAACTTCAAAAATGAGAAACTTTGCAAAACTCTAGCCTGAGTGTCGATTTGGGAATCGATTGGAACCATTTTGTTTGAACCTGCACTTAAATAAATCGATATGTGAATCGCTGCTGAGATTAGATTTTTTCTGAACTGATATGCATATCGATTTGGACATCGATTTAGTAATTAAAACAATCGATTTAGGAATCGATTAAAAATGTGACCGTTGCAAATTTTTTACTAGCTGTTGAATGGCCATAATGACTAAATCGATTCCATTTTCCCCAGCAACGGTAACTCAATCGATTGACCAATCGATTTACGTGTGCTCAGTTATAAAAGGAACATTTCCCTAATCGATTATGCACATATTTCTCAAGCCCTAAATTGATTTCTTCTTCAGTTTTCTGCAAATTTCTCATTCTTCTCTGCTGTTTCTCACATTTCTCATCAGTCTAAACTCTATCTGATCCATTGCACTCAAGAAATCTTGTTAATCTTACAATGGCTCGTGGGAGAACCCCTTCATCACCACCCACTACTAAAAGAGTTTCTATCCCTACTCATATGATATTGGCCAAAGACAAAGGCAACGCCATAGCAACTAATCAAGGAAAGATCAAAAAGAGAAAGGAGCCTCTAACTGAGAAGTTAATGGCTGATGCTATGAAGGACATAACACAGAAAAAGAAGAAAATAGTTTCTTCTCCTCCACCGAAGAAAGCTCTAGTTGTTAACCAAATGCAACTGAAAAGGGTGAACGGCATTTGGATAAGACCTCAACCAAATGCTGAACCAGCTCAACCACATGTGGAGCAAGCTAAGCCAGTTGAAGCCCACTCTGGAATTCTAGCCAAGTTGCTGAAGTTTATGGAAACTCAGGCAGCTCACAATGCTAAAGTGGAAGCCTTCACTGCAAGAATGGAAACTGCTCTGAGCAAGCTTCAAGCTACCCTGAACATTGTTGTTTAGGATGTGGATTTAATACAGGAACACCTAGGCCTTAAACTGACTTTTGAAGACGTTGCTGATATAGGCCGACAAGCAACAAAAGAGCCAAATCCAATCAACTTAGATAGTCCTGAACCTCATGGTGAGGAGACACCTGCTGAGGATAATACAACGGTCTCTACATCTCCCGTAGATAATAATGAGGAACAACCCTAGTCTAGGAGTTTAGGATTTAGTTTCTTTGTTGTTGTGTTATGTTCTGATATTGCCTATACTATTATGTTTTTATATGAATGAAGTATATTTTTCAACTATTCTCGCCTTTTTGTTATGTTATGTTATGTTTTTTTTATACCTTTTTGAATTCAATGACATAGGGGGAGAAAAATGTACAAATTTAAACTTGTGATTCATGTCTCGCATAACATGTGTTATAGCTCAGTGCTACATAGGTTGATTATTTTTAATTTATGTTATGATATTACCACATATTTTCATTCTGATACCATGTGCAAGTTCTAATTTGTTGTTGTTCTGATACTAGTTGTTGTATGCTTATGGTCTGATACCAGTTATTATACTGTTGCCAATATGTTAAATCTTGTGATAACTAAGATACTGTAGCATATGATATAATTAAACCTGATTGCTCTTGTTGAAATCATTTTGATACTGCACATTGTAACAAAATCTGTTGATGCTATAGTTTGTTTTAATATATAGCTCTAATACTGCAATCTCTGAAACAATAATTTTCAAAGAAGCTCGGAACTCTGAAATTGATTTAGTACTCTGATACTTTGATGATAATCATGTATGCTAAATTTCAGGGAGAGCATTCAAATCTTTTTTCATTATGATGATGAGTCTTGAAATGTAAAACTAATGTTTAAAATTGTACATTGTATGTTTGTTAATGAATAAAAAAGGGGGAGATTGTTGGACATACGTCCCTCTGATCATGATTTTGACACAATTAACAAACATACAATGTTCATGCATCATTTGATTAAACTAACAGTTTGAATCAAGTTACATTTCAGGAAAATCAAGTAAATACTATACACTTGGACACAAGCTTAGAACACAAGGAATCAAGCAAAAAGTGGAGAATGAGCTGAAGAAAGTTGCAAATTCTTCCTAGTGTCATTAGTGGTTATAGTAGTTACTAAGTAGACTTATCCATGTGATTTCATGCTTAAGTATTTGCCAAGTTTTAAAGTGAAATCTTAAAATTAACTAGTTAACAAATCGATTGGCAAATCAATTGCTCAATCCATTGTACAATCGATTGTTTAAATCAGAATTGAAGTTTTCACTAAGTACATTGATTGGGAAATCGATTACTTAAAGGGTTTAAGTGAAACCTGAACTCTGGGTTTAACTCAATCGATTGGCCAATCGATCAACACGTCAATTGGAAAATCGATTTTGTTACTTACAGAAGCCAAGCAAATTCTGTGCAAATCTATTGGCAAATTGATTTAGAAAATGTTTTTCATCAGACTTGGCCTCTGTAACCAACCAATCGATTGAACAATCGATTGGGACATCAATTGATAAATCGAATTGTTAAGTCACAGAGACAACTAGATATTGACACAAATCGATTGGCAAATCGATTGTGCAAAAGTTTTTATCAGTCTGAGCCTCTGTGATTAATCAAATCGATTGAGATATCAATTGAAATTTGTTTCTTGACTTACAAGAGATATACCAATCGATTAGGAAATCGATTGAGAAAGTAAAATGCTTAATCATATATTAGAGACAAGTCCATAATCGATTGACACATTGATTATGAACCAAATGGCTGATCCACTGTAACAAGCCAAATCGATCGAAGAAAAAAACAGAATCACTGAGACTAGTGCAATCGGTTGATGAATCAATTGAAGCAAAATGTTTGAGTCTCTGTGATCAGTACAATTGATTGGCAAATCGATTAGATTAAAGTTTTGTGTTACATCAGCCAATTGCCAAATCGATTATGAGTACATATGAATCGACTGCGTAATCGATTATTTTGATCTCGTTTGAACAAAACACCTATAATCGATTACTCAATCGATTCTGATATGAAGATACTTCTGTTTCTAAATTTAAGCATTAAAAGAATCGATTGGCAAATCGATTCATTCATATGTTTTCAAGAATCAAGAAAAACAAGAAACACGATAATCGATTGGGCTGTTTTAAACCTTTATAAAATCGATTGGGAAATCGATTTGACTGTGTTTTTCTGAAACATATATAAGCTGACTCAAATATGTTTTTCAAATAAACTTTTCATAATTTTCACAATACTTTGAGAAAAATAATCCTCTTGGCAAAATCCTTATAGTGTGAATATCATTGTGTGATTGAGTCGCATTCTTGAAAGGTCTTTTGGTCTTCTTTTGTCAATTTCTGTAAACAACATTGTAACGAAACTTCTGTAAAAATCCAGTATTGAAACTGGTAGCTATCTTCGATGGTGAGGGTGTTTACCAAGGAGAAGCTTCATCGATATCTTGGGAGAGTTAGGTGATTAACTTGAGGGATTCGGTGGCTTCGAAATAGAAGCGAGAAGAGTTTGATAGATAGGCTTGTGTTAGCTGGACAATCTGTAAAATACACTCAAGAAGTTTCTATTGGAAAAAGGCTGAAATCGGTTCGATTTTGGGACTGGACGTAGGCTGTCATACTAACAGCTGAACCAGTATAAATCTTGGTGCAATCTCTCTTAGCCTTTTCTCTTTATTTCAATTTTGCATGAAAACTTTATCTTGATTGTATGTGCTAGCAAAATTTGATCTTGATTGATATTATTGAATGGGCATTGTATGTGTACACTTGTCTATTTCTATATGCAATCTTTGATCCAGAATAAATCCTGTTAATTGACTATCTTGTAAAAGTTAAAATTAATCACGCTTGAATTGAATTAATATTGATTACGTTGGTTTCGATATTAATTTGAGTACTTAGGAAAAATTGAATTACTGTTCTTGTAACCTTGCATAAAATTCCCTAAAATTAGAAGTCATATATACTACACTTGATGCTGTAACTTTTGAATACCCATAGAAAACCTTTATCGTCAATATCAAATTGGATATTGATTCATTCAAATCTATTAAGGTGGGGTTCTATATAGATAACTAGAAAGTCAATATGTCTTGGATTGTGTTTCGATTTGAGAAAGTCCCACAATTTTGTTTCAAATATGGATATTTGGCCATATTGAAAACGGCTAATAAGGGGTTGAGTGAACAGGAAAAAGATGAGCATCCACAAACAATAGGACCTAGGTTGCGATCAAACCAATTCGAGAGACACTACAATGACCACTAAAATAAGGCATATAGTAGCAACCCTTGAAAATCTATGTCTTTTGAAGAAGCCCAAGTCAAGATAATAACTTCTATTTGTGAGTTTTCTCTAAATAATAACTTCTATTTGTGAGTCAAGATAATAACGGAGCAGCCCAAGGTCCACAATAAGGTTCAAAATAGGCATGGTACCATACCACATTATCAACAACGTTATGAAAATAAGGCCTAAATGATTGAACATCAAAACACGACCTTACGACATAATAGCAAACTGGAAATGATAGATCAATAAGGGAAGGATCATGAGGGTTTCGGTAGCCAGCAGGTGGAACACAACAACAAGCAATTTATTAATATCAATTCAAAGAGAAAGTTGGATGTTTTGGGGGAAGACATCTTTAGTCAACACCACATAAATCAGTACCAATCAAATTTATCAACGATATGCCCAATTATCGAGGACAACCAAAAATAATAAAAATATTATGGTGGAACTGCTGAGGGTTAGACAACCTTAGACAGTTGGAGCTTTTAAGAAGCTCATCCGGTCATATAAACCTGACACTGTTTATCTTATGGAAACCAAAAAGCTTTGTGTTGAATATTACAATTTGTGTAAGGTTGGCAACTGAACCAACCATCATTTTATGAATTGTGCTACTCATTGGGGTGGGAATCAGTCGTTTGAGCTCACCATTGTTAACTCTAATTCCTCTTTATTGATTTTTGTATTGAGACACATGACAATAGAGGAATGGCGACCAAATGGTATTCATGGCTTCCTTTATTGGTATAATAAGATTTTGACTGTGAGCTTATTATCATTTATACAATTCGGAGCCTAATGCAAAGGGATTAGTTTTTGGTGATTTTAACATTGCGATGTCTCGAGGAAAATTTAGGGGAAATCTATTGATCCTTTATCACTAACATGTTTTGATAGTGATAGCATTTCAACAAGTGTACAAAATCGTTGCAACTAATAATAAAACGATAGTACCAAGTTTTAAACTTAATGATTGTGTTTTACTATCAAATTATATTTAATTAACAAAAAGTTTCCGAAATGACTAAAATAACATTTAAAATTAACAATGGTAATAAAATTGATCTTTTATAATAAGACAAATTTCATGGATAAATTTCACTTCGAATCCAACCTTGGTGTCTAATTTGATCCTAGTTACTGAATTCATTTATTGAATTATTACTGAATTCTCTTTATTATTCTTGCTCCCTAATGTCTTAGTGACATAACCTTTAATTCCAAATTAATCCCTAATTCCTTAGTGGATTAAGATTCAAATTAAATCTTACCGTACATGAATTCTCTTGTTAAACTATTGCCTTTGCAACTAATTTAATTGGTTTAATGACCTGCATCTATCCCGAGACTATAAATTCATAAATTTCTCATCTTAAGCATATGTAAAGTCCACTTCCGTTTCAAAATATGAATCGTAGAATATTTTAATGTTGATGAAGCAATAAAAAGCATTATACACAAAGATGAGAAAAATAATTCAATAAGCTCATTAATATAATTAGAAATCAAATTAGAAAATTAAGGGTTTCATCTTGTTACACTCATCCCTAACAAATATGGTTTAGTTACTCATGACAAAGATACCAAAGATAAGGATTAAAGAAGAATTACAAGAAGGATTCATGAATGATTCTTGATAAAACTCCTCCAATGGTGTTAAGAACAACCGTCTTTGAGTTTCACTATTAGGGCACAAGTCTTACTACTTCCCAATAGTAAAAAAGATCCCTAAAAAGTGAGGAAAAACGAGTTTTAATGTGTTCTGCTGCGCGTCGCGAAGTCATTGGTTAATATTATTGTATTTGACTCGTGTGCGACAACAGATCAGGTGTCGTTCGCCATATCAATCATAGCTAAGAATGGTGTCCCCAAGATCAACGGGATATCATTGTCTTCCTTCATGTGTAGTACCACAAAATCCACTGGAAAAATGAACTTATATACTTTGACCAACATATCTTCCACCACCTCATATGGTGGTTTCATTTAATGATTCGTAAACTGTAACATTAATTGTGTCTCTTTGACTCTTCCAATTCCTAACCTTTTGTATATGGAAAGGGGAATAAGACTCCCACTAGTCTCAAGATCACACAGGGCTTTCCCAAAAGTTCTATCCCTAATAGCGCAAGGAATAAAGAAGCTTTCATGATCCTTGAGCTTAGGTGGCAAATTTCTCTGTGGAATAACACTACGCTTTTCCTCAAGCATCACTGTTTCACTGCCAATTTTTCTTTTCTTTAATAGGATCTCCTTCATGAACTTGGCGTAAGCCTGCATATGCTCTAGTGCTTCTACAAAAGAAATGTTAATTTGCAATTTTTTAAAAACATCAAGAAACTTACTTAATTGTTTTTTAGTTTCTTCCTTTTTTAATCTTTGAGAAAACGAAAGTTGAATTTCTGGTTTTAGCAGTGTCTCCTTTTTTTGCACCACATGTTCTTCATCCTTTTTAAGAGTGATGTGCTACTCAACTGATGTCGGAGTGACCATTTTCTATGAGTGGGTTGAAGTTGAGGTACTTCCACTCTGTTTGTCTTTAAGTGGTATTTGTTTACTTACATCGCCACTCTTTGTTGTCACGATATTGATATTATTTCGCAGATTCATAACTATGTCACTTGACAAATTTCTAGGCGCTCTTTGTGCTATATGTTGATGAAGTTGACCAAGTTGGGTCTCTAGATTCTTTATTAAGGCTGAATGATTTTTCTGGATGGCTTTTGACTCTTCAAAGAAAGAACTTGCGCTTGTTACTAACTTCTCAATAGCACTTTCCAAAACAACTTTTTGAGGCAGATCTTGATTTGCTTGAGCTCCTTATTGACCTTGAGATCCACCCTATTGATCTTTCCATGAAAAATTTGGATGATTTCTCCAATCCGTATTGTACGTACTAGAGTAGGGTTTTTTCTGCTTCCCGTAGTTACCCATAAAATTCATCTCTTCTAGTGGTTCTGTATCATCTTTATCTGACACTTCACAAGCTCCATTTTTATGTGCTCCCCCCAAAAAAGTCACAACCAATATGTTTCATTAATTGGACCGGGGTAACTTGGGGTTGTATATTTAGAGCTGCCATCCCTTTTATTTTTATTTTTATTTTTTATTTTTATCTCAACAGCGATAACATCTTCTATCTATTTTGAGAGTTGCTTTCCTTGAGTCCACTCAACATCCATAACATTCAATTCCAACATACCACTTTTTGACCCACCACATCTATCATACATCCCATGTGGTGATGCTACCCGAGGATAAAGAATTAAGCCACTCCTTAGCATAATCTTTCATTGAAAATGGGAATAGTCTCCACATCTGGCCTTCTTCAAAAACAACCATCCGCCTTTACTATTTCACATAGTTCAAAGAAGTTTATGATATGTCTATTGACGTCTTCGTTATGTGTACCGACAAAATGAATCTCCTTCAACTCTTGGTATAGAGCGGGACTTATTTAAAACTTGTTCACTGTAACTGGTTGGTTATGGATGACCATATGAGCATGATTTCTATTTCGATTCCCATACTTGATGAGGGTACGTTCAGGTGGTGGTGGATCGACCATCTCCGCAAATATGAAGAAATCCCCCAAATTATTTTCTTCCACTACTAATTGTCTTTCCCTTTTTCTCCTTTCTCGAACTGCCTTTCGATTTGCTTTCGTAGTTTTTTTACGATTTCTGGATCAGAGAAAAGTTCAACTGAGGACTGGCCTTGCATACAAGGTTAGACAAATTGTGAGTGACGAACAATTTTAAAATAAAGTACTTTTAAAACATAATTTTTTTTTTCAAAATTAAAAATAAAATAAAAGCAAAATGTTTTTGCAGAGGAAAAAATTTCCATGAAGTAAATAAATTATAACTCAATAGTGATATGGCAAACCTGGATAATGACGCCAAAAACTTGATAGCGTTTCAGCAAGTATATTGAATCGTTGCAAGTAATAATAAAACGGTAGAACCAAATGTCGAACTCAAAGATTGCGTTTTACTATCGAATTATATTTTATCATTGAAATTGAACAAAAAGTTCCTGAATTAATTGAAATAATATTTAAAATTAACAATGATAATAAAATTGATCTTGTATAATAAGAAAAATATCAGGGATGAGTTTCACCTTGAATCCAATCTGGTGTCTAATTTGATCCTAGGTACTGAATTCCTTTATTAAATTATTACTGAATTCCCTTTATTATTCTTGCCCTAATTTCTTAGTGACAAAATCTTTAAGGCTAAACTAACCCCTAATTCCTTAGGGGATTTATGATTAGAGTTAAGCCTTACCGTAATGAATTCTCTTGTTAAACTATTGCCTTTGCTACTAATTTAATTGGTTTAATGATCTGCATCTATCCCTAGACTTCAAATTCATCAATTTCTCATCTCAAGCATTCATAAAGACCACTTCCGTTTCAAAATACAAATCATAGAACATTTTAATGTTGATAAAAAAATAAAAAAAAATCATTAAGCACAGAGATTAGACAAATAATTCAATAAACTTATTCATATAACTAGAAATTAAATCAGAAAACTAAGGGTTTCATCTTGTTATACTCATCCCCAACAAATAGGGTTTAGTTACTCATGACAGAGATACAAAAGATAGGGATTAAAGAATAATTACAAGAAGAATTCATGAATGATTCTTGAAATAACTCCTCAAATGGTGTTAAGAACAATCGTCTTTGAGTTTCTCTGCTAGGGCACAAGTTTCCCCACTTCCCTATAGTCACAACGATCCCTAAAATGTGAGAAAAATGAGTTTTAATGTGTTCTACTACGCGTCGCACATTTCAGGCATGTCTCAAGCACACATGGACATAATTAGGATGCAAAAATATTATGGAAATGTGCCTCGGAGGCGCTTCAAGCACACATTATCTTCTTTATGATGTTTAGTGCAATGATATTGTCTTTTGAGTTCGAATTTGATTCTAGTGTCATCATAAAAGTTGTAGATATATATCGTAGTTTGCATGATTCTATGATAAATCAATTCCACAAAGATACAATACAAAAATTCACGAATCAAGCTAATTTATTTCAATTAGAACAACGACTAAAAACCCTAATTATTCTCTATAAAAGATGTGCCTCCCTCGACAAAGAAAAACACAAGCAAGAGTCTACAAGCACATTTGCACTTCTGATCAATATCACTCTATTTCATGCTAATGCTAAAAAATTATGAAGTAACAAA
Organism: Cicer judaicum; assembly: GCA_037974835.1. Taxonomy (NCBI): domain Eukaryota; kingdom Viridiplantae; phylum Streptophyta; class Magnoliopsida; order Fabales; family Fabaceae; genus Cicer; species Cicer judaicum. Next base: position 8,749,157 of record JBBPBS010000361.1, read on the forward strand.
TTTATAAACAATCTCTGTGAGAGATAATTTAGAAAAACTCAAAAACCTTTTTGTTGTAACCTAGCCTAGTAGTAAAGATGGAAACACAACGAAATGGTTTCATCGTGTTTAACTACGTTGTATTATTTTGGCTAGTTTATTTAAAACAGGTTTAGGATTGGTGACTTACTTAGAATAAAAGTAGTACTAATGAGGTTAAGTGATTAGAGGCATAAGTAAAACTAAAATTGCATGATTAAAGTGACACAAGATTTTTCGTTGTGGACCACCAACTTGGTAGCTACATCCAATTCCTTTGCTTAGAAGAATTTAATCCACTAATTCAAAAATTGAATTACATAACATTTGACCCTATAAGCCAATTCCCAGAGTCTTTGTGTTCCTTTATCTTAGTCCAATCATAAGAGGATATAGCATAAGATCCTATAGACTTCCCTTGATATGGGAATATCACACTTAACCAGAACTTTAGTGAATTAAATTGTTCACACAAATTAATTTTGTTAACATCAAAACAAGTAAGAATCATAGTTCTTCAAACAATTGGGTTGTAATAGATTGCTACATTTGTTTGTGCATTATCTACATCTATCTGCGTTTGCAAAATATGCATCATATGCATTATCTTCATTATTTTGCTGGATATGAATCTAAACGTCTTTTTGCATAGCACTTGCATATATGACAACTTCTTGCAATTCAACATTGTTTTGAAAGGCTTAACACCCTCCAAAAATATGGTTTGTCCCATTCGACTTAACATCCTGAAAAGAACAATAAATAAATGTTTTACATCTCGAGAATGGGGGAGATTTTTAGTGCAAAAGTGGTTTAAGCTACAATCCTGTAGTCGATGTTATGATGATTATAAAAACAAACAAATTACGAACAATTATCCCCTATATGTATTTGTTAAGTGTGTAGATTAAGTTAGATGAAAAATATTTATGTGAATGACTATCTATTTTAAGGTAGCATAAAGTAAAAATAAGTTAGAACTAATCATCTTAGAGTTTCTAAACACAACAAATATTTTCACCTAATAAATAAGTAGTAATGTTTACTAGAAGAGCAAGTCATAATATGAAAATAAGAAGTATTGTGATATGAAGTTCGAGTCTAAACGTTAAAGGAAAAAGAAATACAAGTCATTGTTATGCTATAACCTAGATCCTATGATGAATAAAGAAAAGATAATGTACTAAACTAAGTTGTGTCTGACTCTATTGAATGCACTCTCAAACGTGTCTTTGGTGAACCCGTTAGTACAAGCAACAATCTGAATTTTTTTCCTCTGATAAATGTGTCAAGAAAAATGATCATTTTTCTTAATAAGCGTGTCATGAAAAATGATTGTTTTCCTTTTAAAAGTTTTTCAAGCAAAACAATCATCTAAATTTGATAAGTGTTTTAAGAAAAACAATCGTCTGCCTCTCATAAGTGTGTCAAGCAAAATAATTTTCTGCCTTTCATAACTGTGACTAGCATTGTATTGTCAAACTTTGATATAATGGCGATGCTCCAGAGAATCAACGCAATGAAAGACAACACTATGAAGAAGACAAATATGTTTATTCTCTTTTCAACATCTTGAATTGTTAGTTGTCGAAAATTCTTTGTGACATCCCTTGATAGTGACATCCTTTGATATTTGTGTTTTTAATTGAAGATGCACAAAACCAATTATGAAGCTATATATGGATATGTTTTAAAGAATGATCTTCCTTAAATTGTGATTGAAGATCTCCAATTGTAACATTGATAATGGACACTTCTTCTTTGTGTTAAGAAGAAATTCTTAAAAACACCATGAACACAACAAAAGAAAATTATAAATAAAAAATCATCTCAATAGAAAGTTATTTAAGTTAATGTAAATCAGTCAAAGTATTTTCTTCTATTGTAATAATTTTCTCTCCTATAAGTGGTACCTTAAGAGGTACAAAAACACTCATGTACCTCAACAACAAGTTGCTAGAAAGTTGGAAAAGAGTTTTAACAATATCAAATGGAAAAGGTTAGAGAAGAATACTCAAAGTCGAAAGAGGCAAGTAAACAATACTTGTATGCTATTAATTAAAATAGTGCATTCAGTCCTCGATTGTTATGAGGAAAAATATCTCTACACAGAGCGAACTTGATGTAACAACTGTTATGGTGTCAACTAGTATAAAAATATATGTTTTCTCTTTCTCTGTTTCTCTTATCTATGTTCTCTATGATTCAAATTCATTGTCTCTAAACTTATTATTAATTGTATATTGAATGAGATGATAAAAAAAACTTATTTTTGGTTAAGAAACTATAGTATCTTTCAGAAATGGAAAAACAATTCAAACCCTCCAAGAAACAACAAATAATCTCTTGTTCCTCTATAGAGGTTGAATATAAAGCTCTAGCTTGTGCTACACAAGAGCTTTAGTGGATTTTATTTTTGTTGCGCGACTTGCTGTAGAACTCGTTTAAACTCCTTAAACTTTATTGTGACAATCAGAGTACGCTTCACATTTCTATCAATCTCGCGTTTTATGAACATGTTAAGCATTTGGATATTGATTGTCACTTGGTTCGCGAGAAAGTTCAAGCTGGTTTGCTTCGTTTATTACATGTTGCCTCCCAGAACCAAACTACATATGTTTTCACTAAGGGATCTCACTCACCAGCTTTCCATGATTTGGTGCTAAACCTTGACATGATACGTAGGTGGAAAATACACAAGAAAGAGGGGGTTTTAATTGTGTATTCGATTTTTAAGAAATTTATAGATTAACAAATGATTAAATAAAACAAGAAAAATATGAGGCAATAAACATAGGGAAGAGGGATAATACAATAATTTGTCTTGGTATACGACCAACCCGATAGCTACGTCTAGTCACTTCACCTAGAAGAATTTAATCCACTAATTCAAAACATATTACAATCACTTAACTTTCACCAGATACGTCTTCTCAACATCCAAATTGAAAACCACAAGTCTTTGAGGATTTACAACCACTATCGTGTCAGGTTACACAAGTGTTTAGTTTCTATTTATGGATTTACTCTCACTAGAGGATGGTTGCAATATTGCTCATAGACTTAACACAACTATAATGATATTACAATTGATTGCTAAATAAAATCTAAGTATTTGATGATGGATTGATATCCCACTCAAATAACTTTTAGTCTTGTTGCTTTGTATATAGTTGTGTAGAGTTCCTCAAGTGGTAAGAACCATTTATCGAGGCCAAATATTTGAGCTTTTCAAATGCTTCTTCTTATTCCAACATTTTGATTCCAATGTTCAAATTATTTAATTCTTGTTAATTCAAATTTCTAATCTTCCTATTGCATTAAAGTTCTAATGGCAGAGTCTAAAATTCAGAGTTAGAAGTAGTGTGAAATTTTGAGTCAAACTCAATCATCTTCTAGTGTTGAATTACTGGTCAGAGGCAACATAGTAGAGACAAAGTCAAATCAGAGTCACATTGCCTTTGAGTTGCTTTGTTTGAGGCAACTTATTGGAGCATCTTGCACTTGACTTTAGAGTCTTATCTTCATAGGTAAAACCTTGGAAACATATTGTTAGAGTCAAATCCTTAGACTCAAATACTTAGAGGTATAGGCATCTCCTTTGGAGACAATGAATCGAGCATGTTATTCCTTTCCTCTTATCCGTCCTTTTATTCTATTTCCTCTTAATCTGCTTGCTTCCTCTGATGTACAGTTCAAAAAGCAGAGGCCGCATATTATTCTTTTCCTCTGATCTGTTTGCTTCTTCTGGTGGCTTCCTTTGGTCACTTCCTCTTGTTATATCCTCTAGCGGTACATCTGATGGTATCCTCTGGTGGTATTCTCTAGTGGACGCGCTTTCTCTTATTTTTGGTGCTTCATTTAGCTTATTTTTTGCACACTCAATTAAATTATTAGGACATTAAATTGTTCTCACAAAATACCTTTTATTTTCATGTAAACAAAGTAAAGAATTGTTCTTCAACCATCGTAATTTTAACATGGTAGATATGTACCACACTCCGGCTTTAGGGGGGGATAAACACATATGAGTAATAATGATATGCATGTCTGATAATACTATCCTCTCTTTCTATTTTATTTAGTTACCGAAACTTGTTATGCACATACATATATGATAGTTAGAAGCTCACCATATACAAATTGTTTTGTAGTCATTTCTATACAAATTAATAAATGTTGTTTTACACCAATTCGATGATTCAGAATGTTCATATGTGATGCTTTAAACCCACCTATCATTATTGTAATTAAGATTAAACTACATTCGAAAAAACTATAAAAAAGACAAGAAGATATAAAAATTTCAGCTACATTTATTTTACAACACACTCACTTAACAAACAACTTCTAGAAAAAAGTAGACAAATATATTTAAAGTTTAAGCAGTGGGAAACAAGTGGGGTTAAGAAAACTATTCCGGGTTGGTTGGGGAGGGACAAAGATAATACGTCTTTGATCTTGCTGGCTAAAGAAGTCGCAAGTCCCTGGAATTTAGCGACGTGCAAAGATATTGCTTCGATTTAAAGATTCAATTAAGAACTAGCGTTGAGAAGACAAGACCGATAAGATATATCGCCCAAAACAAAAAGGGTTGCATCAAAATAAAGTACCATTCAATTTGTCTCAATTTGTTAAAATTAAGCAAAACTACTCTAGTATAGTTCTGTAATTTAATTTCAAATAAAGATTAATAATTTATTATTTATTTGATTTTTTTTTGTTTTAAAATATTAATAATATTATCATTTTTTTTATAAACTCAAAATTTATCACGATTTTAAAAAAACTTAGATAATGTTCATATAAAATTCAAATAAACTTAAATCATTGCCTCTAGCAACAACAAGATAAGACCTTATGTTTCATTCATTCTCTAAAACAAATACTTAAAACAAATACTTAAATTATTATTATTTTGGATTTTGATATAATGGTTATTATTATTATTTTTAGATTTGGATTTTGAGTTTTAAGGTTTGTTGAGAGCTCATGTATGTATTGAAAGAAAGAGAGAAGGGTAAGGTGATTTTTGATCGATTGATTGGTAAACGAAGGTGTTAAAGATATAATGATTATTTATCAATTTGAGAATTTATAGCTTTAATCTTCAAATCTGAATTTTAGTAATTTTATTATTAGTGTAGGATATATTAATCTTTGATTTTAGTGATTAAGTGATAATAAAAAAAAAAACACTACAACATTTTTGTCCTACTACAACGAATAAAAATTGTTGCTTAATGTAAAAAATTGTTGTCGTATGTAGAGAACCAACGCGCTGTCTTTGCCCTATGCAATGGTTTGTTTTTTTGGAAGTAACAATGTTTTATGAAAACTGTATTGGTAGCTCTAACAAAACCGTTTTTTAAATTTACAACGACAACGGTTTTATGTTTTTGCCAAATTAAAATAGTTCTTGTTGGTTCTTTTTTCAATTAAGGTACGATTAAAACCGTTGCTAAAAATAAATTTTGTTTTTTGAAAAATACTATTTTAAGTTATTGTATTTTAGAAAAATAATTTTGATAAAACATTATTATTGTAATATACTATAATAAATTTAAAATATAACAATTGCAATGGTATAAAATTATTGTAATAATATATATGTATAGTTAAAGTTCATATATTGGTCAAACACAATATATATGATATGTCTATATTAACAATGTGTGAAACAAATAGACAAAATAGGTGAGGCTTCTAATTCTTGATCATTCATATGACATATTCACACTAATTCAATTTCTCTAATTTATATTTTAGAGAAAATGAGACAATCAAAATAACAAATATAAAAATCTATACATATAAAAAATATAAAAAAAAATTTAAGTATCGACATCTATCTCTTCAACTCGTGTTTCTAAATATTGTAATTCTTCAGTGATATTACCATCATTCATCTACAAAATATAAATACTTTATTCAAACATAAAGCAGTAGCAATCAACATAAAAAAAAAAAGAATGAAAAATATATAATTATAAGTAAATAAACAAAAGTACAAATAATTGTAACAAACAATCTAAATAAATAACGAGCAATCCTAAGTTCAAATAATTGTAACAAGGACAATAGAAAGTGTCAAAAGATATTCATTATAAGTAACAAAAGTCCAAATAATTGTAACAAGCATCCCAAAAAACACATTATAAGTAAATAAAAATTTATGAATAATAAATTAGTCCAAAAAAGTCTAATCAAAACTAGAATTGTCATTAGATTCTTTTGCATCTAACCCGCGTAAAGAATTAACAATAATCGTTGGTGGAATATCATTTCTAACAAATTCAACTTCACGAGTCTCATCACTTAAATTCAACTTCACGACTCTCATCACTTGTAGTTAGATTAAATGGATGGTCAAACAAATCAAATCACATTGATACGATTGTTGGCCATTTGAATTTGATTGTTCATTCATGTTAAAAAATTCCTTAGGATCAGACTTCATAACATAATGTCTATTTGGATTAAAAAGATCTTGAATGTAGAAGCATTGGTGGACTTAAGATGCCATTACAAAAGGATCGTCCATGTGACATCTCTTGTTAAAGTAAAACATTGGACATCGTCACAATTGAATAAAATGTAACGGTGGATTTGACTCCTAGACTTGCAATCCAAAGAAATTGCTTCACCTTTTTTTTCTTTGCCCTAATAGGATGACCAAGATCATATGTATCACTATTCCTTTGCTTTCTACTAAACCTTGTCTCCACACCACTATACAAGTATCACAAGCAAAATGCCAAGCATTCTTCAACCAAGTAACCCTCAGAAATAGAACCCTCTTGATGGCTTTTATTACGAACATAACACTTCAATTTTTCTAGATATCTTTATGTAAAGTACATCCATAAAAAATGAACACGCCCTCCCAATCTTATCTCATTCACCAAATGTATTGGAAAATGAACCATTATATCAAAGAAACTCGGGGAAATTGTCTCCAACTGAAAAAGTGTTTCTACAATCTCAATTTGCAAGATATTCAAAATATGCCACTTTAATCACCTTCTGACATAAACAACAACAACAAAAAGGAACAAAGATGAATTAAAGCGTGAGAAACTTGGTTAGACATTGCACTTCTCACAACTACTTTGAAGCAAGTAATGCAACATAAAATGTGCATAATGACTCTTGTAGCCACTAGCTTTTCTTTCAACAAGTTGAACATATTTTGAAATATTTCAAGCACATCCATAAGGTATTTTTGCTTTTTTAAGTACATAAAAAAGTGAGTCTTTTCCTTTATAGTCATGGAAAAACATGATTTTGCAAGCACTATCGTTTTTACCTTGATCTACCTCTTTATGGTGAAGTTTCTTTCTGATGTCCAAATCTTGTTAATCTAAATGAGCTTTTTCATTATCTTTTGTCTTTCCTGGGATATCCAACAAAGGTTCCAATTATATTATCAAATATATTTTTCTCAATGTGCTTTACATCAATATTATGGGGTAAAATATTGTGCTTCCAATATGGAAACTAAAAAAAATATAGATTTTTTCTTCCATGGACCATCATTACATTTCTTTTGTATCTTACCAAATGCATTGTTAAAGCCTTCTAACAAATCTAAAATATCTTCCCATTTTAAAAATTCTGGTGGTGGCCTATTTTTTGTCCTCCCATTGAAATCCCTTGCATTTGATCTATATGTACGATCCATAGGAAAAAAAAACACGATAATTGATATAACACATCTTTGGACTATGCTTCAAATAGGTTGACTTAGTGTTATAATTACAATCAGGACATGCAAGTTTCCCTGCTGTACTCCACCCACTTAACATAGCATACCCAAGAAAGTCACTAATAGTCCACAAGAGATTTGCTCGCATTTGGAATGTTTGCTTTAGTGATGCATCATATATTTCTACTCCCAAATTCCATAACACCTTTAACTCTTCCATCAACAATTGAAGGTACACATCAATATTATTCCCTGGCGATTATGGTCCAAGTATTAATAAAGACAACATAGAATACTCAACCTTCATGCAACGCCAAGGTGGAAAGTAATGTGGTATTAATAACACATGCCAATTACTATGAGACACATTCATGGTTCTAAAGGGATTAAATAAGTCGTTGGACAATCTAAGTCTTATATTATGTGAGTCTAAAGCAAAGTCTTGATGATATCTATCAAATTCTTTCCATGCTTCTCCATCTGTAGCATGCCTCAACATCCCATCTTTCAAACGCTCTTCTTCATGCCACCTTAATGAGCTTCCCGTCTTTGAATAGATACACAACTTTTGAAGTCTAGGAATCAAGGGACAATGTCTTCATATTTTAGTTGAAACTTTATAAGATTCATGATTTTTTCCAACTTGATGGTTTCCTTCGGCAATTTCCTTCCAGCGTGGAGCACCACAAACATGGCAAGATGTGTCATTCTCGTAATCTTTTTATAATCATTAGGGAAAGCATCGATCTTTTTATAATCAAGCTCTAAGTCCCTTATCATGCCTTCAATTTTGTTGAACGTATTAGGGATGCTCAATGAAGGCATAACTTCTTTCAACAATTATAAGAGAACATTAAATGATTCACTACTCCAGCCATATAGACACTTCAATAAATTGTGAACGACAATTTTGAGAAGTTTTTGCATCCCAGATATAACTCATGTTTGGCTTATTCGACTAGATTATAAAACTTTTTTGCATCTTCGTTGAGGCCTTCATTAAATTCGCATTCTTCTTTGATAACATCTCTAAATCTTTCAAAAGTAGTCCATCAATTTGATCATCTTCATCATTTACATGATCATCATTAAGATCATTGGGTTTTTTCTCTCTTCACCATGACGAACCCAAAAAGCATATCCTTTTTAAAATCCTAATGAACCAATTGGTGTTGTAACATTCAACACATGGACACAAAATCTCTTTTTCGTGAGGTTTTCCTTTGGTGTATGCATAATCTAGAAAAAAAAAAAAGTCAACACCTTTTGATATTTCTTACTCTCTCTAGCCAATTTTGTTCATTCCTTATCCATCCAGTTTATGAGAAGACTACCATATATGACAAATAATTTCAAAGGAATGTTAGTACGTGTTCGATCAAAATCTAGATGCACCCAAAGAGGCCCTTATGTTATCCAATTTTTTATTAAAGATTTTACCATAGATAATTTATCATAATCTCCTCCCAAAATCATTTTATTATTTATTAAAATTTTTACAATTGTTTTGAAAATAACCCTTTTAATTTTATTTTTTCTTATAACATGACATAGATTGAGTAACTTATTAATATATTACTATTAGTATGATGTTTGATAATAATCTTCTATCAACATATGTGAACATAGAAAACAAACAACAATATAAAAATTATGGTTTAAGGAGGGTATATAATAATATATCATCATGAGCAAAATTGTAGTTCGAGGAGTGTATATAATATACCTTTCAAATCACATTCCAAGAAATGCACCATAGAGATCAATAGTTTTATTCCAATCTTTTCTGGAAGCTTCTATCAAAATCTCTATAAAAGTCAATCTAAAAAAGAATAAAGTAAAAATTAATATGAAATAGTGATGATTGATATGTAATATAATTAACAAATTCATAATGATGGCAAACCAGTGATGTGATGAATTGAAATGGAATACTAAGTTCATGATGTTGCCAATCTAAAATAAGGTATATATAAAGTTATTTTAACAATATAGTAATATGAAATTAATCTTTCAGTTATTGCATAGATAAAAATTTAAATAAATTGCATCCATTTAACAGAGAAAGAACAAAGTCGAAAAAAAGTAGACTTAACTAGAAAAAAAAGTGACAAATCATAGCATTTCATAGCAATAGAAAGACTATAGCAGTAGAAAAAGTGACTAACCCAGTAAACTTACCCCACACATACAAAAAGACTAAACTTTTTTCGTTCCAAGATCAATAAGTAAACACCCCAAGATCACAAAAAGAGTTAAAATTACAAACTCAAAAAGAGAAAAATCGAGAATTTAAAGATATCAGATGAGAAACAGACTCTAGCTAAAACATAAGACAAATCCAAACTTCCAAAAAAACCATGAGAGGCTTCAAGTTCTTACCTTTTGGGGCAATTTGAATTTAAAAAATTAGAGTTCTAGTGAAATATGCGAAAAGAAAATAAGTTAGGTGACACGTCCTGTAATTTTTTTTTTTTAAAATATAATAATAATATTAATAATAATAATAATAAATAAAAACCAACTCAATCCCACCCACTCTCACTCTCACTCTCTTTCGAATTCACTCCCTTATTTTCTCCAAATTTTTTTCTCCCTCTCCCTCTCGGCACACACCCCTTCCCCCATTTTTGTTGCTTTTCTTTTCTTTCTTTTCCTTCCCTTCTCTTTACTTCTTCTCACTCTATTACTCAAATCCTCAACCCTTAAAAGGGAATTAACATCCCCATAAGCACAATTTCTCAAACTCCTACAAATTCTTCTGGTTGACATTTTTGGGTTAGTGTTTGTGTTCTAAGGAAGTAAAAGGGTACCCATCTCTTGAAAGTTGTTGATTGAGACTCTTTGAGGTAAGTACACAACTCTAATCCTAGTATGAATGCAAAGAAAAATGTAGTTTTGCTTAAAAATATTATTTTTATGCTCAGAGTAGATTTAAATGATTTTTAGGGTTTCTTAGAGTTAGTTAAACTTTAGAATAATTTTCTAAAGTCTTGGAAATATTTTTGATACTTAGATTTGTCAGCTGAGATCCTACCGGCTACTCTGAGAGTTGTTGAAGAGCAAACTTAGAAGATTTTCTATAGGAGTGAGTTGACGACGATCATCGTCATATATTTTTATAATGCTATTATTATTATTTTACTGTTTTCTATATGAAAGTATTTATTGAAAAATTTGGGGACCCCAACCTTTGAAATTTATCTCGATTTCGTCAATTATTTAATTTAATGGTCTTTGTTATATAATATGTTATTTGTTGAATTTACGTATGAGTTAAAGTATTTAAATATTGATTTGTTATGGGATTGTATATATTTTTCATGAATTTGGATGAAATAATTTTAAACGCGTGTTTAGGAAATCGTTGTTATAATTATTAAGGCGTTAGGTGCACCTAGTTACCACGGGTTGATTAGGGAGAGTTAACCGTTAGATGGAACCGCCTCTACGAGAGAGGTCATCCGTAGGAGGAGAGGGCTATCAACGAGATGTAAGCTCCCTAATTGATACGTAATGATGCGTTGCAGGATTGAGAGGAGAGGGTCATCCGTTAGATGGAGCCGCCCCTAAGGGAAAGGCCACCCTTAGGAGGAAAGGGCTATCAATGAGATAAAGCCGCCTCTTGGTTCTAAAAAAATTTGTATTGTTACTTGTTTGATTTTTATTATGATATTAAGGTTGTTAATTTTGATTCCGTTTCGTTATTAACTGAATTTTTAATATTTATGTCAAGCGATTAAACAGTTATTCGTGCCTTTTGTGTTTCCCTTCTAATTGATAATGGTTGTTATCTTCTCACTAAATCTTTGTGACTTACCCTTTATGTTGCTTATTTTTTTCAGCATTTCTTGATTGCAGACCTCTTGTTTCTTTCTTGTCTTTCATTATTTTTTTTTCTTCATAGATTCATCTTCTTTTAAATCTGATGTTGGATCTCCAGCGAAAATCCCAATACTAGCTAGACCTTCAACACAAGAATTCGCAAATTGTGGGTACCAACAAGACATGTTAGATATATGTTTTATGCATCTGAGTGATGATCCTGACATTGCTTTGGTTCCCCTCCTTTTTCAACAAACAATTATTATTCTTGGTCTAGATAGATGCTAGTGGCTTCGGATCGAAAAACAAAATTGGATTTCTCAATGGAACCCTTGCTCGTAAGTATTGTCGACTGCGTGTTAATAGCTTGGATTAAGGGGGCCTAAGGCCAAAGTTAAGGCTTTAGGCCTCTGAAAAATTATTAATTGTTTATGTATATTTAGGTCAAAAAAATTAAAAATTCTAAGTAGTACAATAAGTAAAGACCTTACAAGTATAAAAAGATACAACCACTAATATATTTAATTAAACTACTATGTATATCTCCTAAAACAAAAAATGTAGAATTTAAATAAAACGATAGTAAAATATTGTTGTTAGTATTAACAGAGTCTCTATTTTTTTTTAATCAAAATTTTGCTTTAGAAATTGTTTTAGGCCTCAATAAGTGTTGGGCCGGCGCTACTTGGGATAAGTGTAATATGATGAATATAACGTGCATTCATCGTTCTTTGAAACGTGAATTTGCACAAACTATCTTGTGGTTGGACATTATTGTTGATATTTGGAAGGAAGTGAAGGAGAGATGCCAATAAGACAATGTTTTTCGTATTTCAGACCTTTATATGTTTTGATTAGAATATCAAGTTATTACTTCTTACTATGAAATTGTAAAGAAACTATGGCAAGAACATGGAAATTTTCGAACCTTACCCATTTGTACTTGCCCTACCAAATATTCGTATCATTTACTCGCCATGTCTAACGAATATCGTAAAGGAGATGACTAACGAATATCATCGTAAAGGAGATTATGTTATAGGTTTTCTTAGGGGTCTCAATGAAGAATACTCAATGGTTCACTCTCAAGTTATGCTTATGGACCATATACTCAATATTATAGTACAAAAAATTCAACATTAATTAAACAAGAGAGACAATATTCTCATTTACTAATATTAAGTTAATTCATAATGATAATAGTAATGAATTCATGCTTAATGATTTTTATTATTCTCATGGGATTATACACAAAAAATATTGTGTTAATACCTTTAATATCAAATTGGTTTGAAGAATAATGACCCTTAATTTTTATTTAGTTTATAGCAACATATAAGAAAACAATTTATTCTTTAGTGTCTGAAGAAAATGTTTAATCAAATCCCCAAACTCTGAAGTAGAACAACTTATTAATGTGCCTCTAGTGAATAGTGTGCGATCAACATATGTAACATTCCTATGATACAATGTCGTTAGAAGGATCAATACACTGGTTGAAATTTGCATGACAAATGATAAGTAAAAGAAGAAGTATCATTACAAAGTAATGTTGGAAATGATGATGCTTTATAATGATGACATTTATAAGAGCTAGTGTTGTTGTGAATTGAAAAAATGAAGAAGTTCCATGTAGAAGGGATATCACACTCTAGTAGAGTATATAAGGTGGAGGTATGATACTTGGGGTGTGCCTAAAAGGGGTACCCCAATTTTGTGAATGAGGGAAAACGCAAGCAAATTGACCACCACATACGCGCGAGCGTGCGCTGCCGTCGCCATCCGTCCAGCCCGGCCCTGGCTTTGGCTTTGGCTACGTGGTGTATTATTTTTTAGCATGTGAAAATTAATTATTTATTCTAATTAACTGAACGCTTGTGTTTTTGTCTCTAATTGATACGTTAATTATGTAACTGTCCTCCACCGAGTCAATATTAAATATCTGATCCAGTCTTCCTTCTTGAATTTGTATGTCTGCTTTTGCCCAGTCAAAATCCTAATCTTTGGTCTCACGTATTTGTTGTTGCCCGGTCAAAACTCAGAGTCAAAACCCTAAGTATGGAGCGCACGTTTTGGATGGTCACTTGTTTTGGAGCACACATTTCTAAGGTCAAATCTTGAAGCGCACGTCAGATGGACCCTTGATTTTCTCAGATCTAGTTGCAGATTTCCTCTATAAATAGAGGGTTCTCCTCAGTTGAAAAAACACACCAAAAGTTCTTCGTATCTAAGGCTTTTCTCTCTTCTCCCCTTTCTTATTTTTCTTATCTTTCTTTTCGAGTGGTCTTAGTGCCATATTACGAGTGGTAGTCATTCGACTTCCATATTGAGAGTGCAACTCTAGAACGATTTTCTACAGTTCAGTAGAACTCTGATATAGAGTATTTGGGGTGTTTTATTTTGGAGACTTCGTGGTTGATAGTCTGCCTTGCATAATTTGGACAGTGCCTCAAAATGTCTTAAAGAGAGCGACCTAGTCTGCGACTCAACCCTGTAATATTTTTGATGGCATAAATTATTTTTTTAAAAGTTTTCTCGAAATTCAAAAACAACAATTTTAAGACGTTTTTGAACTCCCATGTCTATTGACGAAATTACTAGGACTTATTCGTCTGCTTCTGACTACAACAAATCATTTCAGTTTGAGGGAAGTCATTTCAAACGATGGCAATAAAAGATGTTATTTTTTCTAACCACGAAAAAGGTTGCCAACGTTCTAAATGATGACATTCCTGTTGTTCCAAAAGAAGGTGAACAAATAGAAAATGATAAGATAACTGCTGAATTAATCCAATGGGCACATAATGATTACTTATGTAAGAATTATATCCTTAATGGACTTGCTAATAATTTGTATGATTACTATAGTTCTGACAACAATTCTGCTAAATAGATTTGGGATGCTCTAAAGAATAAATATGATATTGAGGAAGCTGGAGCCAAAAAGTATGTTGTTAGTCGCTACCTCAAATATCAGATGAAAGATTAGTGGAAGCTCAGTCTCATGAAATCCAGAAAATTGCTCACGAGATCATCTCTGAAGGTATGTCCCTAAATGAACAGTTTCTGATTGCTGTTATTATTGAAAAACTTCCCCCTGCTTGGAAGGATTTTAAAAATTCTCTCAGGCATAAAACAAAAGAATTTTCTCTAGAAAGTCTAATAACTCGCCTTAGAATTGAGGAGGAATCTCGTAAACAAGACCAAAAAGATGAAGTTCTTCTTGTGGCAAATAAAAAGAAAAAGAAATTCATCGGAGTAGTTCTGAAGCCAAAAGGCAAACAACTAAAGAATCAGAATCGCACTTCAAAGAACAAAAACAAGAATGGGAACCCTCCAAATGTCCCAATTGCAAACAACCACCTCCTAGAAATGGCATTCTCCCATTTCTCGATTTCCACTATGGGAAAGAGGGTTATATGGCACACAAGTCTAGGAAGAAGCCAGGCCCTGCTATTCAGGCTAACTTGATAAAAGAGTAATTCATTGCTATGATAACTGCGATCAACCTTGTTGGTGGATCAAATGGATAGTGGATAGACATTGGCGCCTCACGCCATGTATGTTATGATCTATGATTGTGTTATGTTTAAAACATACATTGCTGCTGAAGATAAGAAAGTGTTGTTGGAAGATTTCCATACCACTAATGTTGTTGGTATTGGAGATGTGGAACTAATATTTACCTCTAGAAAGACCTTAATTCTGAAGGATGTCATGCACACTCCAGAAATAAGGAAGAATTTGGTTTCTTGGTTTCTTCTCAATAAGGCAGGGTTTACTCAGTCTATAGGGGACATATTTGTACACCATTTCTAAAAATGATATTTTTGTTGGTAACGGGTACGCCACTAATGACATGTTTAAATTGAATGTTGAAATTAATAAAAATGTATCCTTCTGCTTACATGTTGTGTGATTTTAATATTTTTCATGCTAAACTCTATCATATGAAAAACATGCGATTTCAAACTTAAGTAATTTAGGCTTAATTCCAAAGTTATCTCTAAAGGATTTTGAAAAATGTGATTTTTGCAATCAAGCTAAAATAACTAAGAGTTCACATAAATCAGTAGTTAGAGAATTTGAACCTCTAGACTTAATACACTCTGATATATGTGAACTTGATATGACATTAACCAGAAATGAAAACATTATTTCATCACTTATATTGACGATTGCTCTGACTTTACTTTTGTAAATCTAATAAAAAATAAAAGTGAAGCACTTGACATGTTTAAGATCTTTGTAATTGAAATTGAAAATTAATTTAGTAAAAAGCTTAAGAGGTTTCATAGTGATAGAGAAATAAAGTGTCATTCCAGTTTGTTTAATGAGTTTTATAAAACCCAAAGAATTGTACATGAAACAATTGCATCGTATTCACCTGAAATGAACGGTAAAGCTGAAGGAAAGAATATAACTCTTATTGAACAAGTTACTGCTATTATGTTTAACTCTGGTGGGGGGAAATTATTTTGACTGTTTGCTATGTTTTGGATACAGTTCCAAATTTTAAAAGCAAAAAATCTCCTTATGAGATAACGAAGAAAAGACAACCCAATTTGTCTTATCTTTGATCATGGGATTGTCTGGCTTATGTTAAAAGTGGCGACCGACTCACCGAATCTCGATTCAAAATCATCTTTTTCGACGTCTCTACGTTAACTCTTCGAAAACGTTTATACACAATTATTCCAATAATTTTATTCGTTGAAAATTCAATTACTCATTACATTTTTTTACAATATTTTTATAATGCATTTTTTTTTATTGTGAAGACTATCAAATACACTTATTAATATATTACAGTATCAATCATTTTTTCATGGACAATTATATTATTCCACTTATGGTGAGTAATGATTTTATATGTTGAAAGTTCAATTACTCATTAAATTCAGTAAAACAAAACCACCAAATCACTCTTAAATATTCTCATAAATGTTATTTGTCAAATTATTTGTAATATCTCAACATGATAACAATAATAAATTAGTATAAATCAAACATCTCTCCGATCCAAAGAAAGTGACAACGTCTTTCCAAAGTAACTCTTCAAAATCGTGAAATCTTACCTATATTATTATGCATTTTTTATAAAAAAAATTATAACATTATAATGCATTTATAATCACTTTTAATTTATGTCAATCAATTATATGAATAACATTATAATGCATTTATAATATTTTACGTTATCAATCCATTGAAATAAAATACACAAATTTATTAAAAATAATAATAATAAAATACAAATACATTAAAAAAAGTTACTTCTAATTATTAAAATACACAAATTTATTTAAAATTATAATATATGAATATATTAGAAAAGATAATGAACAAAAGTTTATTATACATGTATTCTGAAAAAAAATGTTAACACTAAACTTTCATCAATTAAATTATATATTTGTAATTGAATGCCATTTTTT
>JBBPBS010000361.1:8766459-8846017 GCA_037974835.1 Cicer judaicum
ATAATGATAACTTGTATGTTAAAATATAAATGAAAATTTAAGTATTGCATAAAATTAAATTATTCTTCAATAGAATTTATTTTTGGTATACATCAACATAACTACAATTCAATTGCACAAACAATTAGTTAAAAATTTTAAATACCTAAAATTATATTTAAATTATATGTAAATCTTTAATAAAATAAATTTTAAACTTTTGATGAAATATATTCAATAAAAAAATTTCTTTACAACACTGCTCATACTCGCAATTAAAACATCTTACTAAAAAAACAAATAAATTTAAACTACGCTACAATATAATTCAACATTAGCATTCTTTAAAATAAAAAATATTAAATAGTTAATCATATTTTTAACTTTTTTCATCTTATTTTTGAGTTTGTATTTTATATTTTATTTCATCAAATAAATATAAGCACCATTATATGTTGAAAAACAAATTGACAATCAAAGTACAAGGAGACAAACAACCATCCTATATAATAAGTTATCATGCGAATTTTATAACATATTTTAAAAATTAAATTAGATGATTGTAATAAACATGATTTACTCTCATTTTAATTTTTGCTAATCATAACTCAATTATTACAAATCAATAGAATAATATTATAAAATAACTATATTTATAATACATAAAATATTACTTATAAAACTTATAAAATTAATTATATAATATCCGCGCAAATCACGGACCATAATCTAGTTATTCATTATTACAAAGAAAATCAAAACAATAATAATGGTGTTTATCAAATTAAAGAGAAGAATAAAAATTACACGTGAATAGAATAATTTTTACTCTAAAATTTGAGATACATGTTTATCCATATTATATATCTGTGCATGATAATAGATAACAACACAACTTTTGTCTCTATTTTAATGTATGATATATTTAATCTTTTAAACACGTGGAAAATTCTCCAAATATATACAACAATTTATATTTATATTATAATATAGTATAAACATAAATTATTATATATTATTTTAATTATACATGGTTTAAATGTTAGAGTTGAGTCTTGTATGAAGGTGCAAACATAAAAGGAGGGGTTGAATTGTGTTTGACAAAATTAATAATTTTTTACTAATTTGATGAAGGTCAATTGATTTTTTTGAATTACTTATATAAGAAGCAATTAGATTGAGAGACAATAGATAATAAAAGTATAAATAATTGGACACAGATTTATTATGGTTCACCACTAACTTAACTACATCCAGTCACTTCATTTAGAATACTTTAATCCACTAATTCAAATACATGACAAACAGCGTAACAACCCCAAATTTTTGAGGAACTAACCACCTTGATCCTACAAGTCAAGTTTCTCGAAACAACCTCACATAGTGAAGAAGGAATTAAACAACTATCAGGTTGGATACAAAAGATTGAAACTTTAAGTGTTTCCTTCTAACAAAACAAATAATAATAATAATAATAATAATAATAATAATAATAATAATAATAATAATAATAATAATAATAACTCTCACACTCTAAGAAAAATCACTTAGAAAATATTTCTAACTTGAACAAGTGTTTCTCTCTTTGAACTCTAAGATGAATTTGAAATTTTGAGCATATGAATTATTCGACTCTTTTATGATTTTTGATGATCTTCTACTTCAGCTTTGAGTATCTATTTATAGATAAAATTAGGACTTCAATTCAGTCCTTGTTTCATTCTGAAATGTATCTTCATTCCTAATTTGGTCAACAATAATCTTATTCAAAAATAGTTCTAAACAAAATGTTTTTTGATAATATGTTTTTTAGTCAATTCTTTATTTCTTAATCCAATCTGAACAGTTATTCTAGATTGATTTTGTTCGAATTTTATTCAAATTGAGTTTGTAAATTCTTTAGATTTATTATGTTCGTATTTCGTTCAAATTGAGTTTGTAAATTCTTCAACTTGATTATATTCCTATTTTGTTCAGATTGAGTTTGAAAATTATTCATATATTGTTGTAGATAAATCTTAACTATATATTCTTTTCAACTTGGTCAAATATTTTCTTCAATTATAAATCTGAATTAAATCTTATTTTATACGCTATGAAGTCAAATATATTATTTTCATAAAATATTTTTGTTATCATCAAAACTCTAATATAAAACCAATTTGATTTCAACATTGTATAACTTGCATCTAAAAATTTGAAGATTTCACCCGTTTGTATTATTTTTCAATTCATAATCAAATTATATCCAAAAGTGAGAAATAAAAAGAATAAGTATGAATCAATACTATAAAATAAGATTGAATAAATGATAAATACACTCTTGAAATCATCAAATTGTGAGTTTATCATGTATTAAATCATTGAAAGTAATAATAAAATAATAAGATATAATGCCAAACACAGGAAATGTGTTATACTATGAATGATTTTTAATTATCCAATTGAACAAAAGGTTTTGATTTAATTGAGTATTTTATTTCAATTAAAAAGAGTAAAAGTACTTAATATTATAACAATAAAAGAGTGAAGGATAAGTTTCACTAAATTTTAACTTTAAATTACTAATTGGACTATGATTATTGAACTCCTCTATTGAATTGTTACCGGATTCTTTTCTAACGTTGTTGTCCTAATTCTTAGCAATAGAATCTTTAATTATTAAATAACTTAGAATTTTTTAGTGTTTAAGATTAAAACTTAGAATTTTTTAGTGAATTTAAGATTAGAATTAAACTTAATTGCACAAAAATTCTAATATTGACTTATTACCTATGCATTTATCTCAATGTGTCCATATCCATTTCTAGAGTACAAAGAATAATTATCCATAAATGAGTTTTGGGAATACTTCTTCAAGATGTTAGAACTAGAATCCTCTATGTTGTCTCTTTTAGGTCACAATTTTCTAGTCTCCAAACAACCAAATAGATACTTACAATTTGATAAAAAAAAATGCATTTTTAAATTTTCGGCAACCCATCATGTGACTAGTCGCGCCTACACAAATTTCAAGAATCCGAAAAATTGCAAAAATGCTCCCAATTGCATGACTCAGATGCAAATATCATTTTCAACTTTTTGATGTACTTAGGAGTTTGGGCAGGTCCTTAGGGACTATCTATAACAACACTTCAACAATGCATGCTTCCTTCCCAAAATGAGTTTAACTTCAAAACTTTATCTTTAGTGTTCTTTTCACCATCAAATATAGGAGTTTGGATTGTCTAACTTTGACTTTTCTACCTTTCTCTCTATATCTCTCTATATTTTATTTTCTCTCTCATGATTTTCTCTCCATCATAAATATCATTATCTCCTATTTTATCATAAAATTTTCCTAAAATT
Source organism: Cicer judaicum (assembly GCA_037974835.1). Taxonomy (NCBI): domain Eukaryota; kingdom Viridiplantae; phylum Streptophyta; class Magnoliopsida; order Fabales; family Fabaceae; genus Cicer; species Cicer judaicum. The sequence goes on from JBBPBS010000361.1 coordinate 8,769,787, forward strand.
ACTCTACCTTTAACAACTCAAAGGTAGACAATCCAAATTCCAAATATTGGTAGTAACCACTCCATAGTTTCCTAAGTACGTCATTATGCTCCTTATAATCAACCTATCAAACAACAAAAAAGAGGAAGAAAAACAATCCTTAACTTTGGAAGCTTTATTGGTGGTTTCACACATTATTTTCATTGTACCACAAGAAAAAATATTAGAAAAGATAAAAGGTCTAATCCTTATAGACTTAAGCTTACACACCATGATTTTTAGCGAGGGTTGAAGACAAAAAAAAAACTATATGTCTAATAAAGACTCATTTTAAGAAGTCATTTTATCATCAGTCTTAAGAATACAACTAGAGCTGTCAAAAAAGTTCTCAACTACAAAGCCTCTTATTTTTTTCTTTTTTTATTAAACCTCTATTATTAGACCCCAATCAAAATATTTTTTTTTTAAATTTCGGTCTATTATTTCATGGGGCCTATAGACCCTCAATATTTTGTTAATTTCGAGATTTGTTTTCTTGAAAAAAAATTTATCAAAAAAAAATGAAAATTTTTTCTCGAAAAAAAATCGGAAATTTTTTGTTGAAAAAAATTGGAAATTTTTTAATGAAAAAAATCAGAAATTTTTTATTGAAAAAAAAAATCGGACATTTTTTATCGATAAAAAATTGGAAATTTTTATAGAAAAAAATTGAAAATTTTTTATAGTAAAAAATCGAAAAAGTAGAAAAAAATCAAAAAAAATGTATTTGTAAAAAAATTGAAAAACTTCATTTCTTAAAAAAAAAATCGATTCTTTTTTTAAAAAAGTTGTTCTATAGGCCTGCTAAGCCCACAAAATTTTAGGGATCTTTTAGTTTAGGGGGCCTTGTTTTTGGGGGCTTTTTAAATTACTAATTTTTTTGACCCCTCCAAAATGTGGATTTGGCCCAATAATCAGAGGGCTTGTTAAATTGACAACTCTAAATGCAACTCTTGACCACCCAATGAAATTGGAGTTCAATCTCTTTAAAAAGGTGGCATTCCTCTCTAAAACCTAGTTGATAGGGAGACATCCCTGCTCCATTTTCCTTAATCTCACTTTTATCCTCACTTTTTTCTTTTACTATTTCCTCTTTCTTCAAAGACACTCTCAAATGTGCAATGAACATTTGCTTGCATTTTTGTTTTTCTTGGAAATACCTGAATTGAAATGGGACTTAATTTCCATGGATTTTGTTGTAGGTTTGCCACATACCCACACTGGATATGATTCCATTTGGGTGATTGTGGACAGGTTAACTAAGTCAGCCCATTTCTTACTAGTAAAATCAAACTACAACACCCTCAAACTAGCCAAGTTATTCATTAAGGAAATAGTAAGGTTGCATGGGGTGCCTCTTAGTATCATATCAGATAGGGACCCTAAGTTTACCTCCATATTTTGGAAGGCATTTCAAAAGTCTCTAGGAACTAGACTACACCTTAGTACTTCCTACCATCCCTAGATTGATGGTCAAACCGAAAGAACCATTCAGACTCTAGAGGATATGCTGAGAGCTTGCATTTTAGAGGAAGGAGGAAACTGGGATACACACTTGCCTCTGGTAGAGTTTTCCTACAACAACAGTTACAATGCCAACATTGGCTTGGCACTTTATGAGGCTTTGTATGGAAGAAAATGTAGGGATATCATGTTTTTTTTAGAGTTACCCCCACTATTGGCATTGAAAGAGTGCTAAAGGTCAAGAAGCTAAACCCTCGTTTTATTGGACCCTTTCTAATTTTGCAGAAGATTGGTCCCTCTGCATACATAATAGCCTTGCCACCCAAACTATCCAATCTACACAATATTTTTCACGTCTTGCAGTTAAAGAAATACATTTCTAATCCTCACCAAATTTTGAGTCATGAGTCTGTCCAACTCAAGTCAAAGCTTACTTATGACCCAATGCCAATCTAAATTATAGATAGAAGTGTAAAAGCATTGAGAAACAAAGAACTTTCCCTAGTGAATGTTGTAAATTTTTTTTTAAGTGGTGGAGGATGTAACAGCCTATGCATTTTAGTAAGTCTAGAAGTTGATTATTAAAATTGTTAATTTTAGAAATAAAATAATTAGTTTTTTTAGAACATTATTGTAATATTTGGACAAATGAAGGGCAATGGTATAATTTCCACTATACAATATGTTTTTTTTAGAAAACGCATTTTGTTCCTTCTTCGTTACTGTGAGCCAACTCCCTCATCCTCTTGATCTTCAACCTCTCATTTTCCTTCATTTTTATTCACATTAGTAAACCCAAAAGCTTGATAAAGCTCCTTAAACCCATTTTTAAACCTGGCATGTCTTAATTTGTAACTAACCAGCTTCAACAACATACAATAATAACCCAAAAATGAAGAACTTGAGTCAAATTGGAAATTCAAGAAAAATGGGAGCTCAGCGACCAATTTAATCAAAATATCATCATCTCCCTTATCACAAACAGTGACTTCTCATTATTTAAAAAAAAAAAAAAGAATGGAAGAAAACAACTCACATATTAACCCATAGGGATTTCATTGAAAATAAGTTAGAACGATTGCTTATGGTTATGACATTTGTGAATGAATTATATATTAGAAAAAATTTAATTACATGTGCATAATTAGATTTAAGGTGATTATGTTTGTCGAGCACAATTTATGCTCGTTGCGGTTGTTGCCTCTGATGTTTTTGTGAAATTGTGTTATGTTACATTAATTTCTTTTAGTGCGATGATTTTATGCGCTGAAACTTTTGAATAAATTGTTGTGTTATTATAGATTAAGAGAATTAAAGTGTGATGAAATGGAATTTTTACATATAGGTGTTTTTAAAATTACATCCAAATGATTTTTTTGATGACTTTTTATGTGATTAATTTCATGACTTTTATATTTTTACTATTTTTCATGACTTTGATGTTGTTACTATTTTCACACTACGCCAAAAATTGCATTTTACAGCGCTTTTTTTAAGCCTTCTACAGCGCTTTTTTTAAAAAAAAAGCGCTGTGGATTCGAGCGCTGTAAAAGCTACAACAACGCTTGTAAAAAAGCGCTCTTAAAGGAACCTTTTATAACGCGCGCTTATTATGCACCTTTGACAGCGTTTGTTGGTAACAAGCGCTGTAAAAGGCTTACCCATATTTCATATATTTGGGTTACCTTTTACAGCGCTTTTTGGTAACAAGCGCTGTAAAAGGCATACCCATAATTCATATTTTTGGGGTACCTTTTACAGCGCTTTTTGGTAACAAGAGCTGTAAAAGACATTCATATTTTTGGGGTACCTTTTGATAGCGCTTTTTGGTAACAAGCGCTGTAAAAGGCATACCCATAATTCATATTTTTGTATGCCTTTTACAGTGCTTTTTATAACAAGCGCTGTAAAAGGTGTTATTTTTTTTTTTTTTTAAACCCTGTATATATTTTAAAAGCGTTTTTTAGCTTTTTATGGCACTTTTTTTATAAAGCGCTGTCTTTTATCTTTTTATCCAAAATTAGTTTGAACTAGTTCACACAACACAACCAGAATCAGTAATTTAAAATAGAAACAGAATCAGTAACACAAACAGAATCAGTAACACAACCAGAACCAGAACTAGAGCCCAGAATCAGTTAAAACATAATCAGTTCACACAATATGATACATATATATTATCCTGTAACACAGTAATTTACAACATAAGTAATTAAATATACATTGAACCTAATTTACAACATATTCATAAGCATGTTTATATACTGTCCTATGATCATATACATATAATAACTATGCACCATATAATATTGAGATCCCTTGCTCAGCAGCATGCTATTTCCCAGAAAATCAAATAATTTTCATTTCAAGCACATACTCACACCATTCCTCCTTTAATTCCATCAGATCTTGCTCAGAATATGATGGAGTGGAATTTTCAAAGTACTGCAATATAAAAATTGAACATATTATATTAAGTTAGTATCAAATATATAGATAATTTATATATGAAAATCATATAATCAAAATACCGTACCGTTTCTGGGATAATAGTTTTATTCTTGTCAACAATCTCCTTCATGAATCTCAATACGTAGTACCCACAGTCAATGTTGTTTGTTTGACGAGGGCAATTTATTGGGATCCATGTAATATTATTAGACTTTTGCTTCGACACTATCGCACCTCTTTGAGCTCGATAAACTTTTAAGGCACTATCGAATGAATAAATGTGATTATTATAGCATGAACAAACACATTATTTATATATATATATATACATATATGTAAGAAAAAAATGAATATTACTTACGTGTCGAGCATAGTCTTTACTTCGGAGTGATTGTTGTAATAGCCATGCACGGGATCCAAATAGTATATAACTTCAAAGACCCCATTGATTGCAAATAGTACCCAATGTGCCCTACAACAACAAAAAATTGGTTAAGAAATTTTGTTTATACACACAACTAATAAATTAAATTGTCATCAATTAAGAAAGATAAAAATTCGTACCCTGAATTATATGGTGCGAAGAACAATTTATCCTTTTCTTTATTTGCTAATAACATATCTACAATATATTTTTTTACATTGTCTGGATCGAGTTTCCACATGGACATCTTATGCGGAGAGAAGAATGAGTATTTATTCGATAATTTCCTCGGCACACGACCTTCTCATGCAAAAACCTTCAATGAAAATTTTAAACTAGATTAATTACCAATACATTATTAATTAATTACCAATAAATGCAATTAAAAGTATTTTTTACCTTATATACAAGCTCATTACAGTTGCACTGAGCTCCTTATGTTCGAGAAGTTCGAATACGTGCTCCTTGTCGAACAATTCTGAATATTTCTTTATTCATGTGTATCATGCGCGAATCGTCGCTGCTGCACAGGTTCTTTTTTACTTGGATGTCAAGACACGCCCCGTATTTACCAAGGCGTGGCTGACTTATTTTAGGAGCAGCAGTAGCAGCGACTGATTTGCCACGATCCAATTTTTTTATTGCTGCAAGTTTGGCAGCTTTATTGGCAGTTTTATTGGCCTCCGGCCTTTGTAATTTGGCAGCCTTATTGGCAGCTTTATTGGCCTCCAATTTTTGAGGTTTGCTGCCTTTTTTTGGATGTGCGGGTGGTTTATTTATTTGGACCTACAAAAATGAGGTTAAATGTTAGTTTATTGAATATGAAAAAATTGACAAAGCTTATGCAATAAATGTGACAAACCTTATCGGGAGACGTAACTGATTTGTTTCTGAGAGGGCTTTTAATGAGGGCAACAAGGTTCGTGGGCCATGCCACGTAACTACCAATAGCTTCGCCCAATGTCTGCATATCTCCGTCGTTGTCCGGTATCGGCAACGGTGCAGTTGGTTCGAAAGCAACAGTAGGCGATACCTTGACATGGCTCTTTGGGATCGGAGTATTGTGCAATACTTCTCCCAAAGTATTGTACAATTTTCCTTTTCCCACCTTCCAATGAGTGGGCGAGGACAAGTATAGGAAACACGAAGTGACACCCTAAATCAATAGTTAAAACATAAGTACAATTAATATATAATATTATTTAATGCATAAGTAATTACATAAGCAAATAAGTAATTAATTACCTCGGGAATAATTTTCAAACCGACGTTGCAACTCCCGCTTTCACTCTCCATTTGTATTTCACCATGGAGCTGATCTGGAAGTTGCTTGTCGTTGTTCGTATTCACCAATTGTGCCACTTGCTCAGATAGGATTCTGAGCTTCTCTAATACTTCCTCGTTGGAAGGTTTTTGGCGCTTCTCTTGAGAAAAAAAAGCTTCTGGGAGTTACGCCAAATCTCTTCCCCCTAACTCGACCAGAATATTCAGGAACAATAAAAAAACTTTGCCCAAAATGTCCCTGCAACTAGCCTTGTTGCCCTCTTCATTTTCAGAACTTTGTTGGATGGTCTCCTAAAATACATGTAACATTAAAATAGTTAAGTTCATTAGCCTTTTTAAAATACAATATTAAAAAGTATTCAAGTGATAAATACAATATTGAAAAATATTAAAGTCATAATATACTTACACAAAGTTCTATTACTTTTTGAACATTTTCGTTATCAACCACTCCATCCTTATTTACCCGAGCTTCCTTCCACAAGATATGACGACCCAACGGTTGATCGGATTGGGTCTCTTGTCGCTATTCGTTAAAACAAAATATTAGTTAGAAACTATAGTTTATAATACAAATTCCCTCATCATTGATGTTACATTGACTTACAAGTTTTTTGTCTAGACGTGCATATCCCATACGTGATCTTCTGTATGGGTGCGTCGGGTTGCTTGCCCTCTCGCGATTTGCCTTACTAATATTCTATATAAAAAAATAGCAATTATGTAAAAATTTAAAATACGATACGAATATGAATAATAAAACACACAAATGCTAATAAATTAATCACTTACGACAAACGCGGGGTCAGTACGTTTGGAAACAAACGCTTTCCATTCATCATTTAAAAGACTCTTTTACAGCGCTTATCCCCACAAGCGCTGTAAAAGACCTCATTGTTTTAGTATGTTATATAATGTTTTTTTTAAAAGCCTTTTACAGCGCTTGTTGAAAGAAGCGCTGTAAAAGGCGTCCTTATTTAAATTTTTCAAAGACTCTTTTACAGCGCTTATTCCAGCAAGCGCTGTAAAAGACCTCATTGTTTTAGTATGTTATATAATGTTTTTTTTAAAACCCTTTAACAGCGCTTGTTGAAAGAAGCGCTGTAAAAGGCCTTATTAAGTTATTTTTGTGTTTTGTTATGTTATTTTTTAAACAAGCTCTGCAAAACCCACTTAGTCCTTTTTATGCATCAAACTCCACCTCAAAGTCCACCTCAAAGTCCACTTCCAAAATATCTTCCTCTTCACCAAACTCCACCTCAAAGTCCTTTTATGCATCTTCTTCGCAAACATCAAAGCTTACTCTTTCAATCTCCACCTCAACACCCTTTTTATCTCTTTACATTCCCTTTCATTCTTAAATCGTAACTTGATCTTCAGGTTCATTGCCATGTTGCGAAAAATGGGTTTGTTAACAATGTGTCTGATGTTTTTGTTAACAATGGGTCTGATGTTTTTGTTAACAATGTATTTTTGGGGATTCCAATGATGCGTACAAGGTGTTTGAAGAAAATCCTACTAGAGAAAGTCATGTTAGGTATCTGATGAATATTATTTTTAAAGAATTAATTATTTAACACATTAATTATTTAATGTCATATATTAATTATTTAATATTTAATATATTAACACATTAATTATCTGAAGAATTAATTATTTAACACATTAATATATTAACACATTAATTATTTAATGTCATATATTAATTATTTAATATTTAATATATTAACACATTAATTATCTGAAGAATTAATTATTTAACACATTAATTATTTAATGTCATATACTAATTATTTAATATTTAATATATTAACACATTAATTATCTGAAGAATTAATTATTTAACACATTAATATATTAACACATTAATTATTTAATGTCATATATTGTAAAAATTGTTATATACTTATACGTTAATGTAAAAATTGTCACACTTGGAAGGCCTCGGTTCGAATCATGAATTAAGTGAACTTTCATAAATGTAAGCGTTTTTAAACTACAAGAGTCTTTTACAACCCTTGTTGATGTAAGCGCTGTAAAAGGGCCTTTTAAAAGGGCCTTTTACAGCGCTTGGTAAGAAGAGCGCTGTAAATTGTCTCATTATTTTATTTTTAAAAGGGCCTTTTACAGCGCTTTTTTTAAAAAGCGCTGTAAAAGGCATGCACTTTTTTGGTGATTGAAATTGTCCAAATTTACATAAACATGCACTTCACCAAAGACCCTTATCCCCACCCAACTATCCAAAAGCCAAATACTTAACTCCTAATTGAATCACTGGTTATGCTTGCCTTCTTAGACAACAATAAAACAATAATTCAGATTATAATACCACAATCATTCAATAAAACCAGAATAGAACCAGAATAGAAGGCATGCATAGTTCTGTTAAAAAGCGCTTTTTTTACATGCATAGTTCTTAAGAATTGAAATTGTCCAAATTTACAATGTTATGCTTAATTTGAATCACTGGTTATGCTTGCCTTCTTAGACAACAATAAAACAAGAATAGAACCAGATCAATAATTCAGATTATAATACCACAATAATTCAATAAAACCAGAATAGAACAATAATTCATATTACATGCATGGCTTATATAAAACAATTACACATGTACATTAAGATGCCCTTCTTCTTTTCCTTGTGGGATTCACATTTGTTTGTCCATTTACAATACGAAACGATGGATTAATCCAAATTCCCTCATCATGATCATCTCTAAGATATAAACCATCATCAGTTGAATCAATTTCATGTGGTTTTTGTGATGTTGCAAATAAAAGATCATTACCAACATCTTCATCATTGTTGATATCATCACTTATTTTATTGGTCGATAAGACAATAGACCATTTATCATCAGAAGGATCGGTGACATAAAACACTTGTTGAGCTTGCGACGCTAAAATAAAAGGCTCGTCTTTGTATCCCACCCTATTAAAATCAACAAGCAAGAATCCTGACTCATCAATCCGAACGCCATTATTATTATCGACCCACTTGCAACCAAATATGGGAACACGAAACATTGTGTAGTCTAACTCCCATATGCGTTCGATAACCCCAAAATATGATAGATTTGCATATATTGGGTTTTTGTCTTTTGCACTTGAGACATGCATCGCTTCAGCTACGAGAGTGACCCCACTATTTTGCATAGTGGTCTGATCATCTTGTTCTTTGGTATAAAATGTGTAGCCGTTAATAACATAACCAGTGTAAGAAAAGACATGTAAGCTCGGACCATTTGCTAGCCACCTCAATCTCTGTGAAATTGATCTGGGGTCTATATCAAATTTTGACTTTATGTGATTTTTTAACCATGTTATAAAACTTCGATTGTGCTCTCGAGTTATCCAATTTTGATTCCTATTCATGTTCAAACGAGATAATTGATCCATGTGTATTGTAACATACGGTTGAACCTCATCATCATTGTGCAGAACATACAATTATGCCTGCTCCAATTCTGTCCTTGATATAGTTAGTAGTCTCCTTCCAATTATCCCTTCTCCTGATAGTCTTCCCGAATGACGAGACATGGGAAGCCCTATGGATTCAACATTGGACAGATATTCAGTACAAAATTCAGCAGCCTCTTCAACAATGTATCGTTCAGCAATACAACCTTCTGGTCGACTTCTACTTTTTACGTATCCTTTTAATATTTTCATATATCATTCTATCGGATACATCCATCTCATATAAGCTGGCCCACAAAGTTGTGTCTCCTTAACCAGATGAACAGTAAGGTGAACCATTATATCAAAAAACGATGGTGGGAAATACATTTCAAGCTCACACAAAGTAACAACAATTTCCCTCTGCAATGTCGGTAATTTCTGAGGGTCGATCACTTTACTACAAATTTCCCTGAAGAAGAAACATAATCTAGTTAAGGCTAGTCGAACTTTTTCAGGTAAAATGGAACGTATACCTATTGGTAGCAAATGCTCCATTAGAATATGATAATCATGGGTCTTCAAACCTTTTAACTTGAGGTCTTTCATACAAACCAAATTTCTAATGTTCGAAGAGTATCCTTCTGGAACTTTAACTTCGTGTAGAAATTTACATAAAACAATTTTTTCCTTTCTAGATAGAGTATGAGCGGCTGGAGGTAGATATGTGCGATTTCCTTTCTTTACTGGAGCCAATTCATTTCTTATTCCCATATCGACCAAGTCCAATCTTGCGTTGATGCCATCTTTAGACTTTCTTGGAACATTGAGTAACGTACCAATAACACTATCAAATACATTTTTTTCAATATGCATCACATCGAGGAAATGTCTTATATACAATGACTTCCAATATGGCAATTCAAAGAAAATTGACTTTTTCTTCCACCCAGTTTTGACCAGCTCTCCCGCAAAAGGTTTGCCAAATTTATTGGTCAAACCTTGTACTTTTTCAAGTATTTAATATCCAGTCGGTGGTAAAGGAGCTTTACCTTCTTCTGATTTTCCATTAAATGCATTTCTCCACCAACGATACTGATGACTATAAGGTAAAAATCTACGATGTCCAAGAAACACATTCTTCTTACAATGTTTCAACCACATCCAATTTGTACTCTCTTCACATACAGGACATGCACACTGACCTTTAATGCTATATCCTGATAAATTACCATATGCTGGAAAATCATTAATTGTGCCGAACAACATAGCCCTCAAATTGAAATATTCTTTCTTATACCCATCATAAACTTCCACACCTGTCTCCCACATACGTTTTAAATCTTCTATTAGAGGAGTCAAGTATACGTCGATATCATTCCCCGGTTGTTTGGGTCCAGAAATTAACAGAGACAACATCATAAACTTACGCTTCATACATAACCATGGAGGTAGGTTATATATTACCAAAATCACAGGCCACGTGTTGTGTGAGATGCTTTGAAGACCATGTGGATTCATTCCATCAGTAGAAAGTGCAAGTCTTAGATTTCTTGACTCTATTCCGAATTCAGGATACTCGTGATCAATTTTTGCCCATTATGGGGAATCTGCAGGGTGTCGAAACATTCCATCTCTAATTCTTTCATCTGCATGCCATGTCAAATGTTTTGAATCTTCTTCACTGCGATACATGCGCCTAAATCTTGGTATTATAGGAAAATACCATACGACTTTTGCTGGAGTAGATTCTTTCTTCTTATATCGAGAGACATTGCATTTCCGACACGCCTTAAGTAGTTCATATTCATTTCGAAATAAAATGCAATCATTAGGACACGCATGAATCCTTTCGTAACTCATGCCAATAGAACACAAAATCCGTTTAGCCTCGTAGGTTCGACTGGGAAGTTCATTATCATCTGGAAACATATCTTTTATGAGTGTTAATAATTCTGTAAAGCTTTAATCAGACCATCCATTACTCGCTTTTAAGTTGTACAACTTTAATATCGCCGACAGTCTTGTGTATTTAGTACAACCATTATATAATTCTTTCTCTGCATCACTCAACAAAGTTTCAAACATTTTAGGACAATCTCAAAGATCTTCTTCAACTGCTTTTGCGATCTCATCAACTCGGTCCGGCTCATATGTATTTGTATCGAAGTCAGTTGAAGAATATGTCGAACTATTCTCAAAATTAATGTTTCCTTTTTTTTTCTCACCATGTCTTATCCAACATTTGTAGCTTTGATCAATTCCATTACATACTAGATGTCCTTCTAATTCATCTTCTCTAACACGTTTTCCAAAACAACATTTTAAACAAGGACAAACTACTCTATTTGGATCTTTTGCATTCTTCACTAAAAACTCAACAAACTCCTTCACTCCAATTTCATACTCTTTTGACAATCGATTGGCTGACATCCATTTCCTATCCATATTATACCACCTATATAAATGCAGTTACAAAACTAATAAGCTTTCAAAACAATTCAACAAGTTTCAAAAAGAAACAAATATCAACTAACAATTTCAAAAACAGAACAGATCATGTGTGGTATGAGTTTTTCACTTGTAGAAGAGATTTAATAACAATTACAAAACAGAACACAGATCATGTGGTATGAATTTTTAATTTGATAAAAAATACCTGAGACAACGTAGATGGCGGCACAGTACGTAATGGGCATAATAGAAAAATGTAGAGGTGATGAAAGATGTAGAGGATGTGAGGGTTTCCAACGTATATAATTATTAGAAATTTATGTATTTTACAGCGCTTGTAGTAAAAGCGCTGTAATAGATAGTTAAATTCAATGAAAGCGCACGTATTTTACAGCGCTTGTGGAAAAAGCGCTGTAATAGGTGGTTCAATTATTTTAAAGCGCACGTATTTTACAGCGCTTGTGAAAAAAGCGCTGTACAATCGTACACGAAAGCGCTTCATTTTACAGCGCTTTTTTGAAAAGCGCTGTAAAAGCCTTATAACATTATGCACAAACATTATATGACCTACAACAGCGCTTGTTTTACAGCGCTTGTTAATAAAAGCGCTGTAAAAAGGGCGCTGTTAAATGTCATTTTTGGCGTAGTGTCATTACTCCAATGGTGTTTCTATTTTCTGACTATGATTTCCGTTTTGAATTAAGGACTTAGAATTAAATTATTATGAGTTTAGTATATTGCCTAATGTTATTTATAATTGATATGGATGAATAATGCATTTTATATATGACATAATAAAGACATTTTATACAAAATATTTCAAGTTTTGTACAATATCGTTAATCAGATCATGCATGACCTAATTATTCACGGTGGAACATTTAGTTTATTATTTCTAGGCATGAAATAACGAGAACAATCAGGACGCTGATTGGGGTTTGGTTTGACCACCTTTACCAATCAGGACTCAATATCTTGGTGACCCACACTAAGATATTGGACGGCTTTTTCCTTATTCCAAAGGAAAATATTTGAGGTCGTGCATATGTTTTCAGAATAATATATATATAGACATGAATAATAATAATAATAATAATAATAATAATAATAATTTTTTCTTGAGATGTATAATTATTTTTTCATGTTTTATACACTTCTATGAAAGAAACTCTTTGAGACTGTTTTATTTTCTTTTATTATTAGAGCTCGCTGAAATATTTTATCTCATCCCAATTAGCACGAGACATGAAATTAGCATTGGAAGATCAGTTCCAAACTCGTGGAATTAGAAATTGATGTTTTATTTTATGATGTAATCAGTCAATCGTAGTTTGTTTTCAAGATGTAATATTTTATAAATCTATTAAACAAGTATTAAGCTATAGTTATGAATGTAGTTTTCTGTTATGATCGTGATTCTAATTTATTATTTATTGTTAATTACCTCTATTTTATGAAGGTGTATGAGTCAAATGATAATGAATCTTACATTTTGGTGATGTAAATTACTCAACATGGTAGATTTTATAATGTTCTTCCTCGTCTTTTTCCACTCCCTAATTACTTACTCATAATTTCTACGAGAATCAAATCATATATTCAATCAAAATTATGAAAAACATTTAACAAATTTGAATAAGCAACAGTTAATAATATCACTCATGAGCCAAGCGTAGGCTTAAAATACTCTCACAAAACCAATGGAATTTTAAAGACAAGCAAGAAACAAATAAACCAAGAAATGCACCCTCAAATTGAAATGCCAAACAAGATAATTTGGAAATGATGTTATAGAAAAGACACAAAAAAGTTAAAACACAGAAAATGCACAATTTGGTATAGAAAGATTAATGGATATCTCAAGCAAAAACATGTTAAAATAGTGATAAATCGTGTAAAATTGAATGGTTAAAAGAAAAAATAAATTCTGAACTTTTTTTACGATTTTTTATTGTAGCTGCAATTTGCTATTTGCACCAAAATTTTAGCACAATTTGCCTTTTACATCTCAGTTTTTCATTTTTTTTTATCAATTTTTATTTTTATATTTGGATTCATCTCATTTTTCAAACTACTTTGACTTTTGAGAATCAAATAAAAAAATAACATCAAAAATAATATTACTATACAAAATTTGGATCAAAATCTCTTTATTGAAGAAAATGACAATGAACTCTATATTTCTAGAAAATTTCCAGCAACACAAGCCACTCGTAATTCACTCAAAACTGCATCAAAACTTAATGGAAGTGAGGAATTATGCACGAAAATGAAAATAAAAAGCAATATGAATTTCAACTAAAATTCCGTAACATATACTGTGAAACAAATATAAAAGTGTAGATCAAGCATAGACAATCAAGTTCTAAAAGGAATTTTATGAAATACATAAAAAAACCAAGAAAAGAAAATGCAAGAAAGTTTGAAAAAATGCTAGAAAATTTTCCAGATTTGTTTTATAATAAAAAGAACACTTTATACTAAATAAAGATTGATGATACCACTCGATGTGGATCCCAATGGATTTACAATACCGGAACTTGCATTTATTATAAATTTTTGAACAAACTAGTACCAAAATGAAGAAAAATATAAGAAAAATCTACAATTAAGAAGAGAAAAGAACATACAAATGGAATTAGATGGGAAGTGGTAAGAATGGTAATCACTTTCAAGATGAATGATAAGATTTAGTGATGAATTACCACAAAAGTAAGGATGTTCTTGATAAGGATCTTGAGAATCAATACTAACTATCTTTTTAATCCATGATTAAAATTATAAGTCAATTAAAAACCTCTCAAAGATGGGGACTCGGGACACCAATGTTGCTTGACCACTAATATTAATTTTCTATCTAGTTATGTTGATCCGTTTTTTAAGGTTCTTAAAGGTGCGCGACCGAATGGCAGAGTCCATGACCTCCTATGTTGTGAGGTTGCACAAAAGGAGACTTGCTATGATAACTAAGCTTTTGAGAATGTGTCATCACATGAATCATCTTAGAGTTTGGGAACTTGTGTGATGTTTCCAAATTTTGAACTCTCTCTCCCTTTGATTGTTAGCTTTGAAAATATACATGTTGAAATATTTTCCTTCCCTAACTTTAATGCCTTTAATAACTTATACGATGTTTGTGTTGGTACTTACTTAGTTCAAAGTAAACTCAATATATATTTTGAAAATGGAACTTTGTTTGTTAGTTTAAAAAACTACTTGTAAATAAAAACGCTCCCACTAGTGCACATTTTCTTACTTTAGACGTTCTTACAAATGCTTCCAAAACTCCTTGTGAGTCCATTGTTGCCAATAAGAGGATTGCTTTATTTCAAAGTGATGGAAAAAGGGAAGTCCATTTTTGTTAAAATCTTTGAACATAGATAAAATTTTATCTTTTTTTATGAAGTCCAATTAAATCATGGTGTATACTTAATCTTACATTTCCAATTTGAAATTCTTTATATTGATTATGTATGTGTTGGATTATTGCTTGTAAGAAAACATAAAATTGAATCACATACTTGCTACATTTGATGTTTTCCCAATTTCCATTTGATTCCCAATGGAAGGATTGATTTCGATTTTCATATCATTGACTTGTATTTTTCTTCATGTAGGTTATTAATTATCATGCTAAATTTGAGGTCAAATTTCTTACAAAAATGAGGGAATAATGAGAATCAAACATAAAAACTAAAGAAAAGAACAAGGAGAATTACGAGTCAAATGATTTTAAGGACTAGTGTTTAGGATACATAACTTGATTGTTACACAAGATTTAGATACATATGACAAGTTGTGTCGTCATAGAATATGTGAGGGAATCAATCTCAACCAACAAGGTTGGACCTTGATTGTAAACCCCAAATTTTTTGATAAATTATTTTATCAATGAAATTGTTAGGTGATTTCACGTGTATTCGTGTGAGTAATTAATGTGATGTTTTCATGTGTGTTTGACTGATGTTAAGCGCGCACATAATTATCTTTTAATTAATTTAAACTATTGTTTGTTTTTATTATTTATTTGATAAATAATAATCTTGAGATAGTGGTAA
Organism: Cicer judaicum; assembly: GCA_037974835.1. Lineage (NCBI taxonomy): Eukaryota > Viridiplantae > Streptophyta > Magnoliopsida > Fabales > Fabaceae > Cicer > Cicer judaicum. The sequence goes on from JBBPBS010000361.1 coordinate 8,785,341, forward strand.
TATTGCGTTTGATTCCTTTTATTTTAATATACTTGTTATGACATTGTGATTTTATATGATTTTATTATGATTTAGTAATTAATAATAAAATTTAGTAATTAATATAAAGTGTAGATGTTATATTTATTTATTTTGTGATTTTGACTATTCTCTAATGAACATAGTATTTTAATGTGAGTGTTTTAAGAAATAAGTATAATTATAGTAACTATTTTGAATATAAAAGTTTCCGTAGTTATATGTATTTTTTTTAAAAAAGGTTAATCATTTTAATTACAATAATCTATCATATGTTAGTTATGAAATATTAGTGATGTTTTAAAAGTTTAATGATGTTTGGAGGAATAGTAAAAATGAGATTGAATAACTATTAATTTTGTTTTAGGAAAATAAAAATCATAATAGTAAAACAAAAATAAAAATAAGGAGACCAATGGGCTTGACCCATGTGTGAACCCTAATTATTAATAAAATAAAAAAATCAAAAAGAAGGGAGTTGGACGGCATCCGAAAAAGCAAAGAAGAAACACAACAACAAGCCTATCGTTAGGCATTGGTGATCGATAACTGTTCTAGAAAACTTTCTCTGTTTTCGTCCAAATTTTAGTATGTTGTTTCACTCATTTAGTTAGTCAATTAAACACACTTTTCCAGATTTTTTATCATCCCAATTTCTCTCCAAAATATATGACTTCTCCGTTTATGGAATTCCTTATTTTACACTATTTTTTTTTCACCATAAGTTTAACTTGAGTGAAATCAACGCCAAAACGACAGTGTAAACAATGGCTATATTATCCATTGATTGGTTTTCTGGTTATGGTAAGTTTCCTTGAACAAATTTCGAAATTTAGTTTTCAGAGTGTCTTCTCATAATTTATATTGGACGTTTATCCATAAACTGTCAAGTTAGATCGATTGAAGGACAAAGAGTCAAATAACAAAGATTGTTTGCTCATGAAATTATATTCGCGAGTGAGAACATCGAAATAAGGTAAAGAGTGAGAGAGCGTTTGAGTTCATGAGTATAATATATTGTGAGATGAACGAGAAAACCGTTTTTCCAAATGATTCATCTAAGACTTGCTACGTACGACAATAACCCTTTCAGTATAAATTAATTAATGTGAAAATATTGAAATTGTGAGATTAAAATATATAATTGAAATATTTGTAATGTGTTGAATGATTTAATTTCTTTAATTGTGGGGTATTTGATATTATTGTGATATTGGGTGTCGAATGAATTTTATGTATATGTTTGATTAGGTAAGTTTATGTTATATGATAATAAATGTTGGACGCATTGTGATAATTTTATATGATGATGATGATGTATAGTTAATAGTTATGATGTTATAAATTTGTGATAAATTTATAAGATGAGATATCATTGATGATAGTGATGTTAGAAATTTGTGACGAGTTTATGTGATGATGATAATGTGTCATTAATGATAGTGATGTTATAAACTTATGATGAGAATATTGAAGTAACTCCATAGTTGGTGAAATAATGGTGATTACAATTTGTGTTTGAGATGACGGTCTTAATGGAGTATTATAGGCCAATGAAGGGAGAAAATAAATATTGAGAATTGTGAAGTGGATATTATTTTGTCATCATATAGGTAGAGCCTAGTGATTCCGGGGGAAGTAGAACTGAATGAGTCTAATCATGGAGGTTTGTTGTTGAGCCTTAAGACAAGATTCTAAGACCTTAGAGGTATTTAGGTAGCACTCCAAATGTCGGGAGCTACCATGCAACACACGTTTACCTCAACTGTCACGTATATGTGTCTCGAGTTGAGGTGATGGGATCTATGAAAACGAGACCAATTTGAATTCTCCGTCCACCGGGATGGTGTCATATATCAAGTCTCCTAACCAAGTACTTCAGAGTTAGAATGACACCCATTATGAAGTAGAGTCTAAGCTCATGCATAACATTATATTTTCTTATGATTGTTTTGTTGTGATTGATATGTTTCAAAAGTAATAATAGTTTCTCTTAGATGATTTGATGCATATTATAATGAGATGATTATTTTACTTGAGTGACTTTGATGTTTGAATATGGTACTATTTGCTTAAATATTTTGATATATTATAACGTGATTATGATACGGTCCATTAACATGATTTCAAAATTCACCTCCTTCGTTATTTTTGTTTGATTGACTTGACCCTAAATTTGCGTAATCGCAGTTATTACAGATTAATGATTCTTGAAGTTCAAGTTTGGGAGAATCCCCGCTCTTATAGGTGATACCAAAAATAAAAATTGTAATTCGTATTTTCCTTTTACTTTTTTTTTTATTAGAAACAACTTTTCGTATGAAAACCTTATAAGAACTAGTAAGTTTTTGGAATTAAATTAAGAAATTATAGCTAAGTCAAGTCTATTGAGATTGCACTATTTTTATTTGAGGAATAAAGTTGAATTGTTACACGTTTATTTAGAGGAACACGATATCTTGAACTAGTTACAAAAGTTTTTATTTTCTTGAGAATTAATTTTATTTATCCGCTACAAATTCTTAAAAAAATCTAGTAAAAATTATTATATCTGTTATTTTTGGGGTTTAGGTTGTCACATTGATGGAGTCCCTCTGATGGATATAGAGTATTAATGGGTCTTTAATCCAAGACTACACTGGATGGTATGTTGAACACCTTTAATGCATGTGTTCAAATAAATTTTTCATCCAAATTTATGGTATATACAATGTTGAAACTTTTTCTCATTTAAGATGCTTAAATCCTTAAGATATTCTATTTCAGCTTGTGTACACATAAAGTTTAGTGGGAATGTTACTGGTTATGGTCTTATGTGTGAAAAATGTAAAATTAACTAAATAGCATATCCCTATAACATGTAAAAGCATAGGTGAAAAATGTTTCTTAATAAAGGACTGAGGCAACATTTTCTAAGTGTGAGGATTCTAGATTTATAGAAATAGTTCTATGAAGTTGCTTAATCTTAGTCAATCTACATATGATAACATCACGATGATTTGTTTTGGGGACAATGTTTTATCTCATCACTTGAGAAAACATACATGAGTATTATATTATTTAAAATTGGAATTACCATGTACATCATTTTTTATATTAGACCATATATCTCATATGTTATGGGCATAACAAAAGGTATCAGTTTAATTTTAGTGAAGGTCACAAAATTGTAATCAAGAATGCCCTTCACTATCTATTTGAGTAAAAGGCATATTGTTGACAGATGGTAAGGAAGAGGTTAGTGTAATGTATTACATTACACTACTTCTAAACCGATAAAAGTAATTAAAAATCATACTTTAGATCATTCTTTGAATATATAATGGTACTTTGAGGTGGAAGAGTTCCAAATCATGGATAATTTTAATTCTCATATAAATTATCTAAGTATGTCTACTTTTAATAAGATTAGAAGGGTGTTTGGATAAGGAAGATCTTTTGAACTTGATATAGTTTCTATCTTTACAAACTTCATTGACTTTGTTGTGATGAAAAAGAGGTACTTGTGCAAGGTACATAATCTTAATCATATCAATAATCAAAACATATACTTAAAACATATACTTAGTTGCATAAATCTCATTCAATATATGATCGAAAACAAAGAAACGAATATGTGCATAAACACTACAATAAACAATATGCTAAAGGAGTTTCTTGATAAGTAGTAGCATGATATTCACACTAGATTTGTAGGTGTTTTGTTGATGCTTGATTGGCTTAGTGCTAATGGGAGATTGTGGGTGTAAGCCCTACCACCAATCCATTTTATATAGATTCTTATTTGTATCATGGATTTACATTGCATATCAAATTTTTGGATAAATGAACAACTTATCATTTATTGTGTTATTAATTGTATAATATAATATTGCTCTTAGAATAGATATCAAGTGTGACTTGATCATGAGACCCTGTTGAAATTAAGAGCATTACTCTTAAAGTATCCATGGAAAAAGTATCTATTATATATATTTAAAACAGATTCCGCTGCCACCTCACCATATTTCCTCCACGTATGCAAATATTTTCCACATCAGCTAAAAAGCTGATGTGTACGTCTTGACAGTTTGCTTTACTCAATTTCTAAATTCCTAATTGTATTTTGTCTTCCTTCCACAATTTCATTTTCTCCATTCTAATTTTTTTAATTATATCTTCAGCTTCTCTTCTTCCTTCGACAATATTTTTAGTCTCTTTAATCCATGCTTCTGTTTCTCCTATTCCTTTCATAATTTCTTTAATCCCTATTTTTTTTGTCTTCCTTCTACAATTTATTTTTCTATATTCTAATTTTTTTAATCATCTTCTGCTCCCAATCGTCTTCCCCCTCTCTCCTCGAACCAACCCAGATCTACCTTTGAAAGTCTCTTTGCATTTTGGGAGCAGAGCATGCAAAGTCGCGCAATGAATCTTATAAACATTGCCTCAGGTCTCTAAAAATATATACAAATGAAAATCTCAATTCTTAACTCTTTTGAATAATCTCAGTTGATGGATACGTTTAGGACCGTAAAACCACAGTCTGATGTATGTCATTTCTTTTAAAAAAAACCCTCTAATTATTGTTGATTTCACTATTGAGTTATATTTGTATTATATATGTTATATATGATATGGTTCAATGTTGATCTTTCAGAAACCTGTCAACTATTCATTCACTCATAAATACTGATTTCCTTAATTTGTTGTTTCAATTAAAACAGGAATTTGATGGAAAAAAGATCATGAAAGATATTTGGAACCATAGAATTGCGGTCTATTTTTGCTATATATGATATAGTTCAATGTTGATCTTTTATAAATACCAATTTCCTTAATTTGTTGTTTCAATTAAAGCAAGAATTTAATGGAAAAAAGGTCATGAAAGATATTTGGAACCATATAACTATGGTATGTTTTTGCTTTGTCATCCTCGACATTCTCGTCGATTCATAATTGAAATCATCTTCTTCGATGTCTCTCCGCGATAACTCTTCAAAACCGTGAAATCTTACTTATATTATTATCAAATTGTATACATCAAAGAAACCTTCAAATCTATTTTGTTGTCATCTTATTATGCATTTTTTTTAAATAATTTTTTTTATAACATTATTATGCATTTCTTGTTACTTTCAATTTATGTCAATCAATTATATGAGTAATATTTTACGTTTCACATTCATACACAATTACGTCCCTCCACGGTAACTATTAAAAATCGTGAAATCTAACTGATTATTATCAAATTGTATACATAAAAAAACCTCCAAAATATATACATACGGTAACTATTCAAAATCATGAAATCTAACTAATTATTATTAAATTGTATACATTTTTTTATAATATTATTATGTAAATTTTTTATTAATTTTAATTGATGTCAATGAATTATATGAGTAATATTTTACGTTACCAGTCATCATTTCACCTTCATATACAATTATGTTCCTCCGTGATAACTATTCGAAATCGTGAAATTTGACTGATTATTATCAAATTGTATGCATTTTTTTATTAAATTATTTTATAATATCGTTTGTTATTTACCAATGAAAAAAAACTTTCAAAATCTAATCGATAATATTATTTTATAATAAATTTATAAATTATAATTTTTTTTTACAATTATTTATAATAAATTCATAATTTATAAATTATTTTATAATATCACTAGTCATTTACCAATGGTAATAATTTATATTATTAATTATTAAATTCAATGAAAAAAATTTACCTAATCACTCATAAATATCGTTATAAATGCTTTTTACCTACTATTATTCCACTTATGGTGAGTAATAATTTTATACGTTAAAAATTCAATTACTTATTAAATTCAATGGAAAAAAACCATCAAATCACTCATAAATCTGTCATAAATATTCTTTATCAAATTATTTGTATTACCTCAACACGATAATTAATATAAATCAGCTATCTCTCCAAAGAAAGTGACAACGTCCTTATTACATGAAACAAACATCCAAATCTATTTTGTTGAAACCTTATTATAATCAATTTTTAGAATTTTTTTATAACATTATAATAGATTTATAATTACTTTTAATTTATATCAATCAATTATATGAGCAACATTATAATGCATTTATAATATTTTACATTATGAATCAATTTCATTTCAATTTATGTCAATCAATTAATTTCAATTTATTTCTCAATATATTTAAATACATTAAAACTAAATTAATACATATATAATGAAAATCTTTATACCTTCAAGGACATTTCATATTCATATATACTTCTATACCTCAAAATTTCAATGTCTATCATTTCAATGTCTATCATCCATATGAGTAAGCTAAAAATACTTTACGCATAATAACATCTTTTAAGAAACCAAACAAGTCATAACATTTCATACTCGTATAATTCTACATATAATTTTTTCATTTTTAATATTTTTAATAAACACATCAAATGAATTTTGAAAATAAATAAATTAAATAATTATATAATATTATAATTTTATAAAATAAAAATATATTTTTTATTTGAATGAAATACACAAATTTATTAAAAAAATCATAAAATACGAATATATGAAAAATTATTAAAAAAGTTACATTCAATTATTAAAATACACAAATTTAATTAAAATTATAATATATATGAATATATTAAAAAATATAATGAACAAAAGTTTACTATATATCTATTTTGAAAAAATATGTTAACAGTAAACTTTCATCAATTAAATTATATATTTATAATTGAATGCTATTTTTTATTTTAATTTTCCTTATTATAATTATAATTTGAATATTAAAAAATAAATAAAAAATTAATTACTGCATAAAATTAAATTATTTTTCTATAGAATTTATTTTTGATACAGATCAACATAATTATAATTCAATTGCACAAACAATTAGTTAAAACTTTTAAATACCTAAAACTATATTTAAAGTATATGTAAATCTTTAATAAAATAAATCTTTGATGAAATATATTCAATAAAAAAAAATTTATACAACAACTTCTCATGCTCACAATTAAAACATCATACTAATAAAATAAATAAATTTATACAACAATTTCTCATGCTTGCAATTAAAACATCATACTAATAAAATAAATAAATTTAGACTACGCTACAATATAAATTTAAACTTCAGAGGCATGCTCAACAATATTATTCATTTGAAGCGTGCTAAAGTTACTGTTCATCAAAGGCATGCTAAAATTACTATTCATCAAAAGGCATGCTAAAGTTACTAGAAGCACGTTGATTTACTAGAAGCACATTGAGTTGCCAAAAGCATGTCGAACTACCAGAAGCATGCTATAAGAGGAAGATGCGCGTACTTTTTTAGAACGTGAATTTTTCTAATTCTAAGAATTTTGTTGACAAATTTGACTTTGTTTTTTCTAACCTTTTTACTTCCTTTAATGACTTCCTTTGACGATTTCCTCTGGCCACTTCCTTTGGTTACTTCCTCTTGAGACTTTATGAGGTTACTTCTTCTGATGACTTGACTTCCTCTGGTCATCACCTCTAGTCACTTCCTCTGATATCATCCTCTAATATTCTTCTTATTTATTGCTTCTGATATCTTCTTCTGACTTCTTGTTCTAATTCTTGTACACTTAATGAAGCCATTAGTGAAACAAATTGTTCTCACAAAATACTTTTTTTATTATCAGAACCCCATAGAGGAATTGCTACTGGGACCAATTAGGTTCAAACAAATTCCTCTAGATTTCTCGTCCTAATTGTTGCACACTAAATGAAGCCATTAGTCTAAGCAAATTTTACTCAGAAAATACATTTGTTAACAACAAAACCGCAAGAGCATAACCAAATTAATTCCAACAATCTCCCCTTTTTTTATGATGACAAAAGTGTATTTTATTTTGACAAAATTTTATTTGATTTTATTACCTAACTCCCCCTAAGTTAAGGCTCCTTGTAACTCTAAGTAATTTTACATTTATTTTTTCCGTACCCTGACTCCCCCTTATTTGATTTTATTACCTGACTCCCCCTTTATTTGATGTACCATGTTCCTCTGGTAATTTTGGAACTTATGGTAATTTTGATTCTTTTGTAGTTTCAATTATGTTGATATGTGTGTGTTCTCTCTAATAATTTAGATTTTATTGATATTTGTGATTTCTCTGCCAATTTTGATTATGTTGATGCTCGAGATTTTTATGATATTTCTAGTCCATCATTTGGTTCTAGTTCTGATAGGTACTATGTTGACCAATCCTTTTTCCACCAAAGTCAGTTTGCTTATGTTTTTTAAGTCTTGGGACATATAAATTTTTCCCTTCATATATTGCAAGCATCTACTGACTAGATACCATGACTAGTGTTTCAATTTTGTTTCTTAGAACATTTGCAACATAAACACTTTTATCCTTTAGTACCCAAATCTGGTTGGGTGTTGGTTTGTTAATTCTTAAAGGTTTCTTGTGTTTCCATGTGGCTAACATAAATCGTCATAGGAAACAAACTTAGGTTCAATTACTTTTTCGTGAAATCTTATTCCTCTTTTACTATTTCTACTAACACCATAAATCATAGATGCCTACTTGCTTATTTTTATACCATGATCAAGAAAATCTTGAAACACTTATTCATGCTTATCATAGTTACATGTGGTATTTTCAATTGATGTTGAACTATAATTACTTTTCAAAGTTAGATTTTTAGCCTTTAGTTCAGCAATATCAATTTTCATATTTGCATTCTCTGTTTTAAGTTCAATAATATTAGTATTTAGAGTTGTACTTTCTATTTTATGTTCAATAAAATCAGTTTTCAGAGTTATGTTTTCTATTTTAAATTCAACACTTTTTTTTCCTTAAAGCATTAACTTTTTTAGTTAAATTTGTATTTTCTTTGCTAATTGTTTTTAGTTTTAAACACAATTTGTGATTCTTAATTAAAAATTCATTTATAACAGTAATTAAATCAGATTAAGTAAATTCAGAAAATACCTCAATTTCTTCATCTATTGATTCACTAAAAATAGACATATTGAACCCTTGGATCTTTCCTCAAACACTGTAACGTGCTTAACCTTAAGATTGAACACTTATGCCACTTGAAGGTGCAAACACAAGAATGAGGTGGAATTATGTTTGAAAAAGTTGAAAAATTTCTAATAATTTGATGGAGGTTGATTGGTTTTTATAAATTACTTGGATAAGAAGCAATGAGATTCAGAGGTAGCAAACAATGAAAGCATAAATAATTTGACACATAGATTTATCTTGATCCACGACTAACTTGGCTACATCTAGTCCCCTCATTTAGAAGGCTTTAATTTAGTAATTCAAATACCTTGAATTATAAAGTACCTGACCCTCCAAGCCAGTCTTCCCAAACAACCTGACAACCCCAGACTTTTAGGGAACCAACTATCTTGAACTTACAAACCAAGTCTTCTCACAACAACCTGACAACCCCATATTGAAGAAGGAACTAAACCACTATCGGGTTGGATATAAAAGATTGGAACTTGAGTAGTTGCTTCTAATAAAGCTGATAATAATAATAACACAAAAAAATATTTCTAACTAGAACAAGTGTTTCTCTCTTTGAACTCTAACACTACTCTTTTCTACTTTTCAATGATTTTCTTCTTCAACCTTGAGTATCTATTTATAGTTAAAATTATGGCTTTAATTTAGTCCTTTTTTAATTATGAAGAGTATTTTGTTCATATTCCGTTTGTAAATTCTTCAAACTAATTATGTTCTTTTTTTGTTTAGATTGAGATTGAAAATTATTCAGATTCATTATGTTTGTATTTTGTTCAAATTGCATTTGTAAATTCTTCATATTGATTATGTTCATATTTTTTTGTAGATAAATCTTGATCAAACCTTCTTCGTGTCTTATTCAAATCTTCTACAAATGTTGACCATATCTTCTTTCATACTCTTTGAAGTCAAATATATTGTTCTCATAAAATACTTTTATCATCATAAACACTCTAAGTATATAATGAAATTGATTGCAACACACACTGCCTCTTATGAGGTGGTATTCTCTATTGTTTCTTTGATGCCAATTTCCCTCTTACCATTCCTACTAACACTATAAATCATTGATTTCATCTTACTGTTATCAACGCTATTTTTTTTATAAAGTTTCGAAATGTTATCACTTAGAATTATTTTTTTTTTCTTTTAAGTTTTTCAAAGTCTCTCACAAAAAGGTTATGTCTTATAGTTAATTCGTTGTGACTATCTCTTAACAATTTTAGTTTTAAATATAATGATTGGTTTTATTCAAAAAAATCTTTTAAGGCAGTAATAAGGTCATTTCGAGATAAGTTAGAAAATACCTCTACTTCTTCATCACTGTCTGAATCCGAGTCTGATTGAAGGTTGGCCATAAGTGCCTTGTTTCCATATTCCTCATCATCAGATTCTTCTAAGTCTTCCCATGTGATGAGACCCTTCTTCGTAGACTTTGTTTCTTTCCTATGATTTGTACTTTCAAGTCTAGGACATTTAGACTTAAAATGTTCAGATTCTTTACACTCAAAGCATACGATTTTATTTTTATCAACTCCTCTTTCTTTGTTCTGAAATTTGTTGAAGTCCCTTCGAGGAAAAGGTTTCCTTTAATGCCATATACGCCAAAATTCTTCTAGATATGAAAGATAATTCATCAGCCTCTATATAATCTTTTTGGTCATCTAAATCATCATCATTATCATCCTCTAATACATCAATTGCTTGTAAGGCTTTCTTCTCTTTTGATCTAAAAGCCAATAATTTTTTCTTTTTCTTAGGTTCATCCTCTGCTAATTCTATTTCATGTGATCGAAGTGAACTTGTGAGTTCTTCTAGAGGCAAACTATTTAGATTATTTGCCTCTTGTATGGTTGTGATTTTTTGTCTCCATTTACTTAGTAGAATTTTAAGGAATTTATTTACATGGTATGTCATAGTATGACTTTTCTCCAAAAAATCTAAGAATTAAACCATTGTTTGAAATCTTAAAAACATTGTTTCAATGTTTCCTTTTCTTATATTTGGAATAATTCATATTTTCTTACAAGAATATTTTCCTTTACTTCTTGTACTTGTTTGTTTCCTTCATATGTTAAAACTAGAGCATCAAATATGCTCTTGGCAGAATCTTTGATGGTGAGTTTGTTAACTAATTTGAATGTTATTGCATTCAACATAAGGGTTTTTCCTTATGATGCATTTTTCATAATTTTTTTATGTTTAATATTCATACTTTTTTTAGACACTTCAGCGCAGTGAGTATTTAATGGTGCAATGTATCCTTCTTCAACTAGATCCCACAGTTCTAAGTCTTGAGAGATAAAAAAGATTTGTAATATGCCTTTCCAATATTCGAAGAATTCTCCATCAAAGAGTAGGGGTATGTTGATATTTCCTCCAATTGCTTATTCACCAAATTAGCGATGATAGAACAAATTTGTTGTTGTTTTCTTCAAAGTATTTGATGTTTATTTCATTATGTCATTACTTGGTTATTTCAGGATTTATCAAATTTTGCAAAATAGTTTTATGAGAAATGTTGTAGGATATTTCAATTACAATTATGTTATCGTATATTGTTGATGTTTTATATTGTCATGATGTTGTTTTTGCTGAACCAAAGTTTAATCCTTTTTATAGTTAATTTTGGAACATATGTCTTGCTTCAGTATGAATTGAAACATTGCCATGTTTCAATTTTGTTTAGTTCTAAATTGATGTGTTTGAACTGGTGGGATGCTGGTAGTTTCACCTTTAGACCGTTATTGTAGATTTCAAATTTGTTGTTGTTGTAAGTGCTGAAGTCTGCTATAATCCAATTCAACCAATTTAAATTTACTTAGCCAAATTAATTCCATTCGGTGCAAATGATAGGTAACCGACTAAAACATTCTTTGTGTTTTTTTAAGACTTCTTATGACTTTTCACATCTTCCATGATCATAATCAAAGGCAAATTTCAAGGTATTAGGATAAGAGGCAAACTTTACATGTTTTAGAATCTTAACTGGAATCTTCTAGATTTTATCAAAATCATATCTTCCATGTCATATACAATTTCCAGAATTGTTGACCTTCATTAGTGGCATTGACTTTTTCAAAGGTGTTGAATTTTTGTCAAAGGCATTGACATTTTGTAAATCATATCTAGTGCATTGAATTTTTTTGATGTGTTCACTGTTATAAGAACCATCGACTTTTGTCAGAGTCGGATGTATAAAAGTCAGAGTCAATGTGTAAATACCAAAAATAGAACTAGAAGTATAAGAGTCATAGTGGAAAGTGTGAATATTATAAGTAGAGTCAAAATCTAATGTGAGTATCAGAAGCAAAGTCAAAACATTATATTGAGCGCTCCATAGCTTGCAAAATGTGTGATTCCTCTGATAATATTGTTTCTTCTATTTATTGTGTTTCCTTTAATCTTTGGGTTTCTTCTAATCATTGTGTTTCATCTGATCATTGCAAATCCTCTTATGTATGTGTTTCACTTGATCTGTTTGTTTTCTCTAAACATTGCATTTTGATAAGTGCATATCCAAAGATCTTTGTGTTTCCTCTAATTTTGTTGTATCCTCTTATTATATTTTATCATTTGATTATGTTGTATCCATTAGTAATGGTGTATCCTCTAATTCTTTTGTTTCATCTTATTTGTTCATGGGTCTAGATTGTAGTTGTTTGTTTTATTTTTCAATATACCTAATTTAAAACACTTGTACATTTAATTGTTCTCACAAATAGCCTTTTGTTATCAACAAAACTAACATAACATGGAATTCTTATTCAAAATCATCTTGGTTCCAACATGGTTGTGTCCTTTAGTAATAGTCTAGTCTTCAAAGGATCATTGTAATTTCCAATAATAAGAGTTTCAAGATATGATGACTTGTACTTGCGTTCAGTTTTAACTTCTTAGTTATTTTAACTACTTTTGACTTGATCAGATTCATCTTTTGATGTTCTGGTGTCTTCCTTTGATTTACCTGCATCATTTGCTTGTTTGGATTCTTCTGGTTTGTCTTCATCTACTTCATCTAGTTCTAGTAAACTTGTAGTATCCTCAAGTTGTTTTGTCTTTTAAGATCAAATTGTTTGTCATCCAATATAACATGTATTGACTTCACAATATGAGTTTCTCTATTGAACACTATATAAGTTTTGAATCTTTCAGAGTATCAACGGAAAATACCCTTTTGTCAGCACGTGTCAAACTTCCAAAGGTTGTCTTTAGTGTTTCACATATAACAAATACAACCATATTTCTTAAAGTAAGATATATTTGGCTTTTTACCTTCCACAAGCTGTAACACCCCAAATTTTATAATAAAATATTTTATTAATTAAATAGGATTTTAAATAATTAATTTAATGCTAAAATTATTTTAGAATATATGTTGATAAATTTTGTGAGTAAATTTTGTTATAGGAATGTTTTCTGTGATGTGTTAGTTTGATAGATATTATATTTAATGAGCAATATAAATAATAAATATTTTACTTTATTATTTTATATATTTTTATAAAAATAAAAGTATTGTAGTGTAATATTTTAAAGAACAAGATTTTATATGATTTTAAGTGTATATGTGAGTTGGTAATTGATATGATATTTTCTTATATGTTTGACTAATATTAAGTGTGTACATATTTATATTTTAATCATTTTTAAGTATATCTTATTTTAATTATTTTTAAATATATCTTATTTTAATTATTTATTCTATAAATAATTATATTGAGATCGTAGTAATATTGTGTTTGATTTTCTTTGTTTTTATATATTCATTTTGAAATTGTGATTATATATATATAGTTATATTTCAATTATTTATAACTATTTTCTAATTTTAGTTATTTTTTTATAAACAATTATCTTGATATAGAATTGATATTGTGTTTGATTTCGTTTATTTTTAAATACTTGTTATGGTATTGTGATTTTATATATATTCATTATGATTTAGTAATTAATATAAAATATTGATGTTATATTTATTTATTTTATAATTTTGACTATTTTCTAATAGGATGGTATTATTATAATGTGAGTATTTTGAGAAATAAGTATAACTGTGGAGATTATTTTAAATGTGAGAGTTTTGATTATTAGTAAGATGTTTTTTATATTAATTATTTTAATTACTCTAATTTATAGAATATTAGTAATATTTGGAAAACTAAATGGTGTTTGGAGGGATATTAAAAAAAGAGATTAAATAATTATTAGTTTTATTTTAACTAAATAAAAATAATAATATAAAATATAAATAAAGAGACCAATGGGTTTGACTATATGAACCCTAATTATTAATAAAATATAACAAACAAAAGAAGGGAAGGGAGTTGGAAGGGCAGCCGTAAAACCAAAGAGGAAACACAACAACAACTCTATCGTTTTACATCGGTGATCAATAACTGTTTCAGAAAACTTTCTCAATTTTCTTCCAAATCTGAGTATGTTGTTTCTTATATTTAGTTGGTCAATTAAACACAATTTTTCAGATTTTTAACAACCCGAATTTCTCCCTAAAATACCCGATTTCTCCATTTACAGAAATCCTTATTTTGCACCGTTCTCCTTCACCGTAAGTCCGATTTGAGTGAAACCAACGCCAAAACGACCGTGTGAAAAGTGGCTATATTATCCACTGATTAGGTTTCTGATTTATGGTAATTTTCCTTGACCGAATTTCGAATTTAGTTTTTAGATTATCTTCTCATAATTTATTTTTGACGTTTACCCATAAACTGTCGAGTTAGATTAGTTGAAGGACAAAGAGTCAAAGAGCAAAGAATGTTTGGGCATCGAATCATATTCATAGGTGAAAGCATCGAAATAAGGTAAGGGGTGAGAGAGTGTTTGAATTCATGAATATAATATATTGTAAGATGAACGGGAAAACCGTATTTCCCAACGATTCATCCGGGGCTCGCTATGTATGGCAGTAGCCCTTTGAGGGATAAATTAATTATTTTACAAATATTGAAATTGTGAGATTAAAATATAGAATAGAAATATTTGTAGGGTTTTGATTGATTTAATTTCATTGAATGTGTGAAATTGATATTATTGTGAAATTAGGTGTTGACTTAAATTTATATATATATATATATATGTGTGTGTGTGTGATTAGATGAGTTTATGTGATGTGATAACAAAAGATGGATGTGTTGTGGAAATTCTATGTGATGATGATGATGTATGATTAATAATTGTGATGTTATAAATTTGTGATAAGTTTATGTGATGATGTTTGATTGATGATAGTGATGCTATAAATTTGTGATGAGTTTATGTGATGAGATATGATTAATGATAGTGATGTTGTGAATTTGTGATGAGAATATTGAAATAACCACATGATTGGTGAAATAATTATGATTTCAATTTGTGTTTGAGATGACGGTTTTAATGGAGTATCATAAACCAACGAGGGAAGAAAATAAATATTGTGAATTTGTGAAGTGGAGATTATTTTGTCATCATATAGGTAGGGTCTGTCAAGCCTAGTGATTATGGGGAAGTACAACTGAATGAGCCTGATCGTGGCGGTCTGCTGTCGAGCCTTAAGGCAAGATTGTTAGACCTTGGAGGTATTCCGGTGGGGAATTCCTAGGTGACTTGGAGGTAGCACTCCAAATGTCGGGAGCTACCATGCAACACACGTTTACCTCGACTGTCACGTATATGTGTCTCGGGTTGAGTTGAGGGGATCTATGAGGACAGGGCCAATTTGAATTGTCCGTCCACTGGGATGGTGGCATAGTATCATGGCCTCCTAACCAAGTACTTCAGAGTTAGAAAGGTACCACATTGCGAAGTAGAGTCTAAGCTCATGCATAGCATTGCATTTTCTTGTGATTGTTTTGTTATGATTGATGTGTTTCAAAGGTAATAATAATTAGATGATTTGATGCATATTACAATGAGATGATTATTTTACTTGAGTGATTGATGTTATAGTATGATACTATTTAATTAAATATTTTGATATATCGTAAAGTGATTATGATACAGTTCTATTATGATTGTTTGCATGTTCTTCTTACTCATATTATACTATTAACATGATTTCAAAACTCACCTCCTTTGTTGTTTGTGTTTGACTGGCTGGGCCCTACGTTTGCAAAATCGCAGTTATTACAGGTTAATGAGTCTTGAAGTTCAAGTTTGGGAGGAACCCCGCTCTGATAGGTGATACCGGGAATAAGGGTTTTAACTTGTATTTTACTTATTTAATTTGATTTGAATTTTGTATGAAAACCTTAGAAGTACTAGTAAGTTTTTAGAATTAAATCAAGTAATTATACTTAAATCAAGCTTATCGAGATTGCACTATTTTAATTGACAAAATAAGTTTAAAGTGTTTTTATTTTTATTTTTGAGAAACGTGATATCCTAAATTAGATATTAAATTTTTATTCTCTTTAACAAATTTCTTTATCCGCTGCAAATTTTCTTTAAATAATTTAGTATATATTATTACAAATGTTATTTTGGGATTTAGGGTGTCACACAAGCAACTTTTTACTTAGGGCATCGTATGATAGACTAAAGGTTAAACACTAAAGGTTTAACATATGTTAAACACTAAAGGTTGTCTTTAGTGTTTAACATATTTACTTAGGGCATGGTATGATAGACTAAGTAACTTTTTTCTTAAAAAAACAATTTTGAACGTGGACAAGTAGACAATACCATGTTTCGAAAATTAATAAGAGATAACATTCTTATCATTCAAATTTATTTAGATAACATTATTTTTGAATCTATGAATGACAGTCTTTGTCAAGAATTTGCTAAGTTGATGCAGCTTGAATTTCAATTAAGTATCATGGAAGAACTTAATTTTTCTTAGGGATACAAATTCAGCAAAGTAAAAAAGGAAAATACATTCATCAAACTAAATATTGAAAAGAGTTTCTCAAGAAGTTTTAAAAAAATGATTGTAAACATATGGCTACCCCGATGCACCCTACCTGTTCACTTGAAAAACGATGAATCAGACCATAAGGTTGACCAAAACACATATAGAGGAATGATTGGATCACTGCGTTACCTTACTACCTCTAGACTTGATATTATGTTTAATGTGTGTGCATGATTTAAGGTTGATCCAAGGGAATCTCATTTCACAACTATTAAGAGGATCCTTAGACACTTAAAAAGTACTACCAACCTTAGGTTGTTCTACAAGAAATCTATTAAGTAAAAGTTAAGTGGCTATTGTGATGTTGATTATGCTGGAGACAAACTTGAGAGAAAAAGAACTAGTCGAAACAGAACATTTCTTGGTGAAAACATAATCTCATGGTCAAGTTAAAGACAAAGCATAATTGCAATGTTAACATCATAGCCTAATTACATTCAGAATTCAGTTGCAATTAATAATTGTTATGGATGAAACATCAACTACACGATTACAAGATTCTTGAGAGTAACATTCTCATATTATGTGACAACACTTCTGCCATTTTAGTAACCTAAAACCCTGTCCTACATTCTAGAGCCAAACACATAGAAATTAACCACCATTTCATTAAGGAATTTGTTCAAAAAAAAGAAAAAAAAATATCCAACATGTAGACAATGAAATTGAAAAAAAAAAAAAAAATCATATTTTTCTTCAAAAAATGTTGTTTCTATTTCTAGACCACTTGAACTTTTACATCTCGATTTATTTGGTCCTTTGAGGACAACCTCTATCAATGGTAAAAAGTATGGACTCATTATGGTTGATGACTTTTCGAGATGGACATGGCTAAAGTTCTTGAAACACAAGGATGAGTGACATAAAGTTTCACTACCTTCTACAAACAAGTGCAAAATGGAAAAAGTCTTTGTGTTGCAACTATTCATAGTGATCATAGGGGCGAATTTGAAAATGAACCTTTTGAAAACTTCTATGAAAATAGTGGAAATTTACATAGTTTTTCCTCTCTTAGAAAAGCTAAGAAAAATGGTGTTGTAGAAAGAAAAAAAAAATACATCTCTTTAGGTAATGGCACATACTATGATTCACGAAATAAATCTTGTCAAACACATTTGGGTAGAAACGGGGAACATTGCATGTTATATTCATAATAGAATCTATATTAGACATATTCTTAATAAGACGCCTTATGAACTATGGAAATGAATAAAACTCAACATTTCATAATGTCATCAATTTGGGAGCATATGTTATATGTAGAATACCAAAGGGAATCTTTAAAAGTTTGATTCGCGATCTCAAAAGTGCACCTTTTTGGAATCTTTGAAAGGTCCAAAGCTTGTATTGTATACAAATAAGAAACATTGATTGTTGAGGAATCAATTGATGTCAAGTTTGATGACCAAAAGCATGACCATAAAAAGTCAAAGTGAGATGTATTTTTGCTTATTTACACATATCAAGGAACTAGAAATATCATAAAAACCAACAAAATCAACCTACAGTTAATCAAAATGTGAGCCTGAAAATTCAAAGACAAGCAACAATGACCCTCCCATAATTCAAGGTCATCAAGAACCCAGACTTGGATGGAAATACAAATCTTCACATCCAGACTCTCTAATCATAGGAACTGTAAATGATCCTCTAAAGACAAGGTATGCATTTAAAGAATCATTTATGTTTGAACTATTATTTGAAATTCAACCTACAAAAATAGACAAAGCTCCATAATATGATGGATGGGTAATGGCCATGTAAGAATAGTTGAATCAATTCAAAAGAAACTATGTATAAGATCTTGTACCCAAGCCTAAATAAAAGAAATTTTTTGGAACCAAGTGGATTTTCAGAAACAAACTAAATCAAAGAGGTGAAGTGGTTAAAATCAAGGCTAGACTAAAGTCTATTGGAACCATGGGCTGATATTTTTACAAAACCCCTTGCTAAGGACATATTCAATTTTATAAAGAAAAATCTAAACATTTTGTTTATAAAGAAATTAGGATTATGTCTCTGTATTCTTGTCTATGGTAAAACAGAGTAAATGGATAAATATTTATGTTCGACCTTTGTTGAAAGTTTTCTTGTAAGTTGTGTATGGTATGTGATTCTATGACAAGTGTTGGTTATGCATGTTTACAAGTGCGCGTCAATTTTGTTTTAGAAACTCAAACATTTTCACTATACCACTCACAATCACTCCCTACTGTCACTTATTCCCACACTTTTGTTTGCTCTCTTTCAAACTTTTTAAACTCCTTGACGCTCTCCTGCATTCAAATAGCTTTAAGTTCATCCTCAAACACTACACTCAGTAACGTCTCTAGTTGGTTTAGTTTTGGTCACTTACTTGGAGTAGAATTAATCAGTTCAAATGCAGCATACAATAAAAGCATAAATAATAGGACGCATATATTTATCCTAGTTCACCACTAACTTGGATAAATCTAGTCCCTTAATTCATAAGGCTTTAATCCACTAATGCAAATAGCTTGATTTACAAATCACCTGACCCCCCCAAGTCAGTCTTCCTAAATAGCCTAAAAACCCCATACTTTTGACGAACAAACCACTTTCACCCAAGAAGCCAAGTCGTCTTCTAATAACCTAACAACCACATATTGAAGAAGAAACTAAACCACTATCGGGTTAGATACATAAGATTGGAACTTTAAGTTTTTTATTATAACAAAGCTGATAATAATAATCATAAAAACTTAGACTTTAACAAAAAAAAACACTCAAAACAAATATTTGAATTAAAAAAGTGTTTCTCTCTATGAACTATAAAAATAACTTCGAAATTTTGAGTTTTTCTCCTATATTTTGATTTTTAATGATCTTTTTCGACATCTTTGAGTATCTATTTATAATAAAAATTAGGGCTTCAATATAGTCCTTGTTTAATTCTAAATTGTATCATCATTCCTAGCTTGGTAAACATTGATCTTATTCAAAAATAATTATAGACAATATGTTTTTTTGATAATATGTTCTTTTGTCAATCCTTTATTTATGAATCCAACTTGAGCAGTTCTTCTAGATTGATTTTGTTCGTATTTTGTTGAGATTGAGTTTGTAAATTCTTCATATTGATTTTATTCGTATTTTATTCAGATTAAGTTAGTAAATTCTTTAGAATGATTATGTTTGTATTTTGTTCATACTGTGTTTGTAAATTCTTCATATTGATTTTGTTCATATTTTGTTCTAGATAAATCTTGATCACATCTTCTGCAAATCTTGACCACATCTTCTTTTAAACTTGGTCAAATATTTTATTCCACTATAAATCTAAATCAAATATTATTTTGAATTTTCTTCAACTATAAATCTGATTCAAATCTTATTTTTGTTTTTCTTCAATTATAAATTTGAATCCAATCTTATTTTAGATTTTCTTGAAAATCATGAATCTTTTTTGGTACTCTTTGAATTCAAATACATTATTCTCATAAAATACTTTTGTTATCACCAAAACTCTAAGTATAAAACGAACTTGGTTTCAACACTCCACACCTGCCTCTGACCTTACCTCGCCTATGCTTGTGCATCCTATTTACCAAGAAGTTGAAGCAGTTTTCAACTTACTCTCTAGATGACTCCATTATTCTTGCCTCACCCCTATTTCACTCTAAAAATGTCACCTCTAGACCTAGTTCCCTTCACACATTGTGCTTCCTTTGGATTCCCAAACCTTGATTCGTTCATTTCCTCTCTCATTTCCAAAATCATATTAATTCCCAAAAGGAATGCTCATACTTTGAATCCTAATGGTGGCGCAAATCAGTGGAACAAAATCCTCTTGTGTGTCATCAACTAGATAACATACAATATGAAGCATGGAATGCGTTTAGCCTCTCATAATTATGCTGCTTTTAGACAAACATCTTAGATCCTCTATATTTGGGTCTTGCAGCCTCAAAAAGCTCACATCAATCATTCTAGAAAGTTACTAACAACAACATTAGAAGGTTCCTCAAGAGAAGACTCTTCTCCATTTAGTGGTGTTTATAGGAACTACTAGTGGTTACTCCTTTAGCATCGTTGTAGTTTCCTTTGCTCATTCCAAAGGATGACAAATCTTCCTTAGATGTTCATGTTGCTACTACTATTTCAGGATCTGCAAGATTTCTACCTCTGAGAGTCGCTCTACCACTCCCTATACCCCTATGTTTGATCCTTCTCAGTATGTCAAAAAGGAAGATTTTGATCAACTGGAAGCTAAAATTAAGGTTCTTATGGAACAAATAACAAACAAATGAAAGAACACTTAAAATACCTTTAGCTTAATCATAACTACTTTGACAAACATGTAACTTGCTCTCTTTGTTTTATTTTCCCTACTTAACTCTTTTTGTCTGATGTCCAAAAGGGAGAATTTTTTGTGTGAACAATTTCAATTACTAAATGATCAATTATCTTGTTAAACTATCATTCACCACTCTTACTTTTAAACGTGTGTATATTTAGAGAGAGCTTTAATGAGATATTTTATGTTGTTTTATTTTATTTAAATTAAAAATTGATCACAAAAGTATATGTTTATCATCACCAAAAAAGGAGAGATTGTTAGAACTAAGTTAGTTTGAATAATTATGATGCCTACATGTTTTGAAGATAACAAAAATTATGTTGTGGGAATTTAAAGCATTAATGTTTTATTTAAGTGTTTAGCTCCTAGATCACGTAATTGTTAAGTGACTTTATGTTGCATCCTCCAAGGTTCGGACAAGTTAAAAGAACAACAAGACTTCACTTTGAAAATCATTATGATAAACGCACTTTGAAATATGTCTCTGGTGATTAGTTGTTGCAAGCAATGCTCTATTTATTCTACCTTTGTAATTGTGTCAAGCAACTGATAGTCTGCCTCTGATTAGTATGACACGCATTTTGATCGTCTACCTCTAATAATTGCGACAAGAATTTTATCGTCTAATTGTGATAGAAATTCAATGTTGTGATGGAAATTCAACACTCTAATGGAAAATCAACGATCGGATAAAAAATCAACAATGATAACAAGTCAATATTCTAAAGATGACAAATTTGGTTATCATTTACTCAACATCTTGAATCTGTCATTTTTCTGAAGGTGCTTGTGATATACTTTGATCATGATATCCTTTATTCTTCCTGTCTCCATATCAAGATACACAGAATAAATTACAAGGACAAATTTGGACAAGCTTTAATGGTGAATCCATCTTTGAATATTTGATACAAAATATTGTGATACATGTTGATTTCTTGCAATTAAGACAACAACTAAACAACCCTAAAGTTTCTCTGTAAAAGTTCGTGCAACCCTCATTAATAAATAACAACAACAATACCACAATAAGCAAGATACATTCATCTCTACACTCTTGTACTCAACCCTATTATTATTTTTAAGTGTTAAGATATGTTTCCTTTCTAAGAGCATAGCTTTGTAAATACACTCTTATGAGAGTTATTTAGAAAACCTGTAGATACATTATGTTTGTAAGCTAACCCATTACTGGCTACATCCCTCAACACCTTGACTATACTAAGCTACAAGCTTTTAGAAGAGTTGAACACATTCAAGTTGACTAGTAGTTGTTTCGTGGACGTGTGATTTAGTTGGTGAATTAGTGTATTAAATCTTTTTGTTTGAACATACTAGATGTAGCTACCGTGTCGGTGATGAACCATGATAAATTGGCTTCTGTTGTTCTATGGTTATTGTTTTATCTACTTCGTTTTATCTTCTTTGTTTTATCTACTTTATTTTATCACTTTATTTTATTGTGTTTCCCCATTCTTTTGCAACCTATAATCCTTTTAGAACCTCGATTGAAACCTTTCTAAAACTCTCCTTATTCTCTAATTGCTTCATATTGTACTTCATGTTGCACTCTTGGTCACACTACTTCTGCTCCCATTATGTCATGTAATATGCACCAAATAGATGTGTTTAGTGAACTACAAATAGACTTCAATAATCTTAAGGATAACATGTTCGACTTTATCAAATATTTTGCAATTGTTGGATGGTCCAATGAATTTAACGTAGACCAACTCTCTACTCTAGATGTTTTTCTTAAAACACTTCTAGAGGTTTGTAGATGCCTAAAGGTGGATTTATTGACTATTTCAAAAAAGATCACAAGGTATTGATGTGGAACATCTTCCAGAAGATCAAGTTTAATCTGCCAAACTTGTTAATTAAGAACATAAGGTCTTGTATAATCAATTATAGACCAGACAAGATCAAGAAAATCCCATACTCAAGACTTATGAAAGTTGTGTTATTGAGAATACCTCTCATTAAAGCACTAGAAAAGGTAAGAGGAGAAATTACAAATGAGCAATTGGTATTCTCCAATAAACTAATGTTCAATATCAACAATTTAATGAAAATTTGGCTCATTGGCTACAAGGACATGATAAAGCCAGGTACTGAAGTCCAAAGGTTCACAAGTTATACAAATGGATCCCATGACATTCCTTTCTTGGATGGAGACTCTTATGTTCCAAGATTTAAAAAGGACAACAAAAAGGTTATCTAAGAGTACATCAGGATGCATCACTCTAGTCAAGTATAACCTCTAGTTTTCCCTTTACCTAGATAATCTCAAAAGTTTGAAAAGATAATGAAAAAGGCAGTTAGGGTAACTAATGTATTAAACAAAAAGGAAGAAGATGATGAAAATGAAAATGAGGACGAAGCAAGCCTCATCTTTGAATAAAAGACTGAAGGTAAATCCCTCTTATGAGTCTATTCACAGTTTTGTTAAGATTAATTGTGTTAGTGGTAACTATATAAAAGAATTTGACCCTCCTACAACACCTACATAAACAACTAGTCAAACCTCACTTATTTCTTCCCTATCTACATCTGACCTTCAGTCACCTGTGCTTGTGGATCCTATCCACACAACATTTCAGATAGCAACTCAGGATGTTGATGATTTAATCTCTGAAACATCCTTAGATAACTCACCTGCTTCTAACACAACGCAACCTCAACTTGAAACTTCCATACCCATAGACCTTTCCCCCTAATAAAAATGAGGCTTGTTGCTACAAGTACAACATAAAGCCAAGTAATAAAGTTAAAAGGCTTACATGTCAAACAAGTGAGTCCCGAGACATTCCTTTCTTTGTTGGAGACAACTATGCTCCAATCTTTGAAGAGGATGATAAAAAAAGGCTATCCAAGAGTAAATTAGGATGTACCACTCCATTCAAGAGATGTTCTCTATTTGCTTTCCTCTGCAAAAGCATCTCAAGAGTTTAAAAGGAAAAAAGTTAGTCAAGGTAACTACTGATGTAGAAGAAGATGAAAATGATGAAAACACCAATTAGGATGAAGCAAGCCTCATCTTTGAGGAAGATACAAAAGGTAAATCCCTCTTATGAGCTTATTCATTCTTATGTTAATATTTGTAGTTTTAGTAGTAACAATATAACTGAACGTGAATCTATTGCAACACCCTCTAAACACTCTATAAAAACCAAACCTTAATTGCAACCCCCTCTAAACATGAGCTAACTAAAAAAATAAAATCACGTACCTTTACTACTTTCTCTAACTCTTATGTAGATACATTCACCTCAAATGAAATGTTAAAGGCAACCTTAACAAAAATATTTGCAACTCTTAGGTATAGATCAAACCCATATCCTTTAACACATTGAATTTCCATCCTCTACATTGTTTCCGTCACACAATAACCATCCTTAAACATCTACACAAACAAGCAATCAAACCTCACCCATTTCTCCAACACCTACTTTTGACCCCTCTCAACTTGTATACAAGAAAAACTTTTAAAAATGAAAGGTAACATTGAGGCACTCATGGAATAGACAATAGAGAATCAAGAGGTTATTCATAATATTTTAAGACTGATCTAAGCTAGAGTGCCCACCCCTAACCCTTAGTTTACCCTGTTTTTTGTTGTGTAATTTTATTTTTCTTCTAACTTTTGTACAACTTTCTTAATGATATGATTTTAAGCTCTCTATTCCTTTTATGTTATTTATATTTTTACTTTTTTAGTCTAATGACAAAATAAGGAGTAGATATTTTGAGAACAACTTAACAATTTCCCAACTTATAATATCATATATCACTTTCATTCTTTTAAAGTTGCTTATATTAAGGGGGAGATTGTTATAACCAAATTGGTTTGAAGAACAAAGACCCTTAATTATTTTGTGAGAACAATTTATTTTGCTAATGAAATTGTTTAAGTGTGCAAACCTTTGGTCATAAGTTTTAAAGATTTTACGCAGCATCCTCTAATGAATAGAGAATATAAATAAAGAAATGAAGGAAATGTTTTGAAAATTTTGTTAAAGTTGTATCTGACTTTGATCAATGCGCCTATAATGAATATGATACTACAAGTTCACTTTGTTTATTATGCGTTTGATAATTTTGGCAAAGTTGGCATCAAGTCAATACTTTGTCAAACTTTGATAACATGATAAATTTCTTAAGTCAAACATTTGAGTAGAAAACTTTGAAGAAATCAACATTTCAACACGATCTACTCATTAAAGATGGACTTATCCTCTGAATGAAGAAATGCATGACATCCTCTGAATATGTCACCATCTGATTTTCTTGCTGCTTCCATCAAGATACGATGAATTAATTATGAAGGCGTATTCAACATGTAATATGAAAGCGCATTTTAATCTTGATTCAACATGTAATACAAGTTTTTAATCTTGATTCAAGATTTAATACGATTTATTATTTTACACGCTCATTTCATGCAATCACAACAACTATCAGTAACCTTGGTGATCTTGAAGTGTCATATATAAGGACATGTGATATTCATGACAAAATAACATATGAGAAATCTATTTTCATCACATAAAACAATTGTTGAAAAACTTTGTATTATTTTATGAGTGCTGAAAAACTACAAATACGTTATTAGAGTATATTTTGTAAATATTTTTTTCTCTTAATTTAGTCATAATGGATGTATATTACTTTTCTTGATTAGTAGATTAAATCGTTCGGAGTGAAGAGTGATGAGTGAAGTGATCAAACATTTTATCACGTTTTCTATTTTATAATCAGTTTCATAAAAAAAAAATTAAAACCTTCAAGATGCAATTCAACTCTCATTTTTTGTGTCTTCAAATATAAATATAAATTTAATCTTTTGTCATATCCATCCAAATACTTGTCAATTTGAAAAACAATAACCGACATTTTTTACATTTGTCAATCTGTTTTATACAAAAACAGTTTTGCTTTCCCATTCACACAATTGGTTCCACGTATTTAAGAAAGAATTATTTAAAACACGAAGATTTTTTTAAAATATAAGTTTAAATTAAAAACAAATCAGACTCAAACAATCATTGTGATATATATAACTTGATTGATGCATAAATAACTTCATTGTATATAAGGGTAAAACAATCTCATTGTCAAAGGATCATTATTAATAGGGGTGGGAATAGACTAGGCCAGGTCAGGCGTTGAAAGGTATGAGTCTAGTCTACGATTTATTTTTTAGGCCTGAGTATGACATACGGTCTATCATAAGCTTTTTTTTCGGCCTGATCTGGCCTTTTTAAAAGTCTGACCTGACCTGGAAGCCAATATCAATGTACATATGTATATGTATTAAACAAAAAAATAATTTTTCTAACAAAATAATTTTAAAAAAAATTGAAATAAACATCCTTTAAACTCTAAAAAATAATTTTTGATTTCAAATAATAAATTTTTTTTCTAAAACAAACGCACCCATTATTATCTCTTAAACAAATCTAGAACGACTATGATTATTGACTAATCGAACGGTTATTGAATATGAAACGACTACCAAATATAGAATCGCTAGCGAATATGGAACGACTACTGAATATGAAATGATTACTGAGTGATTGTCTAATTAATAGAATTTAGAATAGAAAATAATATTATTA
This sequence comes from Cicer judaicum, assembly GCA_037974835.1. NCBI lineage: Eukaryota > Viridiplantae > Streptophyta > Magnoliopsida > Fabales > Fabaceae > Cicer > Cicer judaicum. Next base: position 8,812,222 of record JBBPBS010000361.1, read on the forward strand.
ATATAATAATTAAAAATAATATTAATAAATAATAAAATATATATAGGTCGGCCTGTGAGGCCTAATAGGCTTTTTTTTTTAAGTCTGAGTCTGACCTATTTAAATAAATAGACTTTAAAAATAGTATGAGTTTAGCATTTTATTAAATAGGTCAGATCAAGTTAGGCCAAACCATAAATAAGTCAGGCCGTAGGCTTCTGACGTACGGCCTAACATGTTCCCGTCTCTAATTACCAATTAATATATGAAATCATGTGTGAAACAAAAACTGCTGCATGTATTGTGGTTTGATACTGCGAATGGTTATGCTTGTAGTAATCAAATTGCTTTATTTTCTCATTTATTGGTCAGCCGATTCAAGCTATTCACATGGCTTTGGTTATTATTATATTAGCTGTATATATGTTACAGTTGTAAATCAATAATAGTATGAATTCAAGTTTCTTTACACATTTATATATAAAAGAACAAAAGCCCAATAAAATGATACAAGTATCTGAAAACAATAAATCGATATTTGCGGTTTTCACTTAAGTTCTAGACTCCATCTTTTTAATTACAAATTTAATATATAAGTTCCGGACATCATCTTTATTTGTACCAATTCAATGATATAGAAATTGAAACACCAATCTGTAGGTCGAAAGGGAAATTCACAACAATCAATATGTGTCCAGCAATTTTTATATGTATAAAAAGTAAGAATATAAAATAAGCAACAAAAAAACATGATTCACTTAGAGGATAGCCAATACATATGTTAATCAATCATGCTAATATACACAAATGAACTCTTGAAACATAAAGTATGTTAACGTGTGAATTTAAAAATTGTTAAAGATTCTACATTGTAAAACTCTCATATTTTGAGTAGTTTTCAACTCTATAAATACAAAAGTCCTACATTGGATAGAAAACAAGTTTCAAACTCTTGTGAAAAAACACAAAAGCTGGATTTCTCAGCTTTCTCTTTTCTCCCTTTTCTATTATGTTCGACTTATTTTTGAGTCACTTCCCCCTTTCTTTCTCTCCCTTCGATATTTATGAGTGATTTTTGTTGGGAAAAATAGCATAGCAGCATAAGTTCAAAAGAATCAAGACACAATCACAATACAAGAATACAACGTGGAAACTCCAAAACCGGAGAAAAAACCACGACCGCTGCCTAAACCGGCAACCAGAGAATTAACACTATGTGAAAATTGTTACAACACATAGACTTCTCTCACCCACACCCAACACCCCAGTACAACCACACTCTTACAAAGCAAATATTTAAACTAAGTCAGATACAAGCTTAAAGTGCTATTGCTGATTGGTGCTGGTGCATTTGAAAACAAATGACCAAAACCCAATATATAGCCTTGGCCTTCTCCTTATTCTCCCACACTAAACGATGTAGGATTTGCAATCAACCCCAACAGTTTTGTATTGTCGTCCCTTCGATTTTTGAGTTGTTGTTATGTCGTAGTCCTTTCGATTTTTAGAACGATTCTTATGTCGTAGTCCATTCGACTTTTAGAGTGGTTGTTATGACGTAATCCTTTCGATATTTTAGAGCGGTTTTGTATATGTTGTAGTTTCATCGATTTTGAGTGGTCCTAATACCACTATCGTTTTAGAGCTTTTTTTATGTTGTAGTCCCAATTTTTTAGTGGTCCTAATACAACTATGAGCAATGTTGTGTCATTGTCTTTTTTAGTGATTTGTGTGACGTAGTCTTTTTAGAGCGGTTTTTTGTGTCGAAGTTGTTTTGAGTTATGAGTGATCATATTATCATATTGCGAGTGACTTTAATTTTCATATTGAAAGTGACTTTAATCATTATATTGAGGGTGTAATTCTAGAACGATTTTCTACAGTGCAGTGAAACTCCGATATAGTGAATCTGGGCTATTTTATCCTAGGGATTTCGTGGTTGATAATCTGCCGTACACAATTTGGAAAGTGTCGCGAAATGTCTTAAAGAGAACAACCTAGTTCGTGACTCAACTCCAATAATATCATCGATGACATAAATTTATTTTGAAACGGTTTTTCGAAACTCAAAAAACAACAATTTTAAGACATTTCTTTATGCCATGTCAACAAAAGAGATTACTGGATCTGGTTCTGGTGCTTCTAATTTCAATAAAATGTTTCAATGTGGCAAACATATATGGATAAGAAAGTTGAAGAATTAACCCATAAGGGGATAATGATTACTCTATAAGAATTATATTCTTATTGGACTTTCTAACAGTATTGTGTCGTAGTTCTTTTGAATTATGAGTGATCATATTACCATATTGCGAGTGACTTTAATCATTATATTGAGGGCATAATTCTAGAACAATTTTCTACGGTGCAGTGGAACTCTGATATAGTGAATTTTGGTTGTTTTATCCTAGGGACTTCGTGGTTCATAGTCTTCATGGTTCATCGGTGACAAATTTATTTTGAAACAGTTTTTTTAAACTAAAAAATAATAATAATTTTAAGACATTTCTTTATGTCATGTCAATCGAAGAGATTATTGGATCTAGTTTTGGTGCTTCTAATTTCAATAAACTGTTTAAATGAGGCAAACATATATGGATAAGAAAGCTGAAGAACTAACTCATAATTACTCTATAAAAATTATATTCATATTGGACTTCTGATGATATGTATAACTATTGCAATTCCAACAATAATGTGAGTCGATACCTCAAATATTAGAGTATTAGATGACTGATTCGTGGAGGCTCACTACCGTCAAATTCAGAAGATAACTAATTAGATCATATATTAAGGTACGTCAATCATGGCGTATTTAAATTAAATATTGAAATTTAATATTTCTCATGTTGCTTGAATGTTGAAATCAATAAAGTGTCTCCTTCTACTTACATGTTGTGTGCTTTTAATTTTTGACATGCTAGAGTTTGTTATGTGAACCCATAATTTCAAACTTAAGTAACTTAAGTTTACTTCCAAAGTTATCTTTAAATGATTTTGAAAAATGTGATTTTGGTAGTCAAGCTAAAACAACAAAGTGTTCACATAAAAATATAGTTAGCGAATCTCATTCTTTAGATTTATTACACTATGATATAAGTGAACTTGATGGGATGTTAACAAGAAATGAAAAATAAAAGTGAAACGCTTGACATGTTAAGGATTTTTTTAACTAAAATTGAAAATCAATTTAGTAGAAAGATTAAGGTTCTAAGTATGATTCTAGTTTGTTTGACGAGTTTTATAAATTTCTTGGAATTATACATGGAACAACTGCACCATAATTGCCTCAAGTGAACGTTGGAAAATAAAAATAATAAAACTCTTACTGAACTAGTTGTTGCTAGTTTTCTTAAATTTTGTGTTGCATCACATTTGCTATATTTTGAATAGAGTTCCTAATCTAAAAACCAAACATCTCCTTATGAGATAGTGAAGAAAAGACAACCAAACTTGTCTTATTTTTAAACTTGGGGTTGTTTGGGTTATGTCATAATGCCCGATCCCAAGTGAATCAAACTCGTCAATAGAGCCTATAAATGTATATTCATTGGGTATTCAGAAAACAATGATGTGTATAGGTTTTATGACCAAAATACAAAAGTGATCATAGAGTTGAATGATATTGACTTCTATGAAAATAAATTCTCTTTCAAATCGAGAAATAGTGGGGGCATCGAACCAAGTCATGTTCTCGTGACAATAAGCATTGAAAGCAGCAAACAAGGAAAAACTGGAACTCGAAGAAGTAAGAGAGTCAAAGTTGTTAAAGATTATGGACCCCATTATACGGCTTATACCTTAGAAGTGGATCCTGCAAATCTTTAATAAGCTTTGTCATCTTTGGATGCAAATTTTTTGCAAAAAGCAATCAATGATGAAATTGATTCTCTAGAGTCTAACATGACAACATTTTGTAGACTTGCCTCGTGGTTGCAAATCAACAGGTTGTAAATGAATATTGAAAAACAAACTAAAACCCAATGGAATGATTGATATCTACAAGGCTCGCCTTTTAGCCAAAGGTTTTAGACAAAGAGAAAATATAGATTTCTTCAACACCTTTTCACCGATCACTAGAATTACATCCATTAGGATACTCATCTCACTTGGTGTTATTCATAACTTGGTGGTACACCAAATCGATGTCAAAACTATTTTATTAAATGGTGATCTAGAAGAAGAAATCTATATGGAACAACCTGACGATTTTTTGATTCGTGGAGAAGAAGATAAGGTATGTAAGTTAGACAAATCTCTACATGGTCTTAAACAAGCTCCTAAGCAATGACATAAAAAGTTTGATAACTTGATTATATCAAATGAGTTTAAAGTGAATGAAAGTGACAAAAGTATTTATTACAAATTTGAAAATAGCATTTGCACTATTATATGTCTCTATGTAGACAACTTATTCATATTTGGTTCAAACATTCATGCTGTGAATATTGTGAAATCATTATTGTATAACAACTTTGATATGAAAGACCTTAGAGAAACGAGTGTAATCCTTAGAATCAAAATTACTAGGTCAAAAAATGGGGAATTTCTTTGGATTAGTCTCACTATGTTGAAAAGATCCTAAAGAAATACAAATACTTTACTGTAAACTTGCTTGCACACCATATGATCTAAGTGTAAAATATAATATAATAAAATGTAAATATTCCAACAATTATGACTTGCTACGAATAAATGATCATCTACAAATAAATGATCAATAGGCTCTATAAATCAGAGGAAGTATATCAAATTTTCTCTATAAGAAGTTCACAAGTTTTTAATTTTTATTAATTTTGCTCTCAAACTATAGTTTTCTTGTTACTAAGAACTTTATTAAAATAAAAAAAAATAAAAATAAAAGATCTGACTAATTTAAAATAAATAATTTATATTTAAAAATAAAATAAATAATATTAATTATTAATCATCAAATGAATAGTGATAATCATAATTTAATTAATGTATATGTATTACTAAACATAATTTATTATAATATAAACTATAAATTTAACCGAAAATTTTACACTATCTCTCTCTAAATCAACCACCTCAAGATAATAATTTTATATAAGAAATCACATAATTGTAATTTGCAATCCCTTTTATGAAAAATAACTTTATTTCTTAATACTCTTAAACACCATGTAACAGCTAGGAAACCCAAATATGACACATTTTTTAAATCTCTTTTCATGCAATAATTGCTCCATGTGTCAAGAAATGATCGGCCCCATTATTGTGAAAAGTACCATCAAGTTCCAATCAGGCATATATAATCATTCATGCATTGTAAGAAAAAGGCAAGAAAAAGGCAAGTAAAAGGATTACATTTAGGCTTTTATTTAACACTTATTCAACGATTCGGTTGTTTGAGTGTCCAAAACACATTTTTCTATTTAGAAATTCATAAATATGATCTAGTTAAATTTAAAGTCGGAATTTTGATCTTATACTTTCGATTTTCTTTTTTTTTTTCATCTTAAAAATTTTAAATGGATTGGACTTTAAGACTTTATACTTTTTATTTTATGATATTATCCAATTAATTACCATATGTGTAATTATAATTTGCTATCTAACTAGACTTAGAATCTTGAATCAAAAAGAAAAACTCCTTTGTTATGTTTTATTTTTAAATGTTATTTTGAAAAAGACGGTACACCATTCATTATTTTTTATATCATAAATATATTAATTTAACTTTGTTAGCATTAGTGATATAATTTATGTATATTTAAATATAATCGATTTTTAACACAAAACATTGTTTTTTAATTTACTATAACCGATTAACACAACTCAAATAAGAGGTTGATTTCGTTCAATAATAGTATGTTTGGATGTGAGAAGAAAATATGGAGAGAAATATCTAAAAAATAATATAAAATAAAAAGAATTAAAAAAAAGTAGATTTAAAATATTATTTGATTTAAAGAAAATAGAAGAGAAAACATACGATTATTCTCTCACTTCGTGATTGATTTGCTAGAAAAATAGAAGAAAGCAATGCTATTATTTTTAAGACCACAAAAATACATTTGAAAAAAAAATTGATATTTATTATTATTTTATTAGATTTTCATGTATACGAAAATAAATTATTTCTACTTTAATTAAATTAATCAATTAAATTATTTTTATTTCCTATAATTTAATTGATTTAAGATGACTAAATTTGTTGATATGATAAATTATTAAGTTTTAAACTCAATTCACGAATAAAAGAATAAAAAACAAATCTTAAGAATTAGGTTATTCTAATTAAAAGCATCCAAACTTTCAAGTGATGCCTTAAATTACCATAAATTAAAATTTTTGAATCAGTATTCTGAATATAAAAAATAAATCAGTGTTCTTTAAACCCAATTTGGTCTTATTCCATAATGACACTCTCTTTCCACCTTTTTATGGTAATATGGATTGAAACCAAAAAGTGGTGGGACGCATCAGTTTTCCGCCTCTTTTTTGCAATTTATTTTCTATCCAAACAAAAGAAATAGACTGTCTCTCTTGTACTTCTTTCTTCTCAACAATATTTCTCATCTATTTGACTCAAACCAATCAAAGCGTAAATAATTAACTAATGAATATTTATTCATTTTAGTTAATTAAAAATGTATTTAAACCATATTATTTATTACATAATATTAAGTAGGTCTAAATAAATGTGTTGTGTGTAGAATATAATTTGACTTGTTTAAAGTGAGAAATTCGACTTTAAAGAATAAAATAAATGTTATTCATTGATTATCACATAAATGATTATAATTTTGTACACGTGCATGACCAATCATAGAATATTATATTGTCAACTATTAATCCACTAACTTCAACAACTTCTTACTTTAGAGAAATAATATCTATATAAAAATTTCATTACTTTCAAATATAAAATGTATACATTTAAACCATGCATGTCGACCATATAATAAAATTCAGTCTATAAATTAGTTATATATATGCGAAATTTCTAATAATATTGTGAATAATGGCATAGGATATTAAAATTTGCTCAAAATAACACATTTTTTTGTTTATGTTAAAATATAATTTTGATCCTCTATTGTGTTGATTTTTGTTTTCTTATTTTTAAATTTGAAAGCAAATTTTTTAAGTTTTAATTTTTTTTTAAATTTCTCAACCATAGAATTCAAGGATTATTATTTTTGCCTGATGCATCATATTAAGTAATGAGCCAACAAATCACATAGTGGTATGATAATAAATATAAATAAACTATATTTTATTATTTTATTTTTTATATTGTTAATTAAAGTATTATGTTAAACTTTTTTTCAACCAAGAAAAGTATTATTTTAAAAAATATAACATTAAATCAAAAGATTGTAAGACCATACAAAATCATATTTCTCAAAAGAATATGCATATCGATCATGGTGTGACTTATTAATTCATTATATAAATATGACACATGTATCTAATTTTATTTTAATAATTTAAGATAAATTAGTAGTATAAATAAGAATATATATTTTAAATAAATTACTAAATATATTTAATATTTTAAAATATTATTCATATTTAAAGAAAAAAAATTCTAACTGATAGTTATAATTAGCAACAAGATTGGTATTTAATTTCTTATAAGTGTCTTCTCACTCTAATTTTCATTGGTTAATTAATTATCAAATAAATTAATCTCCATATATATAACTTTTTCCTAACATTGTTTTGCCATGTCAAGGTAAAAGTTTCCACAGTTCCTACCTACATTCTTTTCACCCCTTTCACATTCACAACTCTCTCTCACCATTCACTTTGAATTTGACCCGTTGCCAGCCACCGGCAACTCTTTTCTTTCTACTCCATTGCCTACCCCACCTTGCACTCTCTAGAGGATCTTCATCTTCTAAATCTAAACCTCTCTTTTTTCTTTCTTACCACAAATACAAATATTAAATTAATATATCTAATAACCTTTCCTCTCTCTCACTCTCATGCTTCCTTTTCATGAGATGAAACCCTAATTCATAAACACACCCCACTCTTGGTCTTTTTTGTAATTTACCTCTCAAGGCTTTTCAACCTTTTTCCTCTCTTTCCCATCCTCAACTTCTTCCCTAGCTAGTTTTATTATATCATAACTAAGATCTATTTCCCTATCTATGTTTTTTTCTCTTCTTTTGATAGAAAAAAAAAAAAACTTTTTCTCCCTAACTGAAAGACAGGCTAGGAAAAGATTTCCTTCCATTGCAGATCACTAGATCAGTGATTCCATCAAAAAGACATCACACTCTTTACAAAAGGGTGTTCTTACAATTTGATAAAAAAAAAATATATTCATAGCTTCTTTATCAAACTCTGCAACACCACCACTCCATAAGTTCCTCTCTCATCACTTCCATAACCTTTTCCAATTTTCAATTCCTTTTTACCACTTTTTCTAAACTTTCTTTTTTTCTACTTTTGCTTAATTTACAAGCTATGGATTCTGGCAATAGTGGAAGTATTTCTTCAAGTGGTGATGAAGAATATGATTCAAGAACTAATCATCAATATCATCAAACACTTCTCCCTTCAACTTTCCTCAATCAACAACAACAACAACCCACCCTTCAATTTGGTTCCATATTCTCACACAATCCACAACAATCTTCCCTTATTTCTTCATCATTTCATCACCATCACAACCCTTCTTTGTTTGATCTTTCACCAAACTACCTCCACACTCTCTCTCAATCTCAACCAAACATAAACCCCTTTCAAAATTTAAACACTACAACATCTCAAGGAGTACTTTCATCATCATCACAACAACACATAAACCAAACTTTGTTGACTCCTCAAATACTTCATGATGATGATAACAATAACAATGTAAGAACAACAACAACAACAACAACATCAACAACAAATGTAGCAAGAAACTCAAAGAAGAGAACAAGAGCTTCGAGAAGAGCACCAACAACTGTTCTCACAACCGATACTTCAAATTTCAGATCCATGGTTCAAGAATTTACTGGTATCCCTGCACCACCTTTTTCTAGTTCTTCTTACTCTCGTAGACTTGATCTTCTCACTGCTTCATCTTCTTTAAGATCAACTTCTTCTTCTTCTTCTCACTTTGATACATCATCTTCTTTCTACCCTCTTCGTCCTTCACCACAAAAACATGAACATCATCATCATCATCTAAATCCATTGCTTTTATCTTCATCATCACCACCTTCTTCTTCCACCTTGTTGCATAACAACAACATACATAATTATCAACTACCATGTGATTTGGGTTTACCTAATTATAATCAACATAACTTCATGCTTAGTATGCAAAATCAACCTATTCACACATTCCATCCTTCTTCATCTTCACAACAATTTCATCCTCCTTTTAACAACATAGAAAGGTTTAGTTCAAAGTCACAACAACAAGCTGCAAGTTTATCTGTTCAATCTCTTGAAGATCTTGGTGTGAATCAAGGACAAGTTAATGCTAATCTAGATGATAATGATGATGATGATGATGGAAGTAGAAGAGATGTGTTAAGGTGTTTGAATGAGAGTTATGGTGGTAAAATTGTTGGTTCTTCTTCTTCTTCAGGTGGTGGTGGTGGTGGTAAGGTTAATTTTTCAGGTTCTGCATCAACCACGTTGAATCATGACAAGACATTGGAGAATAATAATAATAATAATAATAATAATAATAATAACAATAATAATAGAGGAGAAGGTGATGTTGGTTCGTGGATTTGTTCTTCTGATTAGGAATCTTAATTGTTTGAGATGATGATGAGACTAAACAGGTACAAGAAACTTGTTATCATTACATGGTGGAATAGAATATGATGCTGCAATGAATATTAAGATCATGATCATCATGATGATGTTGATTATAGTGGGTTTGTTGGTGGTTACAATTTGCAGCTAACAATTTTTTTTATCTTTATTTTCCTTTTTTACTTTTATTATAAATATATTATATATTATATAATATATAACTAGTCATTATGAAATCAATTTAATCATATATGATAGATTTGTAAATTATTAAATACTACTTTTTTAATTTATACTTGATGACCAAATGATCTTAAATGTTTTTGCAGAATTGATATATGATTGTACGTATGATTAGCATTTAATAACTAAATACTCTAATTGTAATAAGGATGATGATGATAATTAATTCTATTTTGAGAATATACATTGCATGTAAATTGTTGTTATGTTAATTGAGACAAAACTCAATGGGAACCATTATATGTCCAATAGTTTAATGCTAAAGCGAATCTGCGGCTAAAATCTCGAATAATAAGAAGAAAATTTGTTCCTCGTACGAACTCTTGTCTAGTGCTTGTTTGCTCTATTTGAGAAAAGATTAAACATCATACTACAATTTATTTATTTATAATAAAGAAGAATTCAGTGAGTGGTCGAGAGCGCTCAACAATGGAGAATCATCTATTATAAGAATTTAAAAGCATTTATACATATTGATAGTTGTATAAACTAACACGTTAATGCCCAGTTGGTTTATATCTAGGTACTTAATCAAATATTTCATTTTTTATTTTGGCAAAAATAGCATATATCAAATAAGTAAGTTGACAGCAGATGAGTTTATAATAGATAAACAAATTTATAGTAAATAAGTTATTTGATTTAATTTGAAGTGTATAAATCTCTAATTTATTTAGATAATTAAATCTATAAATTAAATAAATGCAATTTAGAGAGATAATGTGTTTGAATTTTGTACCCCTCTCAAGCACCCCTACAAAAAAATGTAGAGAGGAAATGGGTTTCAATTTTGCAATGTTACGAGCCCTTCATGCGGGTTCTGCAGTAGCTACTAAATCTAGAGAGATACACTCGCGATAAAGGAGTTTTGGATATTCTATTTCTCAATGGTTTTCTAATCTAACTTCCATGTTTGGGATGATTATTACTATTTTATGGTGACAATATGTATTTGGACCAGTTTTGAATAAAGATATGCAGTCGTGTATCATGACAACTACAAGTATCAAGTAGGCTAGAAAAGCACTAGAACATTGGAGCTTGATGTTAATATTATATTTATCACGATGTATAATATTAATGAATAGGGGATTGTTTTTCTCTTTGTATAATTAGTGGTTTGGGGCTATTTATTTTATTCATTATTTAATTTATTTAGTATTTTTGTTAATTTATAATATTTATAAATTAAAATCATTATTAATTAATTTAAAAAAATTTATATTTAATTTATAATAATAATTTTATTATTTAAAAATAATATATATTATAACATGATATAATGTATATCAAATACATGATAAAATAAAATAAAAATATTTTATTTTTTATTATCTGCACATAAAGTAAAAGATTCAATAATAATGTCTATTATATGGCTATTATATCTTATTATTATCATATTTTATACAATAAAACAGGTCCCTATACTTACATTGTACGTTTTGTGTTTAAAGTCACATATTCTTCGCTGTTGAAAAAAATGTATTAGATAAATACAAATTATATTTATATTGTACATTTTGTGTTTAAAGTCATATATTGTTTGCTGTTGCAAAAGGATATTATTTGAAATACAAAATTTCTCTGGATATAACAATCCTTATGCTACTGCGCTACGGAGTTGCCGTACAGGATTCAAGTCCAAATTCCTGTAGATTGTACAACATTTTTGTCGTCCTCTTTCTTATTGCTAAATATGAACTGATCGCCCAATAATGTTGAATATTTGTTAATCAAACATTATTGTATTATATTTACTTTGATGTGGGACTTATGAATAAATAGTACAAAACCATAGTTTCCGTAACTATTGTACTAATAGTTACGTGATATAGTTTATTAAGCTAAGTAGGTATCTGTCTTGGATTTGTTATCATAAATAACTGGTTATGGGTCAATGAGGGTGTTGATAGATCGATGCTACACTTAACCTTCCCTGACAAATAATATACTAAAATTAATTTTTTTTTTTTATGATGTTTATGCTTTTAGATTTAAAGAATTTAATTTTTAATTTCTACTAACAATTTCAGCTGATTATTTTCCAGTTAAAATTATCGTTATAATTCATAACTCTTAACTTTGTGATTTTTTTTTTTTATTGAAATTTTAGAATTTTGAAAAAGTCTCTCACATCTATTATATATATTTAAAACAGACTCCGCTGCCACCTCACATTTTCTTCCACATATGCAAATCTTTGCCACATCAACAATATTTGTCATCTCAACCAAAAAGCTTACGTGGACATCTTCATAGAGAGTTTCCCCTACTAAGTTATTAGCTTTTTCACAAATTCTATAAATCATCCACTATCTTATACTAGCTCCTATTTAAATATTATTTAATAACTACTCAAATTTTTCTAAATTAATTTCATATTATTATTTTATAATGTCACATTATTATTTCATAACGTTTGTCCAACATCTTTCACATTAATTCTATATTATTTTAAAAAATTAATATGAAGTTTTATGTCTCATTTGTCAAATGATTATTAATATAGTAGTTATATCAATAATATATATTCAATTTTATCAATCTAATTTATAAAAGAGAAGTACCCAACAATAATATATATTTAGCTTTATATCAATAATATATCTTCAATTTTATCAATCTAATTTGCTAAAGAGAAGTACCCAACAATAATATATATTTAACTTTATATGAGTGTTATTATTGTATTTTCGAGAGAATATTATTTTGACATATATTATTCTACTTCTTCAAACAATCTCTCCGATTAGTGGCTTTCAACCCAATTATTTTCAAAGAAATAAATATAGTTGAAAAATTCTTATTATATATTATTATTATTATTATTATTATTATTATTATTATTATTTAGCATTTAATATTATGTATAACTATTAATGTGCCATGAGTTACAAATTAAAGTACAATTAATATATAATTTTTTTCATAAAAAACTAAAATGGAGTAATCAACCATTGTTATCTGTTTTAATTGATCTCATCTACCACATGAAAATATATTGACTACTCAAAAGACAAAGAAGATTGTCCATATTATATTTTTAAAAAAATATTTTGAAAATAAATTTAGATTTGACAGCACAATAAAAGAGCATGACTAATTTTATTTTGCGATAAATAATTACATATATTAATATTTATTAAAATACTTTTAATATTTTTAACACTAAATATAATTTATGAATTTTGTTTGTAGGATGATAATCACTGTAGATTTTTAATACTAAATATATTAATTAATTGTAATTATATTATATAAAATATTTTACATATTCTTAAATGTGTGTTTGTCAACTTATATATAATAACTACTCAAATAAACTCAATTGAAAAAATACTCTACAAAGAAATGAATAAATTGTATTATTTTTAAAAAATTTAAATCTTATTTACAATACTGCTAATATGTTAAAGTCTATACATATTATATTATTTTAAAAATTTTAAATTTTTATTCACAATACTACTAATATGTTAAAATTTATATATCTCGTTGCTTATAATTCGTAACTCAGCTTTGTGATGTTTATGCTTTTACATTGCTCTAACTGCTAAAAAGTCTCACTTTACTAGTGTCATAAAGTTATCTAAGAGAAGTTTATGTGTGGTGATAATTTTCTTATAGTTTTATGCTTTAGTTGTTATTAGATAACAATCATGATTTTTTTTCTTGTTTTGAAATTTTTTTATTATATTCTTGTGTTTGTTCCTTAGTTTGTTTTTTCTCAACAATGTTACGTGTAAATTTGTTTTACTTTGTTAGTGTTGACAACTATTATATTAATAAGTATACTTAACTTTTATCATAATTATCTCTAAAGTCATGCTCATTAATAATTACGATGTACTGGTAATATACAACTTTTTACAATAATAATGCATGACAATCAAACTCTTTTATTTTTTTATTTTTTTGTTTCATCTCAAATGGTATCTATTGTTTATTGGCTAATACTATTGTTCTTTTCTTTATTTTTTAATTGTATCCTTGGCTTTGTGGAAAGTTTTCATACTTTATAGCAATTAATGAAAGATATAGTAATGTGGATTTGATGTAGCTAAATATCACTATAAGGGGGTTGAATATGGATTTTGAGAAAAAAAAAATATTTTTCACGTGTTTTGAAAAGCTATCCTCTAAGGGAGGATATGAATCGTGAGGATATGTATTTAAACCTTTGAATTTTAAGCTGAACAAAAAGAGAGTGAATAGGCACTGACACACACAACTTTTATAATGGTTCACCCAATGAAGGCTACGTCCAGTCCTCACACATTTGTGATTTTTTACTAATGATCAAACTAATTAACCTCTTACAGAGGTTGATTACACTTTGTGTATTCTTTAGCCTCACCAAGCTTACAATCTTGTTTCTTACAAGTTCCAACTATTTACAAGTGAAACTCACGTGGAAATTACAAATTGATATGTGTATGATTGTTTCTCTTCTCTTAAACACTTTCTAAAAAGATATTTCAAAGATCTAGTGAAAGATTATAGAACGTATACGGAAAGGGTGGATATTGCTCTTGATAGCTTTGAGATTCTTGATCTTTTTATGCAATGTTGTTGTATATATGATAATGGAGAGCTCCCTCCCTTTTATAGAGATCATGTGGTGCTCTTTCCATGTGGCAAACATCTTATGATCGTTGGGGGACTTGGTCAAAAAGTCCATGGTCTTTTATCTTAATTACAAAATTGTCATCCAGCTGTCCTTGGACAGATGCAGTCCATCCTTGAGCAGGAAAATCAAGCCTCCTAAGTGCTTGGTTATGAGATGTCATTTTCTCTTTTCATTCTTCAACACATGTAAGGCTGTATTTCGTAGTTTTGTGGGCTACAACCTTTTGTAGGTTGAAGTGTTAGGTCGTTTTCAACTTTTGAGAATGAAGTTGACTATAGATCAATCTTCTTACATCGTACTGGCCATCCTCGGATCTCGTACATCTCATCCTCATACTAGATAAAATTATCCTCTGACCTCTTTGATTAAAATGCTTTGTTTGTTCATCTTTAGATACCATTTTAATTTCTCATCATGACTAAAAATCATGGTTACAATGAAGATGAATATGATGCATCTTTAAAGGTCATCCTCTCACGGGTTCACCCTATCCTCCAATTTTGAACACTTGATAAATTGAGTCAGAATTTTCTAGTTTTCATCTTATTAATGATTAACCTGTATTCTTATAAGGATTCACTCAAAAGCACATATTATTCATTAACCACAATCATAATCTCTTAAGTAATTTTGTTATCATTAAAATCATTTGAGAGATTTTGTCTCAACAATCTCCCCCTTTTTGATGATGACAAAATTCTTTAGATTATGATTTTAAATATGAAATAAAATTAGAGATAAAATATTTATGCTCCCCCTAAACATATGCCAAAGTTTTTGAAATACTAAGATTGAACCATAAATAAACTTCATATTAATGAGACTGATAATACAAAAGATGGTTTAAAACAGCATAAACATTAAAAGGCATAACATAGGCACACACAAAATTCAACTTAACAACTAGTTCAACACAAAGACAACGACTAGATAATCATAATCTATATCCCCCTGAATTGGTCAACAACAAAAAGTATGAATCACATATTACTCGGAGGAGGAACGCCCGTCAAACGAGGATATTGGAGAAGGGACATGAACAACTAATGAAGGTTGGGCTGGTAGCTCAAGAGAATGATCTCTAGGAGCAACAATAGGAGCCAAATGTTTCCAAATTGAGCCATAAAATTCTAGAAGTGAGTGAAACTTTGAAGAAGTTTCTTTTGATCCTTCCTAATTGACTTGAGAAGTTTCATTTGCTTGCGATTCTGCCTTTCCTCAGTCCTCTTACTAGGGATCAAGTCCTTAGTTTGATCATTGACACTGGAACTCTTATTTTGAGAACTCCCAACTTTGTCCTTAGATGAGTTATTAATAGTTGTAACAAAAAAGGAATCAATGGAGCTGAACAGACCAGCGACCTCAAGGAGTGGTTGGGTCGGTTCTTCAAGATTTGTAGCATAGAAGGTTGGAGCAGTATCAGGAGGAATTGAAATGGGTTGCGAAAGATTTAGTGGAGGTATCATACTAGATTCTTGCATATTTTTAGGAGATGCCATAAGCACACCTGTATGAGAGATTTGTGGTGAGAATTTATGATAAGACAAATTCAGATCAAAATATAATTCCTCACCATCTTCCATCAGTTTTAGAGAGGTTGGTTCAAAGGTATCCTCAAGTGGAGGAACG
This sequence comes from Cicer judaicum, assembly GCA_037974835.1. Lineage (NCBI taxonomy): Eukaryota > Viridiplantae > Streptophyta > Magnoliopsida > Fabales > Fabaceae > Cicer > Cicer judaicum. Next base: position 8,828,447 of record JBBPBS010000361.1, read on the forward strand.
CCTTCATGAAAAGAGGTAAGATTATTGATTGTTGGAGACTGAGGCGGTGTTGGAACTGGAGTCACGCAATGAAGATGGAGTGGGATCAGTTAAGTCTCTCAATGGAGATGAAGTGGGATCAGTGGACACAATGGGTTCTTGAACTACTTGAGAAGGAGTATCCTTGGTTGGAGGTTGAATAGTTTCTGGGTTTGAGTTTTGAGTGGGAGAAGAGGAATGACAAACTTTCTTTTTCTTAGATGCAGGAATGTCAGTTGATGATTATTTGAAAGGAGTAGAAGCATCAAGTTAAAGCCTCATCTGTTTGATATTCTTCATAGATAATGCGTTGTTAAAATGAATAGAGGGTTCATCATCAAGTGGGAGGTTGAAGAATTTGAAAATCTTGGTCAAGATCATCCCATGGGGAGTTGATCGATGTAAGACCCTTAATTTTAAATTCTAATTTATGTATTTTGGGGAATTTTGTGTTGAATTTCCGAGGCTTTATTGCCAATTTTATGATATTTTGTGAGTTAAATGCCAAACATATCTTTTTGGAGACCCGATTAAAATTATTCGTCTATGAATAATTTTATTTAATTACAGTGAATTTTTTGTCAAAGAAAAAAATTTTTTAAGATGCAACATTTTTCAGAAAAATTCATATGCCCATTGATGATTTTTATAAAAATATCTAGATATTTGTTTAGATATTTATTATCATTATTATTATAATATATTATTATTATTTTAATATATTATATATATATATATATACTCAAGAAAGGAAGCAATTTCCAATTTCCTTTTGACGTCAGCCATCTTCCTCATTCTCTTTCTCTGTTTCAAAAAGAAAACAAGTTATGTTAGTATTTTTTCAACAAAACTAAAAAAAAAACCTCCATTAATCTACTAGATCTAAGCTTTCATTCGAGAAGTGACAGAAGGGAAAGTTGCTCATCTCCACGCTACGGTGCTAGTAAGCCAACTTTGGAAGTGACGTCACAAACTTAAAGCTAAAGCTAGGTAATGGCTCCTTCCAAACTTTTAGTTTGCATTTAGGACATTATTTGTGATTTTGTAGAAAAGAAATTTGATATATTTGATGTGTGAATTTGTAGAAAATGAATATAATGCGATTATGTACAATTTAGTGAAATTTAAATTTGAGGTGTGGTTTATGGTGATCCATATTTGATGTGATTTATATGTTCATAATTATTATTACGAATTTCTGAGATGTGATTTATTTGCAGATTTTGTGGAAAATGAATTGATGAAATTTTGGGGGTTATGTGTAAGAATATGGAGTTTTGAAATTGGGTTAGTTATGTTTAAATTGTTGAAATTTAATTGAGGTGTTTTATGTGTGTTGTTGAACTGAATTGATTGTTGTTGGTGTGAATTGACGGTAATTAAATTTGATGAGTTTGAGTCATGTAATGAGTTATTTTCAAATAAATGAGTTTGAACTGAATTTCAAATTTTACGAAAAATTTAGAGTTCTTAAAGTTGTGAAAAAACTCAAATTTTAACTAAGTTAAAGAGTTTGAGAAAAAAGATAGATTGAAATTAACAATGGTTAAAGTTGAAAATGTTACTCTTTTAATTACTCTTGGACGGAGTTTAACAAGCAAAAAATTTTGGTGCTTTAATAGTCAATTATGTGAATGTGAAATTTGGACCATATTTGTTTTATTTAGTTTTAAGTAAATAATATAGATATTTTGGTTTTAAAAGTTTGGTGTGTGAGAAAGATTTAATTTTGGGAATTTTGATGTGTTTGGATTAGTTTTATAGTGAACAAATTGTTATAAATATTCATCTTTATGTAGTTAGCTCCTTGAGTCTCGAAAAGGAATCGAGACCGTTGGCACCGAGTTAGTGGTGGGGAGAAGTCTGATATATTAATGTTGTTGTGGTGATTTATGGTTGAAAATTTTGGAGATTGAATATGGGTGATTAATGTTTGAAAATTATAGTGACTCGTGTTTGATAAAATTGATGTGTTCATAATTAATATTTTTTGAGAAAAATTTTATGTGTGGATTGGTGGAAAGAGAATTTAATTCAATTTATGTGTGGATTGGTGGAAAATGAATTTAATTCAATTTGTGTGGATTGAATTTGGAAATGTGATTTATGTTTGTTTGTGGAAATTGAAGTTGGTGTGAATAAATATGTTTGAATATGCTTTGCGTTGTATATGAAAAATCATTAGTGTTAAATGAGTAATAAAAATGGAGAATCTTTTAATAGCTGCATTTACTTAATGATTATGGTGAAAAGAGTCAGAGTATGCTCATGCATTTCATAGTACATGGTGACCGCGATTGGGCCATGGTGATAGTGGTTACCGTGATGGACCACAGAATGATGCCATGTGAATTATTGGTTCATCTTATCCTTGCAAGGATTGTCGCGTTGTGGTGATCTGTGAGATATTGCACTCTAGAAAATTGTGTTGGTCTGTCAACGACTGCACTCTTGTATGTCAGAGTATGAATTTACTTAATGATTATTAAAAATGGAGAATCTTTTAAATGAGTATTAAAAATGGAGAATCTTTTAATAGCTGCATTTACTTAATGATAATAGTGAAAAGAGTCAGAGTATGCTCATGTATTTCATAGTACATGGTGACCGTGATGGACCACGAGATGATGCCTTGTGAATTATTGGTTCATCTTATCCTTGCGGGGATTGTCACGTCGTGTTGATATGTGAGAGATTGCACTCTAGAATGTGTTGATCTGTGAGCAATTGCACTCTAGAAAATTGTGCTGGTCTATGAGCAACTGCACTCTTGTATGATGTGCTGGTCTGTGAGCGACTGCACGGTAGTAAATCGTGCTGTTCTGTGAGAGATTGCACTCTAGAATGTGCTGATCTGTGAGCGATTGCACTCTAGAAAATTGTGTTGGTCTGTGAGCGACTGCACTCTTGTATGTCGTGCTGGTATGTGAGGGACTGCACGCTAGTATATCGTGCTGATCTATGAGAGATTGCACCTTGGTAATTAGTACTGGTCTGTGAGAGGCTGTACAATTATAATCTACGCCCTTCGAGAAGGTTTTGGTTTGGAATTCCGGAACCATGCATTTTGGCATATACGCATTGCATTAGAGTGCTTGGAACGCGAGTCATGTTTGTTATACTATGATGATTGTATATACATATTCGGTTGTTGTTGTGATTTGTCGTAATTGCTTTGAGGTGTGAAGTTGGGTTGATTAAGTTTTGATGTAATTATGTGTTCACAATTGATTTAATGAATATTCGATGTGTGATTGAGGTGCGAATTCGTGGAGATTAACATTAATGTTTGAAGTGTTGATTTATTCAGAGCCATTTTAGAATTGAAAATCTGCATTTTCTCAGTTGTATTCATCTATGATAGTGCAGTTTGTCAAAACTTCATTTTTTAACATTGTTTATGCATTTTTTGGACATATGAAAACCCTTTCGAGGAGTAAGCTAAGACGAAAGGTTCTTTTGAGCATTTCAAAATATAAGTATTTTGCTATGTGATATTTGTTAATTTTGGTTGGTGATCTTTACAATTATTATGGAAATCTGGGCTTTTCCCTCATATGAGAACCAGGATCATTCTACCGGATAGTACCCTGGAGATGGGAAAGTAGTTAGTCATACCTGACCGAAGCTATGTTCGAAGGATCTTGCGGGGCACGTGGAGATCACCCAAGTTGTATAGCTTTTTGTAGCATGATCAGATTAGAGGGTTGTATAGGGTTTAGTTGTCATTCTTTTGTGGATGTACTTATTTCAATTTGAAAGACTGTACCTATACCTCATATTATCAGCTTGACTTTTATTTTGATGAGTCCTTGTACCATTTTCTTGATGCGACGTGGGGAAGTTAAAATTCTTGGGGCAGTGCTTTTGTATAGGTGTCTGCCGAGAATGCTTCAGGAGTATGAGCTATGTCAGATTGGTCTCATAGCCCAGGTGTATTTTGCTATTTAAATACTTTGGATTTTGTTTCAAAAACTATTTCCGCTGCTTCTAAATATTGTTGGCTTTTGTCGTTATGTTACGACTTAAATATTTCATCCAAAAGTATTTTCTTTGTTTTAAAAAAAAAATACACTCGTGTTGTTAAAAATCGAGGTGTTACAATCGACCCACCACAATAGTGTTTAACATGAGGCAGAAAATGATATTACTTAAGGGGAGAGGAGTGCCAAACATCAGATGATGAATGAGCATGAGATCAAGCTCAGTGACCTTCTCAAAACTGCCAACTCTGGGCATAATAGAGTGCACACAAATGTTATGGAGGATACGACACATAGGAAGGAGGTTGGAAGCCACTTGAGGTTTTAGAGGAGTAATAAAAGTGTTTTGGTGAACGGAGGACCTAATGATTTGACAATGAGAGTACCACCTATCTGAGAAGCAATAAGCTCTTTCATCATGAATGTCCAGAACTTGACATAGTGTAGTGGGGTTGATTTCCATGTGAACTAATTTTAGTACTATGCTTAAACCAGTGTTGCCTTTTGAACCATTGGAAGCATCATAGAAGGCCCTTACAAGACGATGATACTAGGGTTCATTTGTGCGTAAAAAGGAGGTCCATCCAAGTTGGTAAAAAGTTCCCTCCATGTTAAACCCTCCTTGTTTGACATCAGCAAGGTCCATGATTTTTCCATTGACCAAATATTTGTTTTGCCATTTTGAAACGTAGTTAGTTTCCAATTCGGCCGAATCAAATAGTGGAATATTTGCATAAATTTTTGTAGAGGAGGATAGTGGTTTTTGTGAAGGTGGTTTAGCCTTTTTAGGTATTAGAATTTTGGAGTTGGTTTTTATAAGAGGTGGTTGTGGTGTGGATTCAGAAGAGAGTGTTTGTTCATAATCATCATAGTTGACAACATGAACGGTGTTGTCCTAAGGAAGCATCTTTCTTGATGAAACAACTCTAGACATAATTCTAGAGGACCGTCTTATGGGTGTAGAGGAGGATGAGATTTTTGTGGCTTTAAGAGTGGTAGATGGAGAAGGAATTTTTGTAGATTGTAGAGGAGGAGGAATGGTGTTCAAAGGTTCTTGATAATTTCCTTCGGAGTTATCTCCTCCGTGACAATCAGACTCAGTACTTGAGTAATTATCTTGAGTATCATCTGGAGCTTGAGTAGAGATTTTGCGTTTTGCAGTGACTTTAGTGCGAGCCATTTGAGTAAATTTCGACAAGAAGGTAGAAGGATGATTATGAGAAGGAGTGCGTGAGTTGGAAAATTTTGTAGTGGAAGAAATAAGAGAGAGGGAGGAAGATTAAGTAAAGGAGGATGGAATTTGAACGGGAGTAAACGTTGGGATAAAAAGGTGGTTGAGGTAGTCATTTCCCTAGGGAGGCATGATGATGATGGAAGGGACAGGTGTGGTGTAATGGACACATGTGGCTATCTGCGCATTTAATGCAGAGCAAAGGCCAAGGAGGCCGCACAACATTGACTGACCAATAGAAGGAGGCACATGCAAACTCTTGTCTGACATGACAAGAGAGAGTTACACCAAAATGGACATCGTGTCCTCTGGTGTATTTGCCATCCTTTCAACTTTTGATATAGTTTTTAAAGATCACATGTGATCTTTCACTCGATTTTAACAAATAAATAATAAATCATCACAAGAAAAGAAACACATCAATGCTACACAATAAAAATTAATTAGATAATTTTGGGGAAATTAATGATGGAGAGTTTCTCCAAGATATTTTTGAACCTATCCTCTTGGAGAGGTTTGGTAAAAATATCAGCTTGCTGATTTTTAGTTTCAATGAAAATTAATTCTATGTCTCCTTTTTGAACATGATCTCTGATAAAATGATGCTTGATTTCAATGTGCTTAGATCTAGAATGTTGAATTAGATTTTTTGGGAGATTTATAGCACTTGTGTTATCATAGAGGATGAGAATTTTTGCGTAATCCTCAAGTTGATTTTTTATCCATAGTAATTGTGAACAATATTGTGTAGCTAACACGTATTCAGCCTCTGCAGTTGATAGAGCAATGGTACATTGTTTTTTGCATGACTAACTTATTAGAGATTTACCAAGAAATTGGCAAGCTCCACTTGTGCTCTTCCTTTCAACTCTGTCTCCCGCACAATCAGCATCACAGTAAGCTGTGAGGTCAAGATTTGAACATTTCTTGTACCAAATTCTTTGATTGTTCGTGCCTACAAGATATCTAAAACTCCTTTTTACTGTAGTAAGATGAGATTCGTTAGGAAAGGATTGAAATCTTGCATAAAGACCGACTACAAAGACTATGTCCGATCTACTAGTTGTTAAATACAACAGGGATCCAATCATCCCTCTGTACTCTTTTCCAGATATTGGAGTTCCTTCATCATCCTTGAGTAGTATGGAGGATGGGTGCATTGGAGTTTCCATACTCTTGGTCGAACTCCTGTTATAATTTTTAAGAAGATACTTGGTGTATTTTTCTTGAGAGATGAAGATGCCAATTTCCAATTGTTTGAATTGAAAACCCAAAAAGAATTTTATTTCTCCCATCACACTCATCTCAAACTCACTTTGCATGAGGTTGGAGAATTCTTCACACATCTTTTCATTTTTGGACCTAAATATTATGTCATCAACATATATTTGTACAATCAACATATCCTCCTTAAGAGTTTTCTTGAAAAGAGTAGTATCGATCTGTCCTCTAACAAATCCATTTTCTTTTAGAAAATAACTTAATCTCTCATACCAAGCTCGAGGAGCTTGCTTTAATCCATACTAAGTTTTTTAGAGTTTGAACACATGGTTAGGCTTCTTTTCATCCTCAAATCCAGGAGGTTGGTGAACATAAACCTCCTCATCTAAGAACCCATTCAAAAAGACACTTGTTACATCCATTGAAATAGTTAGATACCTTTATGAGTAGCATAAGCTAAGAGGATTCTTATTGCTTCAAGTCTTGTAACGGGTGAAAATGTTTCATCATAATCAATTCCTTCTTGTTGGTTGTAACCTTGTGCCACTAATCTTCCTTTATTTCTAATGTCTTCTTCATCCTTATTCAGATTGTTTCTGAATATCCATTTAGTTCCAATGATATATTTTTCTAGAGGACAGGGCACAAGATTTCACACTTTGTTTCTTTCAAACTGTGAAAACTCTTCCATCACAGCTTCAATCCATGATTTTTCACCAATAGCTTGATCAATTGTTCTGGGTTCAACTTGTGATATCATGGCCATGTTGATAGTGTTTTCCCTTTGAGAATTTATGGTTCTAACACCATCGGTAGTATTCCCAATGATTAGATCAAGAGGATGATGCGTGATTGTTTTCCATCCTCTTGAAAGTTGCTAAGAGGTTGGATCAGAATCATCCTCTTCGTTTGGATTGGGTGCTTGAGCGGGTGAATGTTCATCTTCTTTAGATTTGTCCATATTTTCTTTACACAAGTCATCAAACTCATCAAAAATAATATGCATGGATTCCTCCGCAGTTCGAGTCCTAAGATTATATATATTTTTTGGATCAAACTTTCTCGAATTTTCTTTATTATTTAGAATGTAGTAATAACATCCAAATATATGAAAATAGGAAATATTTGGTTTTCGACCTTTCCGTAGTTCATATGGAGTTTTGTTTAAAACTTTTCTAATAGATGCACGATTTGAAGCATAACAAGTTGTGTTGATGGCTTCGGCCCAAAAGTATTTTTCAATGTTGGCTTCATTTAAAATAGTTCTTGCCATTTCTTGTAAAGTCCTATATTTCCTTTCAACAACTCCATTTTGTTGGGGAGTTCTTGGGCAAGAAAAATTGTGAGAAATATCATTTTCTTCAAAAAGATTTTTAAAGAATTCATTTTCAAATTCACCTCCATGGTCACTTCTCACCAAGACAATTTTTGATCCTTTTTCATTTTGAATCTTTTTGTAAAATTGGTGGAATGCCTCAAAAGCTTCATTTTTATGTTTTAAAAATAAAACCCATGTAAAACGAGAGAAATCATCAACAATTACAAAACCATATCTTTTTACACTAAGACTTGGAGTTTTGATAGGACCAAAGAGGTCAATGCGAATAAGTTCAAGAGGATGATTTGTTGAAACAATGTTTCTAGAGTGAAAGCTACTTTTAACTTGTTTTCCTTTGACACAAGCTTCACATACTTTGTCTTTCTCAAAATTAAGTTTTGGAAGACCTTATACTAATTCTAATTTAGCAAATTTAGAAATAGTATTTAGGCCTGTGTGACCAGCTCGTTTGTGCCAAATCTATTTATCTTTATCAATAGAAACAAAACAAGATCCAGTAGGTAAATCATCCCGATAAAGTTCATATAAATTCTTTTTTCTAAAATTGGAAGAAAAAAAAAAAACTCTACCTGAGGATGAATGTTTAACCTCGCATAGAGTAGGCTTAAAAATAAATTCAAATCCACTATCACATAATTGACTAATACTTAACAAGTTATGTTTTAAACCATCCACATACTAAACATTTTCAATTTTAGTAGAATTATTTTTACCAATATTACATGTACCTTTTATTTGAGCATTATCATTCTTACCAAACGTGACTGATCCTCCATCCTTTATCTCCAAGGAAATAAAGCAATGCTTATCCCCTATCATATGCCTTGAGCAGCCACTGTCCAAGTACCAAGGCTTTCTTTTGTTGATCAGAGGATGAACCTATGTTAGAGTTTAGAAATAACTTAGGTACCCATATAGCATTGGGTCCTTGTTGGTTAGTTTTTCCTCTTGTAAGGATTTTCTTTTTGTGATAACAAATAGAATCATGATGCCCATGTTTACCACAGAATGAACATCCTTTCTTTATGTTGTCAGCTTTCTTCTTAGCATGACAGTTTTTGAAAATATGCCCAAATGTTTTGCAAAATGTGCATTTTGGCCTATCCTCTTGTTTCTTTTTTGTTTTTAAAAACTTCTAAAACCAATACCAGTTTGGTCAAAGATTCCAGATTAAGATCCCATTATGTTTTGAAATGTTTCAGTAGATTTAACAAAGTTGGTAATGTCATTTTTTAGTTCTTCAACCTATATTTTCAAGAATTCCTTTTCAGCGTCCTCTTCTGGAGGATGAATTATGACATTCTTTTTGTTTAAAAGTTTTTTTCATATTTCTCATTCTTGGCATGAAGTTCCTATTGAGTTTCTTTATTTCATAAAGTTGATTTTTGAGAAAACCACATTTATGAGATAAAATGTTTGAGTCATTTAAAAGAATGTCAAATTCAATTTCTTACTTTTCACAAGTAGGACATAGTTATGAAATGTTTACCTTTACTGTTCCTAACTTTGCCATACGACAGACGTTTGCCTCTTCTTCCTTTTCTTCCTTAGAGGATGACTCGTCACTATCATCCCAAGTAATCATCATCAATTTATTTTTGTAAGGAAATCTTCTTGAGTTTCTTTTGTTTAGAGGACACTCAGTTTTGTAGTGTCCCATCTTGTTGCATCCAAAACAAGTTATATGACTTTTGTCAATTTTTTCTTTTTGAGGAGATCTTTATCATCCTCTGAATTCTTTTGGAAATCAAGGTGAGTTCATCCTCTTCCTTAGATAGAGGATACTATGAGCTTTCATTTTTTATGATATCTTCAGTCTTCTTGGAGCATGAACTTTCAATTTGGCTAGTTTTTAGGGCAATCATTCTTCCCTTTTAATGTTCTTGGTTTCTCTGCCAGCAACAATGGTTCATGAGCTCTTAGAGTTCCAACCAAATCATCTAATTTAATGTTCACCAAGTCTCTGGCTTCTGTGATGGCAGTCACCATTGGTCTCCATTCTTTTGGTAAACTCCTTAAGATTTTTCTTATCCTCTCTTGAACGGAGTATACCATTCCAAGAGATCTCAAGTTGTTTAGTATGATTGTTAACCTTGAGAACATTTCATCAATGGTTTCTTCCTCCTTTATATCGAATAGTTCGAAATCTCTTACTCCGATGTCAATCATCACTTCTTTTACATGACTTGATCCTTCATGATGGATCGTTAAAGTGTCCCAGAGTTCCTTAGCATTTTTGCATTCTTCAACTCTATCATATTCTTCCATGCTCAAAGTACACATTAGAAATAAATGAGCTTAGGAGTACCTTAGCATTCTCATACGTCGTCCACTGTGTTTGAGGTTTCTCATAAGAGGTTGCATCTACGTTGTTGGTTCTAATGACGTGATCTCTGTTTTCAACCACATACCACATATTGTTATCTTGTGACATGAGAAACAGTCTCATCTTACCTTTCTAGTGGTAGTAATATGTGCCATCAAAATAGGGAGGTCGACTGGCAGATCCTCCTTCAGTTATATACTTAGCTTTTGACATTTTTCCTTTTGGATCTTTTTCTCTTACACTGTTAGATGTAATTTTCTAGAGAACCTTGCTCTGAGGCCAATTGATGTAGCTAAATATCACTAGAAGGAGGGTTTAATAGAGTTTTTTGCGAGAAAAAAAAGTTTTTCATGTGTTTTGAAAAGCTATCGTCTAAGGGGTGATTCAAATCGCGAGGATGGGTATTTAAACCTTTGAATTTTAAGTTGAACAAAAAGAGAGTGAATAGGCAGTGACACACTCAAATTTTATATTGGTTCACCCAATGAAGGCTACGTCCAGTCCTCACACACTTGTGAATTTTTACTAATGATCAAACTGATTAACCTCTCATAGAGATTGATTACACTTTGTGTATTCTTTAGCGTCACCAAGCTTACAATCTTGTTTCTTACACGTTCTAACTATTTCCAAGTGAAACTCATGTGGAATTTACAAATTGATATGTGTATGATTTTTTCTCTTCTCTTAAACACTTTATAAAAAGATATTTCAAAGATCTAGTGAAAGATTATAGAAAGTATAAGGAGAGGATGTATATTTCTCTTGATAGATTTGAGATTCTTGATCTTTTTATGCAATGTTGTTGTATATATGATAATGGAGAGCTCCCTGCCTTTTATAGAGATCTTGTGGTGCTCTTTCCATGTGGCAAACATCTTATGACAGTTGGGGGACTAGATAAAAAAGCCCATGGTCTTTGATCTTAAGTACATAATTCCCATCTAGCTGTCCTTGGACAGATGTAGTCAATCCTCGAGCAGGAAAATCAAACTTCCTAGGTACTTGGTCATGAGATGTCCTTTTCTCTTTTCATTATTCAACACATGTAAGACTGTATTTCTGAGTTTTGTGGGTTACAACCTTTTGTAGGTTGAAGTGTTAGGTCGTTCTCAACTTTTGAGAATGATGTTGACTATAGATCAATCTTCTTACATCGTACTGGCCATCCTCGTACTGGCCATCCTCAAATCTCATACATCCCATCCTCGTACTAGATAAAATTGTCCTCTAACCTCTTTGATTAAAATGCTTTGTTTGTTTAGCTTTGAATACCATTTTAACTTCTCATCATGACTAAAAATCATGGTTACAATGAAGATGAATATAATGCATCTTTGAAGGTCATCATCTCACAGATTCACCCTATCCTCTAGTTTTGAACACTTGATAAATTGAGTTAGAATTTTCACCTTTTCATCTTATTAATGATTAACTTGTATTCTTATAAGGATTCACTCAAAAGCACATATTAGTCATTAACCACAATCATAATCTCTTAAGTACTTTTGTTATCATTAAAATCATTTGAGAGATTTTGTCTCAACATGTTTTAGATGATTCTACAAGAGATTGTAGATTTAATCAAGTGGCTTCTACAAATAAAGTAACAATTAAAGGGGAAAATAAATAAATATGTGGGTTAGGTTGAGAAGATGGATAAGGAGCCACAATCTAATTAAATATTGATAAGTCAATAAAAAATCACAACAATAATAAAAAAAATTCATTAATAAGATTCAATCAAGTTATAATCTAAGAACTCAAATAGGAGACTTAACTTATTCATCATTCTCATTAGAGAAATTGTAATTCATTTCCATGTTTAAAATGAGACTCTTACAAGGTATTTAAGGAAGGTTTCACAATATTTCTAAAATAACTCAAAAGCCAATTCTCTAAATCCATATTGGACTTACACCACTTAACTAAAATAAAACTAAAATCATTACAATTCAAATTAAGCACAAATAAAACTAAAACTTATTATAAAGTATTGTTTTGAAATATTATTTTTTTTCTCTTAGTTAGCTAGATCATTTTAGATCCTAATTATTCCTTTCTATTTAGAAGAAATTTGACCTTGAATTTAGCTTCATCGTAACCTACAAAAAGAAAAATACAATTCAAAGACATGAAGAACAATGTTAACCTTACTCCCGAATCAAATGAAAATCGAGAGAAGTCACCAAATATATTAAGGATGGGAAACAGACTTGCTTATTGTCCAATTAATAACCCATAACATTCATAGCCACTATAATAATTTTTAAAGGTAAAAACTCATCAAGCTTTTTATAGGAAATCCATTATACCCTTCAAAACTATTGTTATAAACCAAGTTAACATTAAAAGGCACATCAACACATTTACCAATCAATTCATTCAAGTCTAATTGGTTTACAATTCTCAAATTAAATTTAGAATAGTATGGATTAAACATTTGATACTTCATGATTTTAACTTTCAAATGAGTCTTTTCACTCTTTCAAATTGCAGTTGTAGGGCAAATCCCAAGCCTAGGGCGCGTGACACGCGACTAAATGTATAAAAATGAGTTTTATTTAACTTTCTACGTATCTTTTTTTGAAACTTGTGTCCTAGTAGAGAAACTCAGATACGACTGTTTCTAACACCATTCGAGTAATTTTATCAAGAATCATTCATGAATATTTATTGTAATTCTTCTCTACTCTCTATCAGTTTTATCTCTGTCCAAGTAACTAAACTCTATTTGTTAGGGATGAGTGAAACAAGATGAAACCCTTATTTTTCTAATTTGATTTCTAGTTATATAAATGAGTTTATTGAATTATTTTCTCATCACTAGGCTTAACGCTTTTTACTATTTGATCAACTTTAAAATGTTCTAAGATTCGTATTTTTAAAATGGAAGTGGACTTTACGAATGCTAGAACTTGAGAAATTCATCATATTGTAGTCTAGAGATGCATGTAGGTCATGAAACCAATTAAATTAGTTGCAAAAGCAATAGTTTTATAAGAGAAATATTGTACTTAAGGATGAATTTTAATCTTTAATCCACTAATGAATTAGGGGCTAATTTGGAATTAAAAGTTCTGTCACTAAGACATTTGGGCAAGAATAATCAAGAGAATTCGATAGTAATTCAATAAAGGAATTCATTAATTAGGGTCAAATTAGAAATCAAGGTTGGATTCAAAGTGAAACTCATTCCTAATATTTTTCTTATTATAAAAGTTTAATTCAAATATAATTTCAATCGATTCAAAAACTTTTTGTTTAATTTTAGTAATTAAACATAATTCGGCAGAGTCGTTGAGTTCGACACTCAGTATTATCATTTTATTATTACTTGCAACAATTCAATACACTTGCTAAAACACGATTCAAGTTTTTGGCGCTGTTGTCGGGGATTTTCATATCATTATTGAGTTCGACACTCGATATTACCATTTTATTATTACTAGCAATGATTCAATACACTTGCTGAAACACAATCAAGTTCTTGGCACCATTGCCAATGATTGTCGTATCACTATTGAGTTATAATTTATTTACTTAATTGAAATTTTTTGCTCTACAATAAAATTTGTTTTTTTTTTTAAACTTTAATTACTCACAATTTGTCTAACCTTGTATGTGAGGTCGGTCCTCAGCTAAACTTCGTTTTGATCTAGAAATCAAAAAAATTGCGAAAGAAAATCTAAAGGTGGTTCGGGAAATGAGGCAATGGAAAAGACAATTAGTAGTGGAAGAACAGGATTTGGGGGATTTCTTCATATTTATAGAAATGGCTGATCCACCACTACCTGAATGTACCCTTAGTGAGTATGGTAATTCTTATAGAAATTATACTCGGATGGTTATCCATAATCAATCGGTTACAATCAACAAAGTCGAAATAAGTCATGCTCTATACCGAGAGTTGAAGGAGATTCATTTTTCTGGTATACATGACGAAGATGCCAATAGACATCTCAAAAATTACTTTGAACTATGTGAAATAGTGAAAATGGATGGTAACTCTGAAGAAGCCAACAGGTTGAGACTATTTCTATTGTCATTAAAATATGATGCTAATGAGTGGCTTAATTCGTTACCCTTTGGTAGCATCATCACATGGGACGACCATGAGGATAAGTTCTTGGAAAAATACTTCCCCTTAGTTTTGTTTGTTAGAAAAAGGCAAGGGATTTCTGGTTACAAATAGAAATAAGGAGAATCTCTTCATGACACTTACATGAGGTTCACAAGAGTTTATTAGTAGGATGCCCTAATCATGTTTATGAAGACAATGCTCAAATGCAAATATTTTGTAACAGTTTCAGGCCTAGCACTAGAATTATGTTGGATGCTACAACATGTGGTTCTTTGAATTACAAAACTGCATCAGAAGCACGAAAAATTATCGAGATCATGACATCAAATGAACAAATGATGTTGTATGATAGAGCTGGTGGGTCAAAAGTGGTATGCTGGAATTGAATGTTATAAATGATGAGCTGACTCAAGGGAAGTTGCTTTCAAAACAAAGAGAAGATTTCACTATCGCTGAGATAAATAAAGGGATAACAACTCTAAATATACAACCTCAAGTGACCCCATCAAATTATTGAAACATACAGATTGCTACTTTTGTGGGGGAGCACATAAAAATAGAGCTTGTGATATACCAAATGATAATATAGAATAACCAAAAGAGGTAAACTTCTTGGGTAACAACGGGAAGCAGAACAACCCCTACTCTAGTAGGTATAATCTGGGTTGGAGAAACCATCCATATTTTTCATGGAAATATCAACATGGTAGATCTCAAGGTCAACAAATAGCTCAAACAAATCAAGCTTCGCCTCATAAAGCTGTTTGGGAGATCTCTATTTAGAAGTTAACAAAAAACACAAGTTCTTTCATTGAAGAGTCAAGAGTCGTCTAGAAAAATCATCCATCCTCAATAAAGAATCTTGAGACCTAAATGGGTCAAATTGCTCCACAACCAGCACAAATAGCCCTTGAAAATTTACCTAGTGACACAGTTTCGAATACGCGAAATAATGTCAATGTTGTGACAACGAGGAGATGCAAAGTAAGTGAACCTTTACCACCGAAAGCCAAAAAATGTGGGAGTACTTCAATTCCAACTCACCCAGAGGAAATGGTTACCCCAACATCAGTTAAGGAGACACCACTCTTGAAGTGGCGGGGGGGAGAACCTGTGGTGCAGAAAAAAAAGTCCCTGCCAAAGCCCGAAATTCGACTTCCGTTTCCTCAAAGATTAAAAAAGAGAAGAAATTGAAAAAAAAATTGTAAGTTTCTTGATGTTTTTAAAAATAGAAAATTAACATTCCTTTTGCAAAAGCACTAGAGCAGATGTCGGTATACACCAAGTTCATGAAGGAAATCCTATTAAAGAAAAGAAAACTTAGCAGTGAAATTGTGATGCTTACGCTTACCGAAGAGTGTAATACTATTTTATAGAGAAAGCTGCCACATATGCTCAAGGATCCTAGAAGTTTCTTTGTCCCTTGCGCTATTGGGAATAGAAATTTTGGGAAAGTCCTATGTGATTTTGGGGCTAATGTGAGTCTTATGCCCTTTTCCATATACAAAGTATTAGGAATTGGAAGAGTCAAAGACACATAACTGATGTTACAATTTGCGGACCACTCATTGAAACACCTATATGGGATGGTGGAAGATGTGTTGGTCAAAGTAGATAAGTTCATTTTTCTAGTGGATTAGTAGGTACTAGACATGGATGAAAACAATGATATCCCCTTGATCTTGGGGATATCATTCTTAGCAACAAGGAGAGCTATGATTGATGTGGTGGATGACACCTTATAACCTTTAAGGTAAATGAGGAAACAATCATATTCAATAGTCTATAAGCGGTAGAGCATTCAAACGAAGAGAAGGGTGCAATCGAAATGATATTTTCGATTCAATAGTCAAAGAAAGATTTATCATCAAGTACTTATCCTGCCTTTAGAAAGGGTGTTGTGCATATCCCATAATGTTGTTAAAGATAGTGAAAATCCAAAAGTGAAAAATGTTTTAGCCATGTTAGAAGCATCACCATCTCACTCCCCCCACTTTCATACTAGGTGCGAGTAGTTGAAAGGGAATGAAGAAAGATATGCCACTAGTTAAGCTCAAACAATTCCCACCTCACTTGAAATATGTATTCCTTGGTGAGAAAGATGTTATGTATCTATGTGATATTTTGATCAGCTGTAGGGTATCTTTGTTGTTAACTAGGGATGTTAATTTGTATCTATAAATGACAATTTCTACTTGGGATTGTCCCATTTAAGGAGGTTTCATGGACAAGGTGTTTTTTTTTCCATGGAGATGGAGATTGGGACAAAGTCCTTTGAAGGTAGTGCGGGGATGGGGACGAGGATCATATCCACCTTTAGGTACTCCGTGCTAATGCAGTTTAATTACCTAAGTACTATATAATTGTGTATGTACAAATGTTTCATTTATTCAATTTATTTGTTTTTTCACACAATATATGTATAGATTCCTTTTATATACAATTAGTTTTATTGTTATAAGACTCATAATAATATTTTAATATTATATTTGACTTTATGGTTGAATTTCAAAATATTTTAGTCTAAATTTGATTGATAATGATAAGATTTTGATTATTTTTTTATACTTATGTAGTTTTTGTAGGGTTGTGGAGATCCGTGCAGAGAAGAAAATTAGATACAATAAAACAATAAAAAAAAAAAAAAACCATATATAAATAATATGGTAGGGAACATTTTGTATAGTGAAGACGAAGAGCGGAATAATCCTCTCTACACTCACCTGATTATGTTGACATCCTTAATCTTCATGCTCGATTGCATTTTGTTCTACTTTTCAACAATTGATTGCAAGAAAAGTGGCTCCTTTACGTGTAACATATCATATATAAAATTTCCCATCCTTCCTATTAAAACATGTTTATATTTCAAAAGCAACAGTACTAAAAAAGCAACGTCGAAATGATTTAAGAATAATACATAATCAAATATTCTATAATTATATATATATATATATAGTTAACTATAATCGATTTGAAATACAAACATGGTATGTTATAAAATATAATAAATACTCGATATGACAGAGACATGATAAATTATCATGTTATATATTTCATACACATGATAAAAAATCACATAAAATTATTTTATCAAATTATATTTTTTTTACACATCTCATCATGGCATGCATGATAAAATATATGTCTTATTTAAATGATAAAATTAGCTTTTTGAAACAATTACATATTTCTTTCAAATAAATTTATTAAATTTTTAAATTTTAAAAATTAGCAAAATAATATAAAAATATTTAATAAGTGATGAAATGATTCTATATTTAAAAAAAAATTGTTAGTACTAAATAAATGATTTTATATTTAAAAAAATTATGAGTAATTAAATAATTTTATTTTATATGTTAGATA